>JANZXV010000006.1:4655628-4679945 GCA_027576455.1 Erythroxylum roigii
CGGTTCGGTTAACTGCTATAGGTGCGGTTTAGGTTCGGTTAACCTAGAATCGCAAGTTAGAAACCTGAACCTGAACCTGAACCATGAACCTGATTTTTTAGGTTCGGTTAACCTTATTTATAGGTTCGGTTCATAAGGTTCAGGTCCGGTTCATAGGTTTGCGGGTTTTCTTGAACACCCCTACTTATCGCCCTATCTCTTTGTTCTGTGCATGGAACGACTGGGGCATCTCATCTCCCATACGGTGGTCTAAGGCCTCTGGCGACCCATTTGGGTGAGGCCTTCTGCTCCCCCATATCGCATTTGTTCTTTGCTGATGATTTGATCCTTTTCGCTGAAGCTACGGAAGATCACGCTAGGGTTATTAACCACACCCTGGAGGTTTTCTGTGAAGCGTCGGGCTAGGAAGTCAACCTTGATAAAACTCGAATCTCTTTCTCCTGGAACATTTCTCCTACCACAGTGCAAAAGATCAGTCAACTGCTCTGCATCACCAATACGCGCAATCTTGGAAAATATTTAGGGGTCCCGTTACTGCATGACCGCTCCACCAGGTGTACTTATCAACACATTATGGACACGGCTCAGAAGTGGCTTTCGGGTTGAAAGGCCAATACCTTATCATTAGCGGGGCGTGTGACTCTTGCCCAGTCAGTACTATCTGTTCTCCCTCTCTACACCATGCAAATTGTTCGACTCCTGCGGCAACTTTACGATGATCTAGAGCGCGTCATGCTCTAATTTATCTGGGGCACCACAGCAGAGCATCGATCTATGCCCCTCGTTAAGTGGGACGACGTGTGTAAACCCAAACATGAGGGGGGTCTCAGTATCAAATGCATTCGTGCCTCTAACGATGCCTCTTTGGCCAAGCTTGGTTGGGCTTTACTTACCCAACCCTCTGCCTTATGGGTTCGCCTACTAAAAGCTAAGTATCTGCTAGATCTAGATCACATTCCCCTCACTATTACTAGGCCAAGGGCTTCTGCCACCTGGCGGGGCCTGGCTGCTACTTGTCCTCTTGTGCACCAAGGGTTACAGTGGACTCTGGGCAACGGGCAGAAAATTCTTTTCTGGTGGACACCTAGCTACCGGCCTGGGGGCCTCTCATTGATATAGTGAGCTCTCCCCCCCTAGCCACATGCTTAGCGACATTGTGTCGGAATACATGACTCCAAATGGTTCTTGGAAGTGGCCCCTCTTTCAACATTACCTTCCCTCAGCTGTCTGTCTGACTCTCATAAAGCTTCGAGCTATGATGCCTACTTCTGAGGAGGGTCTCCCCAGCTGGGGGCCTACCACACATGGTGTTTTACATCGGCTACTGCCTATGACCTTCTTGTGGGCACCTCCTCGCCTTCGCTTGATCGACCATGGGACTTAATCTGGACTTGGGCTGGTCCCCAAAGAATTAAGACCTTCCTTTTGCTTCTTCTTTAGCAAAAGCTTTTGACAAACCACCAGCGAGTCGCTCGGCATCTCACCTTGGACAGTAAGTGCCCTTTTTGTGCCCAGGACGAAACCATTTTACATGCCTTTCGGGACTACTTGCAAGTTCACCGCTTCTGGAGTCATTTTGCCCCTGAACTTCTTAGCCCCGCTTTCTACTAGCAGGATGTTGACACCTAGGTGACTTTCAATCTTAAGTCACTTTCCCAAGTGCACTAGTTCCCATCGCCTACTCTCCTCGGGGTTGTTTGCTGATTTCTATGGAAATGGCGCAACCATAGCATTTTTGAACCAGAGTTTCAGTGGCCTGCCGATGGCCATCGCGCAGTTACCGATTTTGTTCATTGGATTCATAGGGTAAGATATGCCAAACAGAGTGTGCTTGGTGCTCCCGTTTCTACAGCCGGCCAACCCATTGGGTGGACCAAACCGCCAAAGGGGTGGATTAAGCTCAATACTAATGGAGCTGTTCAGCACAGTTCTCAGTCGGTTACGATAGGGGGGCTCTTCAGGGATTGTCAGGGACAGTGGTGCGGGGGTTTTATCCACCGACTTGGGAGCGGCTCACCTCTGGAGGCCGAGCTTTGGGGGATTAAATCGGGACTATAACTAGCTCGGGCCTTTGGGTATCGTCGTCTCATCGCTAAAGTCGATTCCCTTGAGGTGATAAATATTATCTCTTCCTTTATCTTACCATGAACTGACTCGTCTTTTTTAGTTACAGGTATCCGAGAGTTACTTTGCCAACCCTGGAAAGTACAGCTCCAACTTGTGTTTCGCGAAGGCAACCAAAGTGCTGATAGCTTGGCCTCCCTCGCCGCCTTTGTCAGGCCAGGTCTTCACTTTTTCCGAGCTCCTCTGATGTCTGTCCAGGCCCACCTCTTCTGTGACCAGCACGGTTTTGTGTACCGCCGGCATTGCACTAGTTAGGCTTGGGTTGTAATTTTCGTTTTCTTTCCCTTATAGCAAAAAAAAAAAAAAAAGAATGAGACAAACAAATATACAGAAGGAATAGATGTTCAATTCCTTTCTTGAAATTAGTGTTGCGAAGAACTATAGAAACATGGGGAGTACTTTCTTGTGGCCATAACTCATCTCATATTGCTTGTAATTTACAATTATGTGGACCCAACATCGGAATTTGGAACCAAAACCATGAAACAAAAATCTGCAAACTGAGCCATAACAACAAAAACAAGAACAATTCATACTTATTAGAAACTCTTCTGGTTTTGGAAGAACTTAAGTTTCGCAGGCGCGTTAGTCTTGCTGATCTTGGGAGAAGATAAACCTTCACTTGCCATCTTAAGCTCACTAAATCCTCTCTTGTAGATTTTCTTCTTTAGTGGCTTTTTCGAACTTATTGTAGGGAGTACGTACCACCCTATAGAGATGTACAGTGTAACAACAGATCGACCAAAAAATGGCAGCAACAGCAAGATCAAGATCAAAATCACCGGCATATAGAAAGATGGTCTTCTCCATTTATGCAACATTAAATTCCAGGAAAACCCCTTCTTCTCAATTCTTTCTACAGGAGTTGAAGACTCTTTTCTCGGCGACTTATCCAAAACCTTCGTCTCATGAGCACCGAAGTTATTACTATCTTTCTTATCATCTTTGAAATCAGCAATCTTGGTGTTCTTCTTCGAGAACTCTTCTCCATTACGATCTTTCAACTTCACAACAACAGGCACGCAATCGTTGGAAGGTGAATATTTAAAACTAACATAATACACATCTTCAGGACCCACTTTAGAGTGTATCATCTTCTTCTTCTTTTCAATATCAGCAAGAAGTTCTTCGAACTTGTCGAGGCCACGGTCTGAGAAAGGATTTCCGGCGGTCTTGGTGCCCTTTTTTGATTTTCTCGGCGTTGGAAAGGATGGGGATTTGCATTTTTTGTAATCCCTCTTCTTCTTCTCAGAATCATTGCCAGAATGGAAGGGAATCAACATCTGGTCACTTGCCATTAATGGAGGCTGGAACTTTCTCTGTGATGATCAAAAGTGCGTGTTCTGATGGATACCTATATATATGGATTTCGCTTGTATATCTGCAGATAGAGGAGATAGTTGCAATTTGCAAATGATTGGCTTGTTACGGTGAAATACTATATCTGCAGATAGAGGAGATAGTTGCAATTTGCAAATGATTGGCTTGTTACGGTGAAATACAACGGCAAAACAGAGAATCGGGGTGACCTATTAATAGTCAAACGAACTGTTTGAAAGATAAATATCCTACGCACTGAAGAAGCTCCAGCTCGACGTTGATTTCGGTGTTGTTTGACTTCTTGGGCAGAGGAAGGTAACCTCAGCGGACGGGCGTTTAGTTTATTCTAATAGGACAGGATTCCAGTCTACGTCTTGGTCTGGAAATTTTGATCCTTTGAATTAGGTAATAAAAACTTATTACGAGTTATTTCAAATGATTTATTTAAAGGAAATCCTTACTATTCTTAACATTAGGCATGTACTCTCTTCTATTTAAAATAAGTGTCGCTTTAGAAGAATGCACATCTATTAAGAAAGTTAATAAAATGTCTTATATATCCTTATTAATTACCTTGATATGTAATGTGTGTAATTAAGATGTGAGAGAAATTAAAAGATAATTTTGGAAGTAAAATCATAAATATGCATAAAAAGTCACAAACGATACTTATTTTGAATAATTAAAATCCCTCTAAAACGGCACTTATTTTCAATAAGAGGGAGTATTTAATTTAAAACTTAAGTTAAGTAGTACCGCGAACACTTAATAAATTATTAACTCTGAAAATTATTGCTTAATATAATAATTGATTAGTTTTTGAGTTATTTTAAATGATCTTATCACTTTTTTATGGTTTGATGTGAATTTAGTGGGCCTTATGATAAACTGATAATAAAACACATATATGTAATTATTACGAGTTAAGAGATATTATAAATTAGAAGGATATTTGTACATTTGTATAAGTAAATTATGTTTGAATTTATTGGTTTTGGAAATTTTCCTTATTTTGGGACTTGTGTATAAAGATTAACAAGTGATTATTCCCAAAATCACATTCTTACTTCCTATGTGTGCACTACCAAACTATTAGCTTAATACCTCCTTTATAAGTTGGGTATTCGAAATCTTCATGTACCAATTTGAGGGGAAGTGTTAGAATATCTCTGTATATTTGTATATGTAAATTTTTTTTTATTTTTTTATTTTAGGACTTTGCCTTATTTTGGAACTTTCTATGATGTACGACTTATATATAAAGATTAACAAGTTAATGCAAAAGTCATATCATTATTTTTCAAAATTGACATAATATTATTAAAAAAAGAGGGTAGAGTAGAAATTTAGTGATTTGATTTTTTTAAATTAACGTGATACAAGAAGATATGATTTCATATTGTTTGTGATTGCTACATGTGATTTATATAGGCGCAATCAACGATTAGGACTTTGCTTCTGGTCTTGGTTCTTGATAAAAACAAATCCAAAGAGGCTACTACGATGTAATGTTCAAACTTCAGTGTCTTAAATTCTTAATCATTGTGAATTCATTGTAATAAAACACTGATGTTGAATTAAACATAAACAATTGCTGATAAAAATATAAGGCAAATGGTCTGGATATACGCAGGCATATATGGATTGGTTGCGCTTATCTTCATCCAGTCAAATGATTTTGTTGAGTTGTTGTGTGAAAGCAACAAATCTTGGCTTCCGACAAGTAAAATTGAGGTTCTAGATCTTAGATAAGAAGATAAGTATCTCCATCTATATTATATGTACGTAAGCAATTAGATCTCCTTGAATTGTCATAGGCGTCATCCCTAATGTCATTTCAATTCATACCCTAGTATTAAACAAACTTGCTTGAATTCCAAGTAATAGGAAGTGCTTCCATCATCTGCAATTCAATCAAGTATTTCAGTATATCCATTCACCTCAACCTCAGTGGCAAGAAGATATATATTACATCTTCTCTTTTGAGTCGTCCTGATTTATACTCGTATGTATCGAGTATGGGAAGCTCTCAAAAGATATGGCTCAATGATTGAGAGTGGGGCTTAGCTTTAGTTAGGTCTCAGGTTCGATTCCATGCTGACCCCTCTTGTAAGAGCCTAGGACAGCCGAGGTTTTACTTGTAGGTGAGGAACAAGCTAGTTGGGCCCTCGATGATGAGGTGCGCCCGCTTGACCTGCTTGTGGGGTGGTGCGCCAGTTAATTCCTCGGAGAGGTGTACCCGCTTGGCCTGTCTATAGAATTTCCTCGAATCTCCCGGAAAAAAAAAAGACCATGGAAAATGGACGGTTATGTCATGTAAGTTATATGAATGGAAGATCATTTAATATAAAAGCTGTACTTATCATGCAAGTATTCTATACATTTTTTCCACATCAACAAACTTTTTAAATTCTTTAAAAAAATGGAAATTTGCATTTACTTGCATTAATAAGAAATGTGGTTCCTTTCGCCTTCCAACTATCACGACCCGATATTCAGATCAGTCAGGAAAGGAAACAAGTGGTTACAATTCACTAGTACCTTACCTTGCGTAAACATCATCATCTTTGGTCTGTTCTTCTAGAAGGAAATGATAGGCCAAAAAGGACAAAGTTGAACGACTTACATTGCCTGATTTTCTAATTACTTGAAGTTGCATTTGTCCTTAGTTTGTCGCTACTTCATCTTTGTCAAGTAAGGAAGGTTAGTTTGGCACTCTCGAGTTAGGCTTATAGGTGACTTGAGAAGGCAAGAAAGAGAGATAAGTCGGGTTTTCGAATGTAACCAACCAAATGAACAATCCTGACAAATTACTCTTCCATCTAAAATATCTTTTCGATTCTAATTCTATTCGTCTAGAAGAAGAGGTCCCGCTATCCAATCCTGAGGACAAGCTTCTTTCCAGGAAAACGTATCCACGTACACCCGTCAAGTAGCCAATGCAATTATGATTATATCGACTTTGTACAGCACCAATGTTTGGGAGATATTAACTTTCTAATACTTTGACTACAAGCATTGGAAGTCCCAGTCAACATTAATATTGTATATTTTCTTTATTCCAGGTTTTTGTCAAAGAATTGGCTTTCATACTGCTCACAGGGTCTGATGATGATGAAGACGCCAGATAAGCCTGAGGCAGCAGGAAGACAAGGACAGATGGTGATAAACGACCGTTTGCTGGACTATCTCTTCCATTTTCAGAAATTGTGCATGTACATATGCTTTTAATTATTTAGACTTAGCTGTGTCTATCCAAAAATGGCGACGCCTTCAGGAATACGCTGTCTCAGGATTGACATTTGAAAGCTGACTAATATTAATTATGCCTTGCGTGGATCACAACCGTAGAAGCATCCATTTTTCACTTACTTATTCAGCCAATCTCTAAATTGTTTAACATCCTCAAGTCTTCGGACTATTTAACGACAAACCTATGAGAAGAAAAACAGTTCCATAACAACTAGTCTATATTTGTCGATTTTTCATTGAAACCGATCTTGTGATATCCAAAGCTGACCTGAGACTAAACGTGCAAGATAAAAACATTAATCCTGGATTCATGGCTCAGATTCCATCCTTGTAGAAATATGAAGAAGATGGCTTTGTGAGCTGTGCTTTTCTGTCGTCTAACGATACACTTTGAACATTTAATTGCTAATCATCAAGTGTCATAAAATGAACCTCAACGCCTACTATATTATTACTTGTCAAAGAGAACCAGAGTATGAAAATGAGAATGAAAATAAAAATGGGGCATTCCGAGAATCGAACTCGGGACCTCTCGCACCCAAAGCGAGAATCATACCACTAGACCAAATGCCCACCTGACACTCAATGCAAGTAAATGTTTTCTAGATTTTGATCTTAGTCTCTCTGTCTTCGAAAGAATGAATATATGTCTAAGGGCAGGTGTAGTTGTTGACAGAGAGAAAAACAAAAACTGAGAAAAACGGTAAAGGGTATCCAATAATCGAACTAGGACAGCTGGCACTCAAAGGCAAAAATCACATCACTTGTGCAGACGACCGGTTCAGACTGAACTCTCTTAAAGTTTTATAGAACATCATTTGAAATAATGGCATACTGGCTGTTAATCATCGGTTAAAATGAGCGGTCCAGCTGTTTTTGCTGTGGCACATTACATACTTCTACCTACGAGAACACCGTTAGAACATGCCATATGCTACTTAGCCTCGTTACACATGGATGGGATTAGATCTGGGGGACCCCAGTTTCACCCATCACTCGTCATACCTAACAAGACCTTAAGTCCACATAAACTCGGTCCAAGTTCCTGGCCCTTACCTCCCCACTTGTCCCCGAAACAAGTATATTACAGAGAGAATGTTCAGTGGCTGTTTAGTTCGACTTTTAAAAGCTCAAAAGTACTTTTTTTTAACCATAAAAGTCATTTTAAGAAAAAAAAAGAAAAGGGTAAAGAATAAAACTTACCCGGATATTACACATTCTAAACTTTGTTCAATGCTACAAAAAGATGAAATAAAGACACGACAGACATGGATGCATAGATATTTATAGGTAAATACCCAAATACTATTGTCTGGTTTAGAGAGATGAGTTTTGTCACTGAGTTCCTGAGGTAGGATAAGCTTCAAAATATCTGTTAGTCTGTTACATGGTCCCCATGTTTTCCATTTATATCGTCTACAATCTATAGCTTTGTGGTCCTTATTTCCATAAGACTAGTGGCATCCAATGTCCATGCTTCACCAAAATCGGTTAAGTAGGCTTCCCTACTAGAGGTGCCTGCTTGAAACCTTGGCATCGCATGTTCGCAAATTCTACGTAAATAGGTAGAATGTAAAAATAGGTCAGAAATCTCATCAGAAATGATCACTCGCGAGATGTAATTAAAGACAGAAGGGATCTCCATGATTTGACATTACACCTAGAAAGGTGAAACTTTCCCATGTAAAATAACAAACATGTACGAGTAATTAAACCCAACTTGAAACAATGAACATTTCACTAATCTATGTACTTAGGAAACGGATAAAATATCTAACGAGACAGCGTTAGGTGGGCGCTTCAAAGCTGGAATGCAATGATTGAAAGTTACCACTAAACTTTAATAATTCAGACTCTGCTTTGTGCCTCCGCAATCCCCAGCAACTCACATTTTTCTCTTGCTACCGTCTTCCTATTCCTTATCTCCATTTCTCAGTTCCTTCTAGCTGTGGTTGGTACATCTCAAGAGAGCCAAAGGAAGAGATATTCCCTTGAAACCATGGCATTTGCAGGAACTACCCAGAAGTGCATGGCCTGTGACAAGACTGTCTATCTTGTGGACAAGTTAACAGCTGACAATCGTATTTACCATAAGGCCTGTTTTCGGTGCCATCACTGCAAAGGAACCCTCAAGGTACGCCATTGTCTATTGTCATGTGAGATATAGATTCATAACAGACGTGTATCTGCTAAGCCCCGAATCTTGAACCTTGTACTGGTAGGATTCAAATCATGCTTTGTCCTATCAATTATGTTTGAGATTCTTGTTTGATGATGAAATTAGATCCTGGAAAGTTGCTAAAAGATTAGATCCTCCCTCCTGAAACTATAGATTCCTATTTAACTTCATGCACTCACCGTCTGGGAATTTAAAGTTACTTTTCTATTTTGAAATCTGAATCTCATTAGCTTTTGTGAGTTCTGAGTCATAGAAGCTTCTTGACCAGGACTGTCAACTCGAAGCATCCCATTCCAATGGAAATGTTCTTGCAAACTTTATATTTTATTGATATTCAATTTGTGTTTGGAATGGAAGCGTTGTAAATCTTTATTTCGGTAAATTAGATTGAGACTGATGATCTATGTGCAGCTTGGCAACTACAATTCCTTTGAAGGTGTACTCTACTGCAGGCCACATTTTGATCAGCTCTTCAAAAGAACTGGAAGTCTTGACAAAAGTTTCGAGGGTAAGAGAAAAGTTCATTCGTACAATACTTACCAATACCTTAGATTTTCCTCATCCATCAACTCAATCTGACATACTTCCATTTGAGTTTTACTTTTCAGGCACTCCAAAAATTGCAAAACCAGAGAAACCTCTTGATACTGAGGTAAATTATCACGCCCATATCCAGTGGATGAGTTTTAGAGGCCTATCTCTAATTCTGATTTCCGATGCTTCAAACAGAAACCTACAGCGGCTAAAGTCTCAAACATGTTTGCTGGAACCAGAGACAAATGTTTTGGATGTAAGAACACTGTGTATCCAACTGAAAAGGTGACGTCCATAAAATTTGAAACACAATCACTCTAGTGCTTTTTTTTTTTATGTGATCGTGACGCTAATCTCTCACACTCATTCTGCTCTAAAGGTTACAGTGAATGGAACTCCTTACCACAAGAGCTGCTTCAAATGCATTCATGGAGGATGTACGATTAGCCCGTCGAACTACATTGCACATGAGGGCCGTCTCTACTGCAAACACCACCACAACCAACTCATAAAGGAGAAGGGTAACTTAAGCCAACTCGAGGGTGATGGAGAGAGGGAAACAAATAGTAAGACCAATGGAAGGGAAGTTGCTGCTGAGTCATAATCTGCATCTTTGTATTTTCCTGCCTCCCTATTCCTATTGCTCGTCATGGTTTCTCCATTTCTCTCCAGCAGTCAGTCCAAATGGCTTATGCTAATAAGACAGACTAAATTCTTCATACTTGATATTGCCGTGTGTTGGTTTTGGTTGGTTTTACTTGTTACTACAATGCTCAAATATATGTGAAGAATCGAAGACCTATCCCTGTTTGATTGTAATTATGTGACAACAGCTCAAGGTGTGAGACGTAAATTGCGTTTTATGAAATTCTGTTTCATGTTAATGGCAGCATCTTTTTACCTCCGTATCTGGGCTTCTGTTGCCACCAGTTCGTCTCTTGAATACACCAAATTTAAGGGGTAAATGAGGAAAGTGGAAGCAAAAAGACATATTCACCAGGACACTTACGAAACCTAACAGGAAGTGTTCGACAGAAACATTCTGCCAAAACCTTGAGGAGGAGCATTTACCTAACTGACATGACAGCAGGCTATGCCTACGATAACAATAACACAACCTGAAGTCATATGGCTAACTAAAACACGATGGCGACTAAAGTGACGGAAGGCATAAGACTGAAGACACTCAGGCAGATAAAGAGTCACGTTGGTAAAACACAAATCGAATTCAGTGATCAATGCAAGAACTCTAAACAGGGATATCGTAACCATATTGAAAAATTGTTACTCAACCAACACCTCATTTGTCATCTGCAACCAACTACTGAAAAACAAAAACAAAAAAAAACCGAAACCAGCTCCTTGTATAGCATTAAGCATCTGAGTACGAGACAGGGGAAGGCATTCTAAGTTAAATCTGTAAACACTGTGCATTGAACACAGAGCTACCAAACTCTAAAACAATTCTTTACTAAGACACGCATCAAAATTACAATATCTTCCTGCTTTCTCATTGATGAGAAGTCCAATGCCACCACATAGCAATTCACGCAGAGAAATGATGGATGTTGTCGCAAAACATCAACTCTAATAAAGCTATAATAATTAAATTTTTAGAAGAATGTAATGAACAGTGCCATTGAGCATTATGGCATCTAACTACGGATCTATTTGTACATCTAAAATCCCAAAGGTTTTCAATCACCAGAAGACTATATAGTATCGAGAAGACAATTATTTTGAGCAATATGCTTCAGATCTACAATAAAATTATCCCTAAGAAACCCAAATCCAAAAGTCCCATTTTTATACAGCCAAATCCTTCCTTCAACACGCCAAGGGTTTGCAGATGTATCTGCTAAGCCCCGAATTACCAAATCATAACTCGAATTAATGTACATAATGCGTGAGACAACATCATCTACAAAAGCGCCGTCCCATTGCAAGTCGTCTCTGATTTCAGATGGGAGGAAATGTATCCGAGAATCGTATATGTTTTGCTCCTCACGAGAAAATGGAGGTTCTATTAGAGTATGATTTGACGTCCAAAACACCGGAGAAAAACTGGAAAGCCGCTCAGATAAGTCTCCTACCCTCCGACAAGAGATGCCAATCCCATCATACGCCACAAGATAGAATTCCATTTTCATTTCATCACAAAGCCCCTGCAATAAACTATGAATCAATCTGTGTACTCTAAAGCAATGTAATTTGACAAGAAAGAAGAACATCACGAGTTCATTATGCCAATAACAGAACAAATTGCAAAACATGATCCTAATTGCAAAGGACATAACTATCCTAATTAATAAACCGTAAACTAAAAATTACCACCAACCTTCCACAAACCCTGGAGCGGTCGTGACGGTGTTGGGGAGCAATCAACAATCTTCAAGAAATGCTCTGTTTCCCATCTCTTTCTTCCTTCGTCTCTCCTTCTCTGCCTCCTAAAGGATCTATCTGCCGTACCAGGACTCATCCGATTAGCATAGAACTGATACATCGCTGAGGTCTCCGGTACACCATTAAGGGGCCCACTTTCGTTGATCACATCACCATCGTCAAGATTTCTATATGCATTCTCCTCCACACTAAAATGCACGTCACCGATGAAATTAACATTCACCGGAATCAAATCACCGTCATTTTGTCCATCGGGATCCACATAATTTACAATCTGACCCTCCGCGGAAATGGTCATGAATAAAAACGGCGTCTTGATCACGTTGTAGGTGCCGTCATGGGACGGAGAGACCCTGGAGCCGGAGAGGAACGAAGAGCCCCACTCGAAGAAAATTAACGACGGAGGATTCACCGCATTCGGCTGAACTTGACCGCAACGGCGCCAGAAGCCAATCAGATGCTCCCACTTGTTGAGAGTCTTATACATGAGCTTGTAGGAGATTTTACCGTTTGCCCATCTGTTGATTTCTGTCTTGGACCCCCACCGCCTGTCGCAGAGAGCGAACCAGAGCTTGCTGGTCTCGTTTTGGCAGAGGGAAACGAAACGTTTTGAAGTGCAAGCAAAGATGGCTATGTCGGAAGGGTTGAGCAAGGAAAGGATAGAGAGCTGCACGTCTTCAGGGAAATCAGAGAAGGAAAAACAATCCATCGACATGTTTCCAAACTCAATGCTGCAAATAGAATTTACGATTTTTTTGAGATGTACGTGTTCTTCAATAGAAGGAAGGGACTGATACTTCTGGAAGTTATTCTTTGTCAGCGAAGAGAGATGTGGAAGCTTCGAAAGGTTGTTGAGCTTTGAGGTTATCTCGTACTTGGATTGGATCGGACCCTGAAAATGTCGTATTCGACAATACGAGATCTCTAAGATGACACCAGGCAACCTCAAGCCCAGGGTGAGAAATGACTGGCTCCAACCCCCCAGGGCACAAACGCAAGCCCAAAGTCCAAATATAATACCTGGTTTCTTCTTTTCGCTCACATATAGTTTATTTTCCCTAGTTTTGGCATGTTACGTCTCCTAAATTTATATTTATTGGTCGAACCTTATGAGCACGCATGCTTTGATGGCATCTTTCTAACAACATGGTCATGGAAATACTTTGAAGAAAACACGTTAGGTTACATTTGTACATGTTCTGTCCGTTTCGCCATGCTAAGCCATAATTATTACATGCAGACGACAGGAACTCTATACTCGAGGCTTAGCCGATAATTGCATGTACTGAGAAGTGGAAGAATCAAATGAAAATCTATCGACCACCGTTTTTCGATCGAGACTTGCGAAATTCCCGGACAACATTTTCCATAGACATGGAAGCTCGTGCACGTGTCCGACCCTTGGAATCACGCTGCTTCATCTTTCCATCATCTCCATCGAAGATTTGAACAAGGAGACCTTGGATTGACTCGGGACTAACGTAGGACTTAGCTTGTAAGAGATTTGGATACGCCTCCAAAAACTCAACGTATGCAGTAACCACTAATTTGATGATCGCTTGTCTGATTTGATCTCTAAGATCGATATCAGGAATGGCATACCACTTACCATGCCTCTCTGCTATGTCATCGAAACTTTTCAGGAAAGATTGGAGCTTGCGTTTTATCAGAGCAGTCACGGCCTCACTGTTATAGCCCCGTCTCTTTACATCTTCTTTTTCTAACAATCTTACAAGAGGTCCCCAAGCTTGCTTTTGGTACATGTACGCTGCTTCCTCCGCAACAATCTTGTACTTCCTTTTCATGTAATCCTCTCCCAGCAGCTTCCCAAGTTCCGTGTTTTTTGTTCTAATGTAAATGTACCAGTATGTATTCATGGCAAATACATGAGCCAGAACTTTGTCCTTGTAGCTCGATCTTTCCGCTTCAACATTTCTTTGAAGAGCTTCCATGACATTGGTGACAGCTTGTAAAAGCAAATTATCATCTGATTTCGGTTTTGATAGAGCTCCAGCTTTCCATATTTGTTCCGTCCGTAAAATTTTGGCCATAGGCGCACTGTAAATTTCAGTGGCAAGGTACTTTAGATAGTTAATGGCATATCTTACGAGTTTCGTGACAGACCCGTCTTGTTGTGGAGCGTGACAATATGAATTGCCTTCAATTTGGAGACCAAATTCCCAAAAGACTTTGCTTGAAGCATGTATGAGGAGTTTTCCCAGTTCTCTGAATCTTGTACAAATATCAGCACCAGCTTCACCTTCAAAAATCTCCACGAACTCTGTTTTAAGCTTTTCCAGGGAATCAAACAAGTCCAAAAGCCTGAAAAGCTTATGTGGCTCTTTGTTACTCCTTGCTACTCCTTCTCCGAATCGAAAGAAGACTGCCATTATTTTATCTGCAATCTTGATGAAGCATTCCAACCAGACAGCTCCTCCCATGATTCCCCCTAGAAGTTGGTTGCAGAGTCTCTTTTCGGACACGATAATCTTTTTCACCGCAAGTTCAAAATGCTGGATCCAAAGGCTTATGACTGTCTCCAAGGTCTCCCACTCCATTTCATCAATTTCTGCAGGGGTATACGTTCTCAGGTAGTCAGGGTTTAGCCGCATTAAAGCCTTTGCTGCTCTTCTGTACCTCACCTATTTGAACCAGAACAAAGATTAGATTCTGAGCAGTCTTTTAATGTTCTGAGAAATACCTGGCAGCATAGCACATACATAGAGAATTTCACTCTTTTCTTTTTTAATCTTTACTGTACCTAAAGCAGAATTATAAGAGACAATATGATCCAAGTTAAATGCATACCTCAAATGTCATGTATGTACATGGTTGTGACATACCTTGACAAAGATATCGATACATATATCCAAGCAATCGTTAGAAGCCAGTGTTTCAGAAATTCTTCTAAGAAGTTCAATCTCCAACTCCGAACCCAGATCAAGAGAACCTGTTTCACCTTCATCGACCTCGCCAATATTTTCGAGTCTTAATTGCTGCAATCGGAACTCATACTCGTCTTGTAAATTCAGCAAAGCCTCGTCGAGCAACCCATTGAATTTCATGGCACTAACCTCCGTGTCATAGAGAGCTTTGAGCGTCAGCATAGTCTCTCTCAGCCTATGCGTTCTAAAGTGATCAGTGGCTTTAGTCCTGCTCAAAAACTCTACCACCTCTTGTAACTTCTGAATCACTTGTCCACCATCACGACTAACAGAGTTTATGACTGCGTTCAGTTTATCAGCACAATCAACATATTTAAGCAAGTGTTTGAGTCGTTTTTCTGGGGTTTCTTGGTCAGGTAATTTGTTGGAAACTTCAAGAAGCTTGTGTTGAAGAGACTCAGACATCTTAAAACTATCTAATACCAGAAGAGCTGGAGACACAGCTCTTTTGATTCTGGTTTCTAGGGCTCTGTTGACCATAGCCATAGAATGCAAAGGAGTTACTCTTCTCGATGCTGTTGATAGCCTTTCATCGATAAACTGAAACCTTTTTCCCATATTTCCTAAGCTATCTTTCATCTTGGTGGAGATCTGAAGAAGCGTTTTCAAGTCGGAGCATGCCAACTCGAGCTTGGCTTGCGTTGAATACTCTTCTTGGAGCGTCATCATCGACGTTAAGCTAGCATTCATACAGAAAGATTGGAGAAAAAGGGATTGTTTGGGAATCGACAGAGAGATATTATGGTCTACAAAATCCAGAAAATTGATGCATGTGGGCAGTATCGATCATCAAATGACGAGCACGAAGCAGTGAACAAAGAAGATTTGGTATGGACAACTGTAATTTGCAAAAACAAGAGCAGGCATTTCAACTAAGAATTTGGACCACAAAAGTAAAACAATGAAGAGGATAGTATATGGTATATTACTAACGGGAACAAGGAGGAAGGTTCGTCCTGGGGCTTGTGCAATTTGTCCTTAACTATATTCCCCTCTCATTTCTTTCAACTTGTTTTATAATAATAGTGGGCGAACATGAAAATGCTTATCGAACTTACAGGCATACTCAAACTTTTATTTGTTGCTTCTTATACGCGATTCCTCTCTACTATTCAGTGACATTTAATTCTCCCTTGTCTCCTATTGCGTGTCTGTTCCCCGTGAAACCCCCTGTTGATCACGCCTAGCTCTTAATTAATCTGCGTCTTCCAGCTGTCCTCTATTTTTTAATGTTTGCTCCTCCGAAAACGCACAGCTACTCCTTTTAATTTGGCTCTCCTCTATAGCTTTGAAACGCTGGTCTTCTGTGGAGTCTTGTGCTTCTCCACGTGTTGCCTTAGCTGCGCCCCTTGATTTATTCCTTGTCCATGGTTGACACTGCTGTTGTGTTGATTTAATTCCAATTTCTGCCCTCGTTTGTCCTGCTTTCTTGCGTGAACGTCCATTTGTGCGTGAAAACACATAGCTACTCCTTTTAATTTGGCTCTCCTCTGTAGCTTTGAAACGCTGGTCTCCTATGGAGTCTCATGCTTCTCCACGTGTTGCCTTAGCTGCGCCCCTTGATTTATTCCTTGTCCATGGTTGACGCCGCTGTTGTGTTGATTTAATTCCAATTTGCTGCCCTCGTTTGTCCTGCTTTCTTGCGTGAACGTCCACTTGTGCGTGTTATCTGCCTTTGATTTTATTCTTGTGCGGCGGCGGCGTACGTGGAATTAGTTCTCATTTCATGCATGGTTAGAATCGAATCAGATTGAGATCTCCTGTTTGTGTCTTCTCTCTCACTGATCTTTTTTCTTTGTGTATGATAGAGATAGAAACAGAGATAGTGGAGAAAGTGAATTGACCCTAAGAAATGCCTAGAACGCTCAGTATCGGAGACGACTTGGAAGAGAATCTCTCACTCAGCGATCGCCTGAAAGCGTTTAAAAGCTCCAGCTTTGATCCAGATGCTTACGTCGCCTCTAAATGCCAATCCATAAACGAAAAGGTACACTTGCTATATTCAATTATGGAAATATCTACGTTGCCATCGTACTTCTTACTTCTATAGTTACGGTAAACGTTACCTATATATTCTTGTATGCCAACTAAAATGATGGTCGTATCATTAATCTTCAATTATACATACAGTATACAGATACAGGTTTCAATAAGTGTTTTCGGTGCATGCATCGCCGTGGCCAATGGGTCGAGGTTCACTTTTTTGATGGTGCAGTATCACTTATAGGATATTCAGAATTTGGGGATTGTTGTTTATGGTTTATGGTTAATGGTTGAGGTTCACATTTTTGATGGTGCAGTATCACTTGTAGGATATTCAGAATTTGGGGATTGTTGTTTATGGTTTATGGTTTTTGTTTTTTGTTTTCATTGTGTTGGGAGCAGGAAATAAAGCACCTCTATTCCGGTCTTAACGAGCTCAAGAGGGCGTCTGCCGAAGAAATGCGTAAATGTGTTTATGCCAATTATGCTGCTTTCATAAGGTGGGGATCGTTGGTCCTCTTTGTTCAGTGAAAAATGAGTTTTAAGGTTTCTCTTCTGTTTCTCGTGTGTTTAATAACCAGAATAGAGAAGAGTATTTCATCTTTTTGTACTATTTGTAGAGTTTAGCCAGACTGAAATTTCCCAAACTTTTGATATGCGATGGCAAGTAGCAGTAGGGAAGACTTGCCAGTATGTTTTTGGTGTATGTACTCATCTTTAAGCGCGACCTAGGCATGCCATTTTTGTGTTACATTGTTGGTGGGCATGACTCAAAGTACTGTGCATGTTCTTTCCAATTGCAGGACATCAAAGGAGATATCAGACCTTGAGGTGCAGCTTCTTTCGATGAGAAATCACCTATCCAATCAGGCAGCTCTGGTTCACGGTTTATCTGAACGTGTTCGCATTGATTCGTTGTGGGCTGAAGGTGACGACTCACTAGAAGAGGACTTGTCGAAGTCTGAGGTTCAGAAACTTTGCGCAGAAGAGGATTGGGTATATAAATTACTAGATGCCCTTGAAACTTTATTGGCTGATAGGAGAGTGGATGAAGTTATGTCCACCGTTGAAAAAGGAGAAGGAATACTAAGAGAAGCTGATAAGTTCTCATTGAGTCCGACGGGATTTACTTTGTTGCAGAATGCCGTCAGAGAAAAGAGAGAAAAACTATCTGAACAACTTGCAGATACCATTAGCCAAACTCGTGGATCCGAGCTTCGTTCAGCTGTCATGGCTCTAAAGAAACTTGGAGATGGTCCTCGTGCCCACACGTTGTTACTTAATTCTCACCACCAGAAGTTGCAGTCTAACATGCAGGCTCTTCGCTCATCGAAGGTAGCATATGCAGGATCATATACAGCTGCACTTTCACAGCTTGTCTTTTCAACCATTGCACAGGCAGCAAGGGACTCTCTGGCAGCTTTCGGGGAGGAAACGTCATATGCATCTGAGTTTGTAACTTGGGCTGTCAAACAGACCGAAATGTTTGCTCTTATCCTAAAGAGGCATGTTCTAGCTTCTTCAGCAGCCTCGGGGGGCTTAAGGGTCGCCGCTGAATGTATTCAGATATGTTTTGGTCATTGTTCTTTGCTAGAAGCTCGTGGATTGTCTCTCTCTCCTGTCTTACTGAGACATTTCAAGACCTGTATTGAGCAGGCATTGAGTGCGAATTTAAAAAAAATTGAAAGGACCAGTGCTGCACTAGCTGCTGCAGATGACTGGTCGATCAGTTACCAACCAGTTAGTGGACGCACTTCTGTAGCACCTGTTGCTAATACAATGGCATCACTGCCAAAGCTTTCAAGCAGTGCCAACAGATTTAATTCGATGGTTCAGGTGACTCATTTCCTCCTTAGTTTAGGACTTTTTCTAGCAACACTGGAACAACATTTTGCTTTATTTCCTTCTTCCAGTCTTGAAACATCATTAATCAATTTTATGGCCATCTGATGGGTGTAACCAGTTCTGAATTTGAAAGTTTATCTCGTTTTTGGATTCGTATTTGGCTGCATGAGGCCTAGTCAAAAATAAAATCTGGCAAGAGAGGGTATCGTTTTAACTAGTTTTAAGGAGACACAATCCCTCCAACATTCGTTTCTGTTCTTTCACCAAAAAAATCGATTGCTGAGTTATATTACACCAAGCTATGGCCTCTTTCTTACATTGTTGTAATTCAGAGTTGATCAATTCTGAGTCGACCAAATTCAGGAACTTCTTGATGATGTGGGGCCTCTTGAGAGCCTTCAGCTAGAAGGTCCTGCTCTAGAAGGTGTTCTGCAAGTTTTCAATAACTACGTCAATTTGTTGATACATGCATTACCCGGTTCTGTGGAGCATGAAGAACACTTGGAAGGTTCTGGCCATAAAATTGTCAGGACGGCAGAAAATGAAGCTCAGCAGATAGCTCTACTAGCTAACGCATCATCATTGGCAGAGGAGTTGCTTCCACGTGCTGCGATAAAGCTTTTGCCGTTGCCAGGCAGAATGGATGAACATCCAAGGAGATCTTCAGATAAGCAATCTCGTCTTCCAGACCACAGGGAATGGAAAAAGAAGCTTCAACGGTCAACCGATCGCTTGCGAGATAGCTTCTGCAGACAACATGCTCTTGAACTCATCTTTACAGAGGATGGTGAAATCCGCCTAAATTCACATATTTATACGAGTATGGATGATCACACAGAGGAGCCCGATTGGTTTCCATCTCCAATATTTCAGGTAGTTTAGTTTGATTTATAAATCTCCATTCATCTAACATAATTTGTTGGTTTTAAACCATGAGGATGAGAATTGAATTGGTCCTGGTTTTTTAGGCACCTAGAAGACATGGAAATACAAATTTTATCAGAGTTATCCATCTTCTCATTGTATTAGTCGCTACCTGTCGATGCCATTAACTTTAAACCTAAAGCGTTCCAGGATCATCTTGGTCAAATAATTGTTCTACTCCTAACAAGAATGTTGCATGTCATGTTGGACCATGATTTCCTATATTATGTGCTAGTTTTAACACGTCAACTTGTAGAAATCAGTGCAGATGAAACTTGTTACTCTATCAACTTTACTGAAAATTGGCTCAATAATCTAGCATTTGGAGAGATAATGCTATTTTTCAGAAAGAATTTTTGACTTCAATGTTAAATAGATTTTGCGTCTGAAGATCTCTTAAACACAGTATAAACTATGTCTTCGTTCAGGAACTATTTACAAAATTGACTCGGATGGCTAGCATAGCAACAGATATGTTTGTAGGTCGGGAAAGATTTGCAACTGTTTTGTTAATGAGGCTCACTGAGACAGTCATCCTTTGGCTTTCCGATGATCAGACCTTCTGGGAGGAAATTGAGGCAGGGCCGAAGCCCTTGGGTCCACTAGGCCTTCAACAGGTATAGCAAGTAGTGAAATCTCTGAACACCCGTTCTTCAATGTATAGATTTTGCTTTATATCGCTCTAATTGTTAGATAAATTACTTTTCACATTTTCTCACATTCTACCAGTTATATTTGGACATGGAGTTTGTGTTGCTCTTCGCATCCCAAGGTCGATACTTATCTAGGCATCTGCATCAAGTAATCAAGGACATTATAGGGAAAGCTATTGAAGTTTTGTCTGCTAGTGGAGTTGATCCTTACAGGTACATAAAATCCTGATGAAAAACATCAACCAGCTTTCATTGCGAACATATTTCTTGATTTGTAAACCAAGCTCTCTGTTTTCTTTACCATGATGAATATATTGTGTTGGCAGCGTTTTACCTGAGGATGATTGGTTTGCTGAAGTTGCTCAAACAGCTATTAACATCTTGTCTGGGAAAGCCAACTTTGATGATGTAGAACGAGATGTTACAAGCCCCACTGCATCTGTATCAGCCATATCTCACGGGAGCAATTAGAGCTACTCAAGGCTTGTAAGGAGCTATATCTTGGTTTTCAAATTTAGCTCAAACACGGGTCTGTCTTCCGTTTCCTTGTATCTTTCATCATCATTAGATTCAATTTTTCCTATTTGTGTTTCTTGTTTGTAGATATTTTTTGTACCCTAAAGGCCCCGAACTTGTCTTTGTAGTAAGCCGCTTCAGACATTGGAACGTATGGTTTACTTCAAAAAAATCAAAAATCAAAAGTTAATTCTTATGAGTTGGATCTTTGTGGTTTACTTCAAAAAAATCATAAATCAAAAGTTAATTCTTATGAGTTGGATCTTTGCATATATTAGTTCGACGTGACCCAATAGATACACCATTTGTAATTAGTATCTTCCACATGCACAAAAGAATAGAAAAGCTATTTACCTGAAAAGTTTTCCTAACCATTTACTTCAAGCCATACTTTGAGACCAGAAACTAAGGCTTGTTAAGAGTGCTGATGGCGTGTCAAACTAGCAAAAATAAATTCCTACTCTAGAACACTGAAGCGAATAAAGTAATGAATAGGATCGAACCATAAAGACCAATGTAGTAATTATTTATTTGTGTAAAATCAAAAATAAAATAAAATAAATAAAAATAAAAATAATTGATTTGAGAATGATTAAATGTCACTGAACAGTAGAGAGGAACGGCGTATAAGAAGCAACAAATGTCTACTGTGAAATTTGGAGTTGGACAATTAAATATTACACAACGTGCGCAAAGACAAAGCATGAAGGTGGCGGTGACTCTGGACAACCGCTTACTCTCCATAGCATACAGCGATTATAATAATGACATAGATCGGTTAAAAATAACGTTGAGGCTCGATTGTCAATTGTCATTTTCATCATCCAGGAATAGCTTGGAAAGTCACCCGTATCCACTCCTCACCTAACCACAACCCTAATCAACTTTAAATCACCCTACTTCAAGGGCCCAGCACCACAAATTTCCATTCAATCTTTACCATGTGACCGTGGAGGTACAGGCACTATCACGCTTACGGTTTATTCATAAAAAGGCCTCAGGCCTGCCCGGTGCTACAACTTGAATTACAAGGTTAATGTTTTAAATGCCAGTGTGGCAGTCGTCGAGTGTTGAAGTGCTTACATAAAGTCGTCTTCCATCTCTTGCAAGGATTTGCTTGCTGAAGCAATCTGTTTGTTGGATGTCATCTTTTCAGACACCATCAAGCCTTTGTAGCTCCTTATTTCTGCCTGTCTTTCTTTTTCAAGCCTTTCCATTTCCTCACGTCGTTTCTGTAAAAAGAAAATTGAGACTTTTGTCAGAACTTTAAGAATTTAAAACACTCGGTCACTCCAAACAGAGTGCTACACGGACCAAGAGCTAGAAAGTGATCAATTGCATATTAGGAAATGGACAGACCAATTTTGTATTTATGTATACCATTTTGATAATGGAGGGGTATACATTTACAGGAATATGTTACGTCAAGTTCATGAATATATTCAAGAGTCTTGAAAGTTTCCTGTTAAAGCATCGCTAGGGAAATCACGAGATTGCAAAATATGATGCTGGTACAGAATGCAGGAGAAACAGTTGATATTTAAGAACAGAAAAATAGAAAGGAAGGTATTTAACATACCTTCTCTCTCAAATGAAGCTTCCGCTCTGCTTTTTCTGCTGCAGTGACAGATTCCCTCTCAGCTGTAATTGTAGATGTTAAAATAAATACAATTAGCATGGCCGTGATAAAAAACATATGCATGTGTACACAACACAAAATTTAGTAATAAATCAAGTCACGTAACAAGGTTGATTGACACCTTGGACTAACCTTTCAAATCTGGTTTTCTTTCAACTTTTGTCTTGTTCAATCTATTCACAATTTCATTTATCCGCTTCTCCACTCTCACAGTTCGAACCTGAATCATACATATAAAAAATCATAAGAATATCAACAATACATATGCATTATCAATTATGTTCAAGAAACTAAGATATGAACCATATAACTGGACAGCTCACCATCCTATTGTTGTGGAAGCCAACTTGGCCAACATCCATGGCAGCAGTTTTCTTCAAATTAGACCATGGGGTGTAAACAACATCAATGTTATTCACCTTGTTTCCTGTGATATGGAAGACATATAAGTCAGAAAATTAAGTCAACATGAAACAGAAAATCAAAAGGTTGAACTTAGAGCAAGGGAGAACAAAGGAAAAACCATTAGACTAAAGTGATGAATTAAATATGCCTTGTACCTTATGGCAGTGAGGTGAATTGTTCTTGTCAAACTAGAATATTACTACGATCTTGCCTGACCCTTTGAACTCATGAGAACTAGGAGAATCTTTTTCTCATTATTATTATTCTGTATCTCAAAATTGTGCTCCCAGATGTAATAGTGTGTACATTCAACAGGAAGAAGATTTGAACAAGATGAATAACTAAATCTATGTCACGCAGAATCTATTGTAAGAGCACCTTGGATTGAATTTGCCTTGACGAGCTGAGCACAATCCTCCAATACGCCTTCATTTATGCCATCAATTGTCTCACCTTTTTGCAGTCTTAGATAAACATGGGCAGAAGACATTTTATCCACATGAAACCTAAGCAAGAAAACCTCACAAAAAAGAGGATTTTGAGCATGAGAAAGCAAAACAGTGAAAAATGGAGCTTTAAGTAAGACCCTCACGAAAGCACCACAGTTACAAAATAATCTATTTGAAATAAAAGGAATAGTTTACGTCTATGTTCAAAATAATTCGAAGCATTTTAGACGTAAAAGAGCTTCAAAACGAACATCATATGTATAAGGCCATAGATAATGGCAAATTTTTTCATTAAAGACAGCCACAATCCTTATGGACACAAAACCCAACATTGTATTAGGTTCCACGTACTAATCCAACATAAGAACTCCAAATATATTGACCTTTATAATCAATCTCTCACTAGTTTCGTAATGAAACATTCGTTTCCTGCTATCAAAAAGTTAGTCAATCTCCTCTCCTACACCAAGCGGTGAAAGCAGTATAAAATACGGCGCCAATCAATTTATTAACTCTTTAAATAATCATATGAGAAAAAGTTAAGATAACGTGAAACACGGGCAAAAGACACAAAGATGGGGATTGGAAAAGAACCAGATGTCCTCGGGGAAGCCGTATTTGATGAGCTCCTCGTTCTCGTGCTTGTCGAGACCCATGAAAATGGTGTAGTCTCCTGCCTCAGGCCGGGCTTTGAAGTAGAACACCATCGTCTTCCCCTTCTCTCAAGCCCCCAAATCCAACTCTCTTGTAAGGATTTTGAGATTAGGGTTCCTTTAGTTCAATTGGGAAATAAATTTAGTGTCGTGGACGCTTGTTGGCAGTTGCTCGTTTTGTGGTTAACGTAGAACAAAATAGGTTACAACTTACAATACAAATGGGCGTGCTCCAAACGCAGCAACGTCGGTCAAAGGTCTTTTAAATAATAAAAAAAATGCTTCCATGGGTACCGGCTGTGAATTTAATTATAATATAGTGCTATACGGTAGCAATCAATAATTTTTAAATTTTATAAATTAGTCATACATTTTTTTCTAAAATTATAAAATAATCTTTCAATATATTACTCTATATTTTATAATTTTTCATCAATTATAACTATAAAAATTACAATAATAAAAATTTAAAATATCAACAATTTATTTATTT
>JANZXV010000006.1:4696497-4713274 GCA_027576455.1 Erythroxylum roigii
CCAAATCAATCTATGGAGTGAGACTGATCGATCGGCCCGTGAGATTGGACTTGGGCCCGATATATCCGACCCAACCAACAGTTATCGTGAGATACAGAAACATGAATATAAGATGACAAGCCAATGTTGATCAAGATACTCTACTAAGACATCTCTTATTAATTTGTGCCACAAGCTTTCAGGAGATTTCTGTCACAGACACTAATATGGTGGACCTCTTAGAGTGCTAACTAATTCCTTAGGATACTCAGAATTCAGCGCTTCAGGTACTGGTCTTCTCCGAAAATGAGCAGACGGATACAATTGGTCAACAGAATCCTGTTTTAATTCATTGTAATAGCCTGCTCCTCGTAAAGGAAGCCGGCCTTTAAGCTTCTCCGAGGTTACCATTCGCCCCTCTGACCCGGTTCCTAGTATCATGGAGGCAAGCATGAAGAGAAACATATTTTTACTTTAAATATAATCAATTATCATTTATACTAAAAATAATTAATGTGAAAATAGTTTAAAGTAAGGTTGGATAAAACATTATATAGATAAGTTATAGATGTAAAATAAATGAAAATAAATATATACTCAAAATCAAGGTTTAGATTGTTTTCAATATATATTAAATTAAAAAACGTTTTCATCCTAAAAAATTTTTTGGCCAACAATTTAGGAGTTTTCCTTTTACAATAGTAGAAGGTTAGTTTTACTTTTTTATGTTCATATTCATATTAATTTGGGGTTTTCCTTTAAATTGTGATGATAATATTTGTACCAATAATCATCTGACTTGTCTCGTTAAAATAAAAGATTAAAACATCCAATGATCATCGTTGATGAAGTTTTAATATTATTAGATAACTAATAAACATCTTTATTATCCTTGTATAGGATTTCATATAAATGTGAAAAAAAATGTATTTTTTGGTCGGAAGGAAACTCTTGTCCCTTAGAAATATGGATATGAATGAAATAAAGGAAATGACAAACTCTCTTTCTCTCTTATTCATTAGGGTATAGCAAAACAGCTGACATTTTATCACAGAGCATAATCAACCAAAGACGAATTGATTCGCAGTTCGTAGTTCGTACAAATATAAGACCTCTACATCAACCATTCTAATTTATTTCAGGGATGATCGTGACTGGGTCCAGAAGGTGGTTCTGGGATGCGACGTTTTGGTTTAGGATCAACAAAGCCATGTACATGTGGAAGGAGGCGCCTGTAGTCAAGCTTCTTTGGATAAACAACTTTGTTTCTGAGAACTACTGCACTCGGTATCACTGAAAATATTTGGAGAGCAAGATATCGAGTTGCAGCTGAATTTCCCATCTAATACTTTAACCTGAAAACAATGTAAATATAAGTGACGCCCGCATGAATATGCATTATTAACTAAGACTGCAAAAGTAAGCTGAGAGGATTCAGTAAACTCACCGTTAGGCTTGCACTTATGAGAAGTAATATCTAAGGATGAGGAAAAAGAGGTAAAGTTTGGCGTAATGCGTTGTGAAATTATAGTGATGGCCTCTTTTACAATTTTTTTACGATCATTAGTGATTGTTACTATTATAATTAGTAAAAAGATGATATTTCAATAAAATAACAATTTATCTCGTTTGATAATAACAATTTACCTAGATCCACCCTTCTGCTAGCTAGGGAGACCGAGGCCATTAGAGAACTCTATAGATCTCTCGAAGATCAGGAATCGTTTTACAGACAGTCCTCTAGGATCAAATGGCTTAGGGAAGGAGACCGGAATACTAACTTCTTTCATATTTCTCTCCTTGCCAACAGAATCAGAAATTCCATACATTCTCTTGATGTGGGAAATGGCAGTAGGGTTGTGGGGCTTCACGATATTCAGGCTCAATTTCTATATTACTTCAAAGGCTCTATTAGGGCTGTTAAGAATCTTCACTCGTCCAAAGAGTTTGTAGCTCATTTTTTTCCTAATCCCCTAGCGGATGCTCATTCTAATGCTATTATTGCTGAAGTTTCACCTCAAGAAATTCGCAAGGCTTTCCACTCTATTAATCCCAATAAGGCTCCTGGTCCTGACAGATTTAATGGGTACTTCTATAGCAAGGCCTGGCCTATTATCGGGGAAGAAGTTACTGGAGCTATTCAAAAAAAATTTCTCCATGGAAAACTCCTCAAAGAGCTCAACTCCACATTCATATCCCTTATTCCTAAAACAACTCATCCTTCCACTATCCAAGACTTTAGGCCCATCTCTTGTTGCAATATGCTCTATAAGGTTATTGCCAAAATTTTAGCAAATAGACTCAGCACAAGATTTCCCTGTCATAGTTAGCCCTAATCAAAGTGCCTTTATAAAGAATCGTCGAATAGGGGACAACATTATTTTAGCACAAGAGATCTTCAAGAATTATCATATCTCTAATTCTCATAAGATGTGTGCTTTCAAAGTAGATCTCCAAAAGCCTATGAATGTATTCATTGGGATTTTCTTCTTAACACTCTCGAAGCAGTAGGCCTTTCGATGAGATTCATTGAATGGGTCAAAGAATGTGTCACCACCCCTTCTTATTCCATTCTAATTAATGGGTCTCCCACACAATTTTTCAAAGGAAAATCTGGTTTAAGACAGGGTGATCCGTTATCGCCTTTCCTCTTCATTATCTGTATGGAAGTGTTCTCTAGGAATTTGAGAGTCAATACAGACAATACTCCTCAGTTCAAATACCATTGGAGATGTCAAGGTCTTAAGATTAACCATCTTCTTTTTGCGGATGATCTCTTAATGTTCTATCATGGGGACTTGATTTCAGCTCAGCTTTTGCTTGATTCCTTGTGTACATTCTCTATGTTTTCTGGTGTGGACATGAATACATCCAAAGTCAGTTTTTCTTATCCCCGGATGTTAGTTATCTGAACCATAGGATGAAACTTATGCTTGGTCTTCAGCAATGATCTCTCCCATTTAGGTATCTAGGGGTTCCTCTCATTACAGGTCGTCTTTCTTGGAGGGATTGTGCTTTTCTTATCAATAGAATTGACAATAGGATCAATCGCTGGATCCATAAGAGCCTTTCTTATGTGGGCAGACTTCAATTGGTTATTTCTGTTCTCTCATCCTTCCATGTCTACTGGTTCTCACATTTTATTATCCCCTCTTCCATCCTTAAGGACATAGAGGCCAAGCTTAGGAATTTTTTATGGGCAGGAAAGGCAGTTTCTAATATTCAGGCTAAGGTTAAATGGAGTGACATTTGTCGAACTAAAAGGGAAGGGGGCTTAGGTGTTAAACACTTGACTACATAGAATCATGTTCTATTAGGAAAACGGATTTGGAATTTTGAAGATAGGGAAGCTTTATGGGTTAAGTGGGTACATACAATCATATTGTGAAGGAAAATTTTTTGGAGTGCTCAATCTACTAATAATAGTTCTTGGAGATGGAGAAAGATCTTAACAGTTAGGGATAAGTTGTGTCATCAATTCGGATTTAGGATTGGAAACAGTATTTCTACTCTTTTCTGGCAGGATCCTTGGTACCCATGTGATATTCTGAGGACCTTGTCTACACCGAGAGAGATCAATGGTTCGGAGCTTCTGCTCACAATACGTGTTTCTGAAGTTATAATTAATGATACTTGAAGATTGTGTGAGGTTTCCATGGACCTTATTAGACACCTTGATCCACTTGGGTATTTCCCTAATAGCTCCTTACCTGACTGCCTGGAATGGTTAGCTAGCCCCACCAAGCGATATACCAATGTGTCAGCCTACCATTTCTTGCAACCCCCCTTACCGGATGTTCCTTGGCACAAGCTGGTATGGTCCAAATATAGTAAACCTCAGTGCTCCTTTATCTTATGGCTTGCTTTCCTGCAAAAGTTACGTACAAACAAGGAACAAACTTTCCTACCTCTATACTCCTAACCACTGTTCTTTATGCCTTTCAGCTAATGAATCCATAGACCACTTATTCTTTGAATGCCCATTTTCTAAAACAATTTGGGATCATTGCCTCACCCATTTCAACTTACCTACCCTCAACTAGCCTAATCTCTCAACAATCCTTTCCTGGTATAGAACTGTTTCTTGTACCAGGTCCTCAGCCATAATTCACTTCCCTTTTCTGCTTTCCACCACTGTTTACCATGTCTGGACTGAACGTAATGTCAGAACTTTCAAGAATGAAGTTATGGCAGTGGGGAGAGTGTATCTCAGAGTAAACTCCCATGTTAGGGAATTTCTCAGCCTATACACAGAGAGGAAGTAATTATATAGTTTGGTTCTTCACTAACTTTTGCAGGTTGATTGCTCAGTCTTTCCTAGGTTACAGCACGTGAGGTTCTCTTCGGATAGGTCTACCATGCCTACCTTTGGAGGTTCAGCACAGTCACTTCTTTGCGGCAGCTTTCTTCTTGGCCATCCAAGGGCTGAGGTTGCTCATGAGCAGACTTCACTTCAGTATCTCATTGGCTTGCTTCTTCTGGGCTTGAGAATTATTTAGTAAGGCTTCCCATTCGGATTATCACTTCTTAGGTATTATTAGGTTGTGTATTTGTGTTCCAGATGTTGAGTGGCTGTAGGACTGCTCCTTCCATAGCTACAGATATCTCTCTGCTCTTTATCTTGGATTGTACTGAAGCTAGTTGCTATATTTTAGCTAGTTGTGCCTTCCGTCGCACTTGTAAGTGAACCTTTTGTACATATTTGTGTTTCATTTATTAGTTTTTCTGATTTACCAAAAAAAATATTTGAGACTTTTTATATACATATAAGTAATATTTCAAATAAAATTATCATATGAGGTCTGATAAGTAAACTTGTTCTCGATCAAGTACGAACACATTTGTTTAAATATTTCTATTCTTTAGTCTATAAGGTCAAGCAAGAAAGATAATGTATAATAATTTAAGAATAATATATTAATCTAATATCAATATTATAATTACAATTTTATCGAAATTTATTTGTTCATTTATCTTATAAATAAATTAATTAAACGAATATATATAATAAAGAATACATTTAAATAATTATATTATTAAAACGAAAATCAACCGATTAGACATCAACTTATTGTTGGAGATGAGAAATTAATTTTCTGTAGACTCAAAGGTAAGCCTGTCTATTTGCATCTGGATTATAATGCTCATCAAGTTTCATCTCCGATGCACATTTCTTTGAAGTTACTAGCATTTCTAGTGGGCGCATTTGCTTCAAAATATACATACAGCTTAATTTCAGCTAGAATATTACATCCCTTTTTCCACAATTTCAAGTGAAGTCTCTAACATTGCACAAAGAGAATATAAGAGGAAAGAAAGCATAGGTATTTCTCTAAAGCTTAAATGTAAACTGAAAACTGACTTAACTATTTATATTCTTTTAGCTGTACATGGTAGACTAGCCTGCATTATCTAGCAAACTATTGTGTACAGTAAAAATTATAAACTATTCAAACATTGATGCTCAATTGCCCTCTCTGGTACGGGTATGGAACCTCCATGTGAAGAGGTAGTCCTTGGACTCGCAGGACAATCTCATAACATCACAGAAAGCATTGGTTGAGTTTTTCCTACCCTCGCTTCCCCATTCTATCCGCACCCAGCATGAGAAGCCTTTTGATGAAACTGGAACCCGCGGGTCAGAAAGATGAAGAATCACTTCCCCACAGATCCTTTTGCATGTACCAATACCCAACTTACCATCGCTGGAGACCATGGAATCAAGCCACGAACACTCTGGCTGGCCTACCATTTCCTTATAAGCAGAATTTGCCAGCCTCACTTTGTTGTTGGAATCAGATATCACCGCAGGGAAGGTCTCAGACTCCACCTCTTCCTCAACTTCCTCTGGCTTCTTCGAAACTTTCACTGGTGGGTTCAAGCTTGGGTCTTCATTGATGCAACCTACGATTATGCTTGAGCCGACAGGTCGAACTGGTTGAGGTGTTATGACGTTGATGAGGGGATATTGTTGCGTTTGCTGCAAGAGGTCCTTTTCCTCTGGGATTTCAGCAATTGTATTCAAATCTAACAACTTTTCCTTACCTGGGTCCATGCAACCATGTTCAGGTGTTGCTTTTTGAGCGACCGCTGGAAGTGATGAATTACGTGGGAGAAGGGGAAGTGTCACCAAATTTGACGGTGTTGCGAGCTGATTTTCCAAGCTGTTGTTGACAGCGATAAGGTTTGGTAGAGAAAGTTGAGGAATTCCAGGAGCAAAACCCAACAGATGCGAGGCGGAGGATGTTGCTTGACCAGGTGAAGAAAGATCAAGCATATGGGTCCTTTGTCTCTTGATGCTAGGTGGAGATATGGCAGCCTTGCCTCTCTTTCTTGCCCTCGTGGGTCCGGCCTGAAATTGCGGCAAAAGGCTCCTAAGGTAAGGAGATTGGTTAATCTTCTGAGACATGGACGAATTCTCAGCTCCGGAACTCGCAGAAACCTCAGGCTTTGGTGCTATAGGCCTGTACTTAGACATAATTTCAGCGGTTTTAGCTGCGTTAGAGTAAGGAATCAGGGTCTTAATCATGATTCCTGAAATGACCTGCAATTTGGCCGTTCACTCTTTGGAGAATGGCCTGAGGTCTTTTGATGGAACCGTAGAGAAAATGGGTATGGGGATTTATAACTTTGAAGGTGGATCAGAGGACAGACTGGTGTTGATGTGAGAAGGAAAAGGTGGTAAGCCAATGAGAAAAAGGCAGCATGAAGCAAGGGGGCAGGAGAGGTTTACATATGGAAAATGTCGGATGGGTACGTGTTTGAGAGGCTTAAGGAAAGGGACATGTGGGATTCGGGCGTAGAGTGGGTCCATGCAAGCTTACACCTATCCAATAGACGTACAATGGTTTTAGACCATCTGAGAGTTGTCAATTGTTTTTATTTATTTTCTGTCATCGTGCCTCGGGACTGTGGAGAAACTGGGAGCTGTCTGGAGGGTATTTTCATTCTCACACCAATCAGATTCAGAAATGGTCTCCCATCATAGCACGCATGTGAAGTTAGGCGAGGTTTGAGCAAGGCGGCTTTTGTTACGACGTTTGCTTTTTTGCCAAAACACCCACTCATAATCCGTGGGGCGGATCGGTTATATTTGGACGTTTATACACTTGTCTGCGCACACGTCTTGTTTTGCATGCAAAAGGAATCGGCTGAGGCTGAAGCTGAAGCCTTTAGCCTTGCCTTGGGGACCTTAAACTTCTACATTGCGGTCTGCAGAATCCCCTTATATAAAGCACGTGGCTTTTCAGTCGATAACATGTATTGGACCTTAATTCCTGATTATGCGTGCCTCGTGTAGCTCCTTCTCTGTTTCTCACGTCATCTTTTAATCATCAAATGAAATCTACGCGATGGAATGATCCTTAAACGACAACTAAATGAAAAAGTTCTTGCAACTGTTTGAAAATTATGAAAACAACTAAAACTTGGGACATATTTTATGACAAATAGATAGAACTGCAAAGGTTGCCACTTGAGCGCTGTCGTCTCTAATTTTGATCGACATATAGCAAGCAATGCAAGTGCCTGCATCTCCAATAACTTCAAAAGCAACATTCCTCCAGGCAACAGCAGCAGGCTAATCCACCAAGGCTGAAACCATGCAAGAGAAGAAAATAATGCACAACAAGGCGTTAAAATAATAGCAACGCCAAATGATGTAAACTGGGAATAGAACATCAACTTACAATGCTAAGCAACAGTCACTATCACTCCTAGGTTGCTGCTGATTCATATAAACAGTTTGGGGTGGTTGTAGTTGTTGAGGGTAGCCTTGGTGAGGAGGGAATCCTGGAGGAGGATATCCTGCCGCCGGATACCCACCGGGAGGAGGGTATTCTTCTTTTGGACCTGAATATGGTCCAATTGGATACCCTATATGCAATGATTTGATCAATTAAATGCAACAAAATGTGAACAAAAAGGAGTCATTTCTGCATCTACTCTTCTATCAATTATACATTTTCTCGTTTTCCAGGATTCAAATGGTGAAGAGACAAATTGTAAGGTTAGATTTTTTTATGAATATAACTTTTGATGTATAAATTTCAGTTCAAACAAGCATTCACCTTGCGGAGGGGGAGCAGCCACTTGAGGTTGATAATTCATCTTCTTGTGATCTCCTATGGAAAAGTGAAGCAAGATAAAGGAAAGAGTTGTTGGATGAAATTAAATAGAAAAGTAAACCTTATCAAGAAAAATAAAATCAAAACTTATATTCATAATCACGAAGGGTCTTCAAGATCGAGGGAAATAATAGAGAGATTTGGGCAATTATCTGGTTGCCTCTTCTTGTTACAGTGAATCAAATGTGTACATCTATTTATTTTTTACTTTAGTCATTCAGTAAATATGTTATTTACGTTTCAATTATTCTCTCTGATGCTATTTACTTTAAGCTTAAGAGGGAAAAAAAAAAACAGTTCTTGCTATTTCCGTTATTTTGTAGGATAATATTAAAAAATACTAACCTATGCGAAAAGATTTTCTTCGATTGTAAAGGACAAAGATAGAGATTTAAGATTTAAAAAGTTTAACTGGAATTAAAGGACTAAATATTAAGTAAAATTAAAAAATTTAAAATATAGTTAAAATAAATTGATCGTTTTTCAACAACAACAATTATTGAAATAAATCAAACTGAAAAGTTAACAACTACAAACGGTGCAAGATTTTTTTCAGATGAACTGATTGAACAACTTGAATTTTTTAACCATTAATTTATACTTGAAATTATAATGCTACTATAGTGGTTTAAAAATCATCATTACATGAAATGACGAGAATTTAAATATTAAATTGTTTTGGTGTAAAATAAAAAAGGTAAATTACCTAAACATTATTAATTTTATCATAAACTTGTTTGGACTTTATTTTTATTAAAAATTTTAGTTTTTAGAAGTTATACTTTACAACATTATATTAAGATAAGAAATCAAGTAATGTTAATGACATCAGTTAATGTTAATGACCAAATTTAACATGGTTTTTATATGGTTCATGATCTTAAGCGTGTCACGATTAATTTTCTCCTTTTCTTTATTATTACTTCTTTTTATTTCATATTAAAATACAAGATATGTTCAAATGGTTATGATATCTTTTTATGTACCCTCCCTTCTCTAACCCATCTAGATTATCTATAAGATTCATAGCCATTACTGTTACACGAACTTTATCTAGTCAATATCTAGATTTGAATATACACATAACTCTTCTTTTAAGAATCCACATAATGAAATTCTATATTTTTTTACGTCACCAGAGAAAGGAACAATCTATTAGGGTCAGATCTCAGATAGCACCAATATTAATTCATTGTTTCCAACAATCACTTAATCACAATTAATTTTGATCACCAATGTCTTGATTTGATAATTGTTATCATTACTTATTTTCTAATAAATTAATTTAATATTGTAAAATATTCAAATATAATATACACATTAATGTCTATTAGTGTGATATCCTAATAATATATTAAAAGAAACAATTTTTACAAGTTGATGAACTTTTTTGATAAAACATGAAAGTATGTCAAATTTTCTTTTTCTTTTGGGTTACTACAAAAAAAACCAAACTTGTGTCAATTTTTCAATTATAGCACGAACTTTAAAAAGTAGCAATAAAATGTCCAAACTTTCAATTTTTTTCAATTCTAACCCAAACATTAAAAATGGCAATAAAATGCTCAAACTTTCAATTTTATTTAATTCTAGCCAAACATTATCCCTTGTTCTCCTGATGCCCTCAGTTCTTTGTTTTCTATTTGTTCTTCTAACGCCTCAAACTACTCTCACATTACAATGTACTGCACTAACAAGCTCTTTATTTTTAGTTCGTTCTCATGATGCTTTTAGTGTGAAGGTGTCGGAGGTGCGTAATCTGAAAATTGAAGGGTGAGGGCATCGGGAGAACAAGCTGAAAATAAAGAAAAAACTGAAATCAAAGCGTAAGGTCTTCGAGGATGCGTAATTTGATTTAAGTCATTTTAAACAACAATGTCATTTTAATTATGTGATTAAATATTGTCGTTTCATTAATCTTTATTTGTTATGTTAATTTTGGCTGACGTATATTAATAGTTAAGGCTTTTGAAATATGTGGCATATCACGTCAGTAAACTTAACAGAAACACTAATGTCGGGCTAGAATTAAAAAAATTTGAAAGTTTAAGCAATTTATTGCTACTTTTTCTAATTTGGGCTAGAATTGAAATTTTGAGTATTTTATTGTTAATTTTTAAAGTTCAGACTATAATTAAAAATTTGACAAAGGTTGAGTTTTTTTGGGTAGTCAACCCTTTTCTTTTTGGTCTTTCTATCTGTCTTCATCACCTCCGATGTTTTCTTCATTTTCATTTCGTTGATTCGACCTATGCCCAATTTTTTCAATATTCTTCTTTTTCACCATGGATTAGCATTTCCACTAGGTGGATGCACTCCTTGATTTGTAAAAAGTAAATTCTTCTAGCAATGGTCTATCTATTTCCTTAGTCAAAGAATTATAGTGAAACTTACATATTTGTGCTTGGTTCTCTGTTAAAAGACTATTATGCTATTTTAGGATTCTGTTGTGACTACAAATATAAAGCCCATATAAAAAAACAAAAAAAAAGCTCAATTTTAGCAAAACTAAATCCTTAAACACCATCTTTCTCTTGTATATGAAGTTTTTCTCATGTATTTCCTCATTTTGTTTATTTTTGTAGTAGATTAAAGAGAAAATTGTAGAGATTAACAACAAAAAATCTCTTGAAAATGCATAAAACTTCACATAGGTCAGATGTTTCAGCAAAAATTCTATCCCTTTTAGTAGTGATTTTTAGTCATCATAAATTGTTTGTGATAACAATTTTGATGAGATCAGAAAAAAAAAAAAATTGGAGAAAAGGAGGACAAAAAATGAGAAAAAAGAGGAGTTAGGAGAGAAGGAGATGAAGAAGAAGAAGACAATTTAGAAAAACTTTAAATATATTAAGACGCAAAATAAGAAATGAAAAAAATTAAGGGTAAAATTAGAATTTAATTCCTAGAATGTATTTTTGTAATAATGAAATAATGTGGGGTTAAATAAGAATTTTGAATAGTTAAAGAGTATTTTAGTAATTATGGTGGTTAGAGAAAGTAAGGATATTTTAATAATTAAGAATAAATGGAAAAGGGGATAATTTTAGATTATTAAGTTTAATTGAATTGAAAGTTTTTCTTAAATAAAGTCTAACAAAATTTTGTAATGTCTAGGTCCAAAGGACAGATTAGGGAGTAAATTAGACCCATCAATTAGTTGAGTTAGAAAATCATACAAGGATAACTTTAAACTATACACTTATAATAGTGTACAGTTCTTAAATTTTTGAATTTTGTTATTAATAAACTATTTTATGGTGAATCATATTTTGAATTAGTAGCCAACTAAATTAATGTTTAAAAATTGAATATGTGGATTTTTGAAAAAAATAATTTTTTTAGTTATTAAATAAATAATTAAATAAGTACAAAATATTCAGTATTTATATTTATTACGTATTATAATGTGTATTGCTTGATAATTCGAGAAAAATATGATAATTAAATTTTTTGTTATGTATATGTATAAGTCAGAATATTAGGATAAGATAAATAACGTTTATGAAATTAGATAGAGACTAACTTATAATGATATGATAATAGACTATGAAGGTTGTGAATTTGTGGATTGCCTACGATATGCTATATTTGATGGCCTTAAATTAATAAGTTGTTGGGATATAAGTGAATTATGGCTAGATACCTATTTGTGGAGTAGATATCGGGGCACCTTAGGTCCTGGGAAAGTCTTGTGCTGATGGCTAAATATCGAAGTGGTATTAGGATATCTTGAATTATAGGGATATCTTGTGTCGATGACTAAGTATTGGAGTGGTGCTGGGGTACCAAATTAGATTGATGGATTAGGTACCTTACGTCGATATTTACAGATCTAATTACAATTTCACTTAGTGAATGATTATAATGAGTAGAGATGAGTTGGCATACCATTGAATATAAGCTTATTAGGTTACGCAAAGCCCGACCAATTTAGTTAACAAAGAGATAAAATATAAATGGCAATAATAAAATAAAATAATTATTAATCATTAATAATCATAAAATTTTAAATGTTTATTGAATGTTTGGACAAGTTGAGTGTTGTTTTTTATTTCAGTATTATATGTGTGTTTTATCATTTGACTAATTTCAATATATATTGAGTTATTTGACTTTAAGGGTACGGTCCCGTTATCCTTACTAAGTAGACTACTCACCCTTTGCTACTATATATTTTAGGAGAAAGGGAGATTGGCAATAATCTCTATGCACGAGATTGACATAGTGGAGTCTAGGTAGGGCAAACATATCAAATCGAGTATAGTTGTTTTATTTGATATGTTTTTTTGGATGGTTATGTTTGTATAAATAATTTTGTGTGTGGTAAACATAATTTTTAGGACTAATGACGATTTTGATAATTAATGATGTAACTGTGGAACAATCTGGATAAATTAGGGTTTAATAATTTTGGAGCATCATATTTAAGTGGTATAAGTGTGAGATTACGTTTCTAAGGACAAATTAAATGAAATAAAAAATAATGATATATTATTATCCTATCTAGGTTGGTTTCAGGACATGATATTGCTAGCCCGTAATCGACTGGAGAATTGGGTAATTTGATATGTGCTAGATGTGCCTGATTAGGGTAATTTTGGAGTGGATTGAGTAGGAGGAGAGATGCCAGTGCCACCTTAGATGATGCAGCAGGCTATTATTATGGCTCTAGCCTGAGTTGATTTTAGGGTATAATGTAACTAAAAGAGAATTCGTAAGATGAGTGCAGTGGAGTTTCGAAGCACTACTAATCTTAAAGAGGTTGAGGTATAGTGGGAGGAAGATAGAGTTAGTTTTAGATCATATGGAGCGTACCTTGGAAAGAAGGTTGCAATACAAGGTTTCATTATTCCAAGACAATATATTGACTTAGTGGAAATCGGTGAAGAGATCTTATGAGTCACGAATGATGATTTGGTAGGAGTTCTATAGAGATTTTACAGACAAATATACTCCGTGGATATATTAGGATTGAAAGAAGATGGAGTTTAAGAGTTGGGTTCAAATAAAGGAGACATCAGTGGTAGAGTATGAGACTCACGTTGTGGTTTTATCTAAGTATGCACAGGAAACTATGACAAATACGGTAGATAAATTTTATTGATTTAAGTATGGTTTGAGAATGAAGATTTGTTTGGGTTTGATAGTTTCTACTTATGATTTTAAGAAGATACTAGAGACTGCACTCCAAGTAGGGATGTGGTAGAACAAGGTAAAAAGAGATAGGGACGTGGTAGAACAACATAGTACTACTAATGCACCATCGGTTGGATAAGATATAGGGGTTAGTTAGAGGTTTAGAGTACCTTTTAGTAAAGAACTTGGAGGGGTAATACCTACGGGAGAGTTCACAAAGGACTATATTGGGGACCCATTGGGATCAATCAAGCATATTATATCTATAAAGAGAGGTGACATTTATAGAGGAGTTGTCTGCCAATAGGGAGGAGTTCATGGGTAAAGGTAAAAATGACAATACGTAGTCAAAGCGGTGCTTTTAGTTCTGGTAGAGTTTTGGGAAGAGTTGGTAGTAAAGGTGGTGGTAAAGGAGCTGAATGAGAAAGGAGGCACCCGTAACTAACGATGTCATTTCTGGTATGATTTCATTATTTAATATTAAGGCTTATGTGTTAATAGACCCAGGATCTACACATTCCTACATTTTTTGAAGTTTGCCTTTAGAGTTCTGGGGGAAGTTAGTCCATTAAGATATGATCTGATAATGTGGTTGGTATAGGGAGATTGAATGGTAATGAATAGTGTGAGGAGGGGATCTAGTGAGGATTAGTGGAGTAGGGCTATCAATTCACTTGATAGTGATGGATTGAGGGAGTTTGATGTGATTCTTAGGATGAACTACTTGGCCCAAGATTAGGCTATAATGGATTGTTATATAAAGGAGACGATGATAGAGTCTTAGGGTAAACTAAAAGTTATAGTTATGGGGGGTCGTAAAGTGGTTCCAACTTATGCGATCTCAACCATTACTATTAAATGACTGATATTGGATGAATGTGAGATATATTTAGCTCATATTGTAGATATAAAGGAGGTGAGTCTTAGATCATAGGATATTTCTGTGGTAGTGGAATTTTTGGAGGTAATCTTATATCATTTATTGAGTTTACTTACCTAGCAATCATTAGACTTTTTCTGTCTTTCTTTTAATAAGATAGAGTGATGACATTATTTTTATCTCTTATCTTAGTCTTCCTTTTCCACTTAAGGCGTGCTTCTCGCGTTAATGGTAAGGTGGAAGAAAAAATTGGCACTTAATAGAAGCAACTTACGATAATCTTTTATTTCATATCAATTCTTAAGTCTTTTGCTAAAATTTTCTTTTTGTGTATGTTTATTTCACTTACTACTAAATTTACTTTAATGAATATAATTGTTTCACTAATTTTTACTAATAATTTAAAAGTTACATTTATTAGATGACAAAAATGCATTCCTTCATGTGAATTTACAAGAAAAAAATAGTTTATATAAAGTAAAAAACCTACGTTTATTGCTCAAGGGGAGTGTGATAAGGTTTGCAAACTTAAAAACTCTTTATATGGACTGAAATACCCTTCACGTACTTAGTTTAATAGATTAAGTGAAGTGCTTATGGAATTTGGTTTACCAAAAGTAGTTATAATCATATCATAATTTTAAGAGTGGTTGTGTTCTTCTTAGATGGTCTTATTATATCATATGTTGTTTATCAAGTAGCTATATAAGTTATTCCTTAGTTACATCATCAAGTAATCCAAATCATATTGCAATTTTATAGCATACTAGACTATGACTTAGTGATCAAAATCAAATAAGTCAATTAGCTAAAGAAGTCCTTTTAGCTAATTCAAATCAAGTAGATCTACCAATTTGTGAATATTTTTTAGTTTGTAAAAGGCAAGAAAACTATTTGGAAAGGGAACACAAGCTTCTAGCGTATTGCAATCAATATTTTAAAAATCGGACCGGACATCAAACTAGTCAAAGGAAAGGTTAAAGATTTAAAGATTCAACCGGTATTAAACTACTATAAAATTGGTATATAATAAATAAAAAGTAAAAATTATAAGTGTATGTAAAAATAAAATATTTTATTGAAATAACAAATACACCAATGTCTATTATTATATAATAAACTCATAATAAATCAAATCTAATAATTCAAACTAAATTTGAGTTTAATATAAAACTTAAAAAATACAATAAAAATCAAAATTGTATTTCTAGAGGAGGTTATATCTCATCACCAATAAAATTTTCAAATTCTCTAATGCTATCTAAAAACTTATAAACTATGTTTTTATCCAAAATATTTGCATCAACTTCTTATACTACACTTAAATAATTTTTATTTTTTAGAGCAATTCCTTTTTATTTTCAGTTTTCAGTTAAAAATAATGTTAAAATACATGTGACATAAATATTGTATATAAACTAATCAAATACTACTTATATGATAATCTAACTCAATTTTTAAATTTATATCGAACTAATTAAATTCAACAAAAATTAATAATTTATTATTTTTTTGAAATTATTAATTAATTCAATTCAAATTTAAAAATTATATTATATTATCATTTCAGTTATATTTTATTAGTTTATTAATGTTTATATGGCGTGTAATAGGTTTTTTTATTATTTTGTGATTAAATTTTAATAGGAAGGATATTTTAATTAAAAATAAAAAATTTACTGGAGAGAACACATAACTGTAAAAAAGAAAAAAAAAGAAAAGATTAAAAAGAGAAAACCATTACTCAGCTCTATATATAACATGAAGCCAGAAGCTTAGTTCTCTCTCTATTCCCCTCTCACATCTTCCATCAACTTTTTCTTGGAAAAGATTCCAAAGTTTCAATTTTTATCAAAACCATTTGCAATTTGCAAACTAATTTCCCAACGTCTCTGATAACACTCAAACCTTCTTTCTTTTTCCTCTCCCATAGCCAAGCACCAGCCTCCACTTCAACCCTGAACTCATCATCCCTGCGAAGAAATCTCTCTACTTCCGCTAACTATAACTCTCATTTCATTGAAGATAATATGGATTTTGAATTTTTCTTTTTCTTTTGTTTTGAGATTTAGTTAACATCAATCATCATTTTTTACAAATAGACTGTTGTTGAAGATGGCAGTGAAAGTCGAGCAGTTGTGACTTGTTGCTCTTACTCAATTCTCCCTCTTCCATGGTCTATTAGAATGAATATTGCATTTGGTGCTCCAAAAAATCTCTCTGTGTATTTCGAGCTTTTGTTCTGGTTTTTGGTGCCAAACTCAGCTACCCATTTGCTCAATCTTGGTTCTAGATTGGTTTTCACTACAATCTTTTGATTTCTTAAGTGACAATCACACAAAGCTCTCGTCTTTCTCTACTAATTTGGTGTTTGGGCATCGAAGAAGACGCATTCAGTTAATGATCTAGAGAAAACTGGTCAGTTTATTATTATTTTTGTTTGGTTACAAAGGAAAGAAAAACAAAGAGGCTAGCTCATAGAGTCGAATTCCCAACGAAGGGATCGATGGTAAAGGGTTCCTTACACATCGCGGTGGAGTGCATTCAAAAGGCTCTAGGGGGGCTCCTTGATGTGGTTCCGCAAGTTCACGGGTCTCCAGTAGTATAGTATAATATCGTCCCACAGGGAGTAATTGTGTAACTACCAGGCTTG
>JANZXV010000006.1:4714468-4726640 GCA_027576455.1 Erythroxylum roigii
GGCAATTTATCATCAAGTCAATCAATTAACAGGCCTCATTAATCAACAAACTCAACAATAATAAATCGATTAAAGTGTGGAGATTAAATAAACACAAGCCATAGACGAAAATAATTAAACCATAGGAGTCTCACGAATTATATGCATCAAACGTAAAGTACCTTGTCTAGATTAAAAACTTAGCTGCACAAAATTCTATTCACTATCTAATAAAACTGAAATTGACAAAAAAAATTGAAATTAAACCTTCACTGAAATCCTAATTCAAGTTCTTCTCAGATGATGCCCACTGTCGTCCAATGTCTTCTGCTGCTTCCCCTGCTCTTTTGAATGTAATAAAAATAATCCTTCCTATATGCTGTTGTCGTCGTCCCCACTCCTCAAATGATAAAGAATATAAATCTCCAGCTTCCAACACCCAGAACCGCAGCGCACCTTCCTTTGTGATGATAAAATAAATCTTTCCAATTCCCCAAAAGCTCAAAGTTGTCGTTAATTCACTTTCTTTTGTCAAAAATCTCTCCCGCTGCTTTTCGTCCACTCTCCTTTTATAATAAAAATAAATCTTTTCTCTCCAAGCTCTCCCGCCACCCACCTTCCTTGTTGTTTTCTTTTAATAACCCCTCTCTTGTTTCTCCCCACTCACCCTTAGTCCCTAGGTTTTGTTGCTTTCCATTAAATGAAGTGGGCCCTCCTCTTGATTAAATGATGTGGGCCCACTCATAATGGTTTCCATTTTAGTGAATAAAGTGGAGCCCATGTAACTTATATGTCAAAAAAATCTCTTGACTTAGTCAACAAAGAGGGCTGTTATTAAGGCCCAAATCTCAAGGTAAATTCACAAGTAGTCCAGCACTGTGTTGCCTTCAACATGGTCATGTTGAAATCTTCAGTTTCAGATTAACCAATTTCGCTCCAAATTGCGTCATTTTATATTTCATCACCTAGAAAATACAAAGACACAAATTACCGTGGAAACACAAGCAAAACATCACAAAAGTCTACCAAAAGAACATGAAACACAAAGAATTAATATGACAAAATGTAAGTTATCACTCAGCCACCAAACAAGGAGATATATGAGTTTTTCTTTCTCAACTTAAAGCAAAGATAGTTCTCTTATCTCTCATATTAAATCTACTGAGGGGCTTGAAAGTTTTTAATTCTCGTAAGATGTGTATAACTCCTTCGCTCAAACCACAAACTCAAAGGTGTTGCTGGTTGAAGATTTCTAGAACAACTACTGAACTAATGCTCCTTTCATGTATTTTTGCGTCTGTTGCAACGTCTGCTGTGTCTAATATATTGTCTGTTGTGTCTGATAGTGACTGATACAAGATGAAATAAACTAAAGTAAACCAACGTTCAGATTTTGTTGTTTCCGAATATTTATCCTTGAAAAATGTAAAGACTACTTCCTCTCAAGTGTTTAAGTGTATAGTAAAATATTTTTCTCCTTTAATTGTAAGCTTCAGTTGTCACTCGAATACGTTTTTCAAAACCAATGTCTGTGTTTTCCTATTCAGTGCAACACGCTCTACAACTCAACTTCAATAAACCTTATAAAACAAGAAGAAGAAGGCACGATTTTTTTCCAAAACAAAGATGAAAATTTTCACCTTGTATGCGAAAAGGAAGAAGATGAGCTTTATATCTTCAGCTCTTCCAAGTTCAAAAAAAAACTTCTTAAATCAACTTCTAGAAAATGAAAATTGCCTATAATCTGAAAGACAAGATTTTAACACATTCCTTGTTCTCATTTGATCAACAAAAAAACAAAAAAAAACACGCATAACAATAACTGACATGTATTAAACGCTACTGGTTTTGGATGCTACATGAAAATGATATTCTGATAATGGCAGAACCACAAGTATATATGTATATACATGTGGTATGGATTGGACATACTCAGATGATCATGCTTTAAATTCTTTTCTTTCTCCAACTTTGGTAAAGTGTTTTGACAGCTTCATTAAAACTTTTGTTTATGCTTTAGGATCATCTCGCAGGTTGGATCATCTTGGACCGTCTTGTAGGTTGGATGGTCTTGGATTGTCTCGCAGGTAGGATCGTCTCGCAGGTACTCTCCTTCGCGAATGTCTCTTCTTCGCCTTCACCACAGCTTACTTCAACCTTTTCTTCATTCTTCCTGCTTTGATCTTTAATCATCTGAATTTCATTTCTTGAATGCATGGACTTCTTAATTATTCCCAAAATCATTAACTCTAGTTTCCTTAGAAGTCTAGAAACCTTCAACTTGATCTTCAACCTCCCTTTCCCCTTCACCTTGACTACCATAGCTAGGTCCTCCACAAGCTTCAATACAGTAGGTTGCATAAAACAACATAATTCAACATATCCTCCTTTGTTTTGTGGAACCTGCATACCTATCAATTTTCTCAAAGCTTCAAATCCCCATCTTGGCAAAGCTTTGGTGAATAAGTCAGCTAATTGGAAACTTGATCTACAAAAAGCCGTTTTAATCTCCTTTTCTTCGATTAGTTCCCTGACATAGTGATACTTGACCTTCATATGCTTGGTTCTCATATGATCCGAAGGATTCTCTGCAATTGAAATTGCAGCACTGGAGTCACAGTAAATAGTTACACAATTGTCCTTTAACTCTCCCACATCAATCAGAATCTTCTTCAAACATTAAGCTTGCTTAGCAGCCAAGTTCATTGCCATATACTCAGCCTTTGTTGTTGATTGAGCTACACTCTTTTGCTTCTTTGAACTCTAGGTAAAAATTCTTGATCCTAAACTACAGCAGTATCCACTTCTGCTCTTACATTCATTACTTCCAGCATAACTTACATCACTAAAAACATATAACTCCACCTTTTCTCCTCTTCTAAACCAAATTCCACAATCAATAGTATGTTTAACATATCTGAGAATCCTTGCCTAGATGGATTATGACAAAAACCAGCCATGATATTTATGGCACAAGCAATATCTACCCTAAATGCACTTAAATACATCAATGAACCTATCATGCTCCTATAATAAGTCACATCAAATTGTTCACCTAGTTTTGTAAGTTCTAACTTGAGCTGATGCTCTATGGGAGTTGCCATGCCACTGCTACCTTTCAAGCCAAATTTGTCAATTAACTCCTCTGCATATTTTTTTAGTATATAAAAATTCCAGCTTCCCTTTAATCTATCTCCAAACCCAAGAAACACCTCATCTCTCCTAAATCTGTCATCTGAAATTGTGTCTTCATCAGTTCTTTAAATCTTCCACTAACTTGTCCTTAGTTCCAATCATTAGCAAATCATCAATATACGGTGAACAAATCAGTTTTTCTCCATCACTATTTTTCACATATAATGTAGCTTCACTCTTGCTTCTCATAAAACCATTCTGCATCAAGTGGCTATTGATTCTTGAATACCAGGCTCTTGGAGCTTGTTTCAGTCCATATTGAGCCTTTACCAACTTGTAAACCTTTTGCTCTTGTCCATTTATAACATATCCTTCGATTTTCTTCAAATACACTTCCTCATCTTGCATTCTATTAAGAAAGGCACTCTTCACATCCATTTGGTGTACCTTCCATCCATTGTTTGCAGCCAACGCCAACAGCAATCTCACAGTGTCTAACCTTACTACTAGTACATAGGTTTCAGTAAAATCCACCCCATATTCCTACTTATACCCTCTTACAACCAATCTTGGCTTGTACTTGTTGACAGATCCATCAGGATTCATCTTTGCCTTGTAAATCCACTTCGATTCTACAACTTTGGTTTCTGGATTAGGCAGATCATCTAGCAACTAGGTTCCATTTTCTTTAATAGCTTTTATCTCCTCATCCATTGGACCTTGCCACACTCCTTGTTTGATTGCTTGCTTGTATGTTTTCGGCTCAGTTCCTGCAAACATGGCATAATCAGAAACCATGAGTGCCTCATCTGCATCACTATACCTTAAATTAAACAAAGGGTTAGTTTCATTATAAATCGAGGCCAGGTCCCTCTCCTTGTGAGCACTGTCAGAGCTTGATGTCTCCTCCTGAGATTCTAAACTCAATTCATCATTTTTAGGGCTTGGTGAAAACTCCTCCTGAGATCTTTAATCTGCTGAGTTGTTTAAGTTGTCTGCAGCAGTCGTCTCCTAATGTGAAGTCTCCCTCATGATTTCATCAACATTCAGTTCAATCAATGGAACTTCAATTTCTACTCTTCCTGATTTTCTAACTGTAGGCTCTCCCCATTTTCAACCCTCATTTTCATCAAACTTTACATCTCTAGACACCAATATTTTCTCAATTTCAGGATTATAGATTATGTACCATTTGGATTCTGCACTATATCCCATCATAACTCCTTTAATTGCTTTCTCATCAAGCTTTGTTCTCTTAGCTTCAGGAACATGCATCTAGGCTACACATCCAAACACTCTTAGATGTTTCACCTTCGATTTAACTCCAAACCAAACTTCGAATGGAGTTTTTCCTTCAATGATTTGGTCTTTAATCTGTTTTGCAAATAAACTGCTTTAAAGCATGCTTCTGGCCCAAATCTTCTAGGCACCCTCATTTCAAACATCATTGACTTTGCCTTCTCTCTTCATTTCAAACATCATTGACTTTGCCTTCTTCACAATAGTTCTATTTTTCTCTCTAAAACTCTATTCTGCTGTGGTGAATATGCAATTGAAACTTGATGAAAAATGCCTTCCTTCTCAAAGTAATTCTTCATTTCATTTGAGACATACTCTCCTCCTATATCACTTCTCAAACATTTTACTTTCTTTCGACATTGACTTTCAGCTTCTGCTATCCACACTTTAAAGAAACCAAACACTTGGTCTTTGCTCTTCATGAAATAAATCCATGCATATCTCGACACATCATCAATGAATTTCACATAATACCTATTTCCTCTAGCTGATGGTGTGTCCATAGGTCCACAAACATCCGTATGCACTAGCTACAACTTCTCAGTAGCTCTACAATCACTAGTTGGAAAAGGCAAAACATATCTCTTTCCCTTTGCACATGGTTCACACACTGTTTTCATCTTGCTACTTAGTTGTGGTACTGCATAAACTAGTTCCTTTTTCTGCATATCAATAATGTAATCCAAGTTTGCATGTCCATATCTTCTATGCCATAATTGAGTCAATTCTGTCACTGGAATAGTAGCAAATGCTCCATCCACTTCTGTCATTTTAATCTTGAAAACTTTGTTCATCATTGGAGTTTTATGCACCAATTCACCTTGTGCATTGAAGATTCTGCATATTTCATCTTCGAAGTAAACCTTGTAATTTTTCTCCAGAAGCTAAACCACACTTATTAGATTCTGATCAAGTTCTGGAATATAGTACACCTCTTCAAGTATGGTATTTCCAGCCTTTGTAGCTAACTCAACATCACCCTTCCGCGAGACAAGTATGAGTTTTTCATTTCCTATTTTAACCACAACAGGAACAGTGTCGTTTTGGAGGCGGCAAATTAAGTGGACATAAGCAACAGATACAAGCACGATGTCGCACAAGACAAAAATACAACAGGTGGGATCACGAGAAAGAGCGCAGCGAAGACATAACAGCATAGGGTAGAGAGAAATAGCGCACAGTGAGGAACGAAAGAGAGAGGGTTGCGTAAAATATTAGAAGAGGGCTACGTAAGCAAATAGAGAGGAGATTCAACGGCAGATAGTAAACAAGGAAGGATGCCCATGACAGTCCCAACGTCAGCAACAGTCGGAATAGTTAGGAAAATCATAATGTTGGGTAACTAGATTTTTATTTCTTGGTTTACGGAATCCTAGTTATTGAACTTTTCTTGTTGTGATATTTGTGTTCTTTATTTCAATTGATTTATTAGTCAAATATCAATTATTTTTCTGGGTCATTATTTGATTGTTTAATTTGACAGCTAGGTGCGCAACTAGTTTGTGTTTTTATTCAATCAATTGCTAGATTAAAAAGGTTGACACTCAATTCTTTTAATCAAAAGTAGCGACTAGGATTTTTGTCTACTACGTTAGGGACATGATTCTAAGAAGAATAATTGTCTAGGCTAAATATACATCGTATGTATGTTGTCTAGGTCGTCGATTTTCTTGATTTGTAAAGCTATTAATTAATTAAATCCGAGATCATATCCAAGTTATTAATTAATAAGGGTTCATTCAAATACGCGTTTTAGTTAGCTAAACATAAGAGAAAATAGGTAAAGAAATTTACCACGACGAATGCTGAATTAATAATTTAGTTATTTTTAGTATCGATGATCAACGCAAGTTCAATAACGAAGGAGACCGAAAACCAAGGTATTGATTGTTAAATTCTCATTGTTTTGTTATTAGTTATTTTTCAATTTCGTTTTCTAATTAAATTCTGTTTAATTCCTAATTACAAAACCCCTCATTTCGTTACTTTGTTTTAGTTTTAAACTCGCTAACCTTTACCGTTAAAAATTTCTTGTGGGAACGATCCCTACTTTCCACTACTACATTAATTTGTATTGTAGGAAGTTGGTTTCTTTTTATATTTGGTTGCAGGCGACAACATTCACCATATGACAAGCATAAAACTAAAGGTGTGTATTATCTATGTTTATGGTATCTCTTACAAATATAGTTTATGGTATCTCTTACAAATATAGAAAACTAGACCTAAGAGGAAAGAAAATTATCTTTATAAAATACTTTGAACACGTAAAAGGATATATGTGCATAGGTGAACAAGATAATGAAAGCGTAATTGAATTTGAATCACAAGATGTCACATTTTTAGAAAATAAATTTCCAAAGAAGGGTAAAATAGGAAAATACATGTATTTTTTATAAGACTCTTGATCGAATTGATTATGTTATCTCAAAAATGAAGAATTAACTGAAGATCAATTTAGATTGCAAACTGACGAGAGTTTACCTATTATATCTGATCCGAATAGGAGTAATCAAGATATTAATGAATATATATCTCATGAATCTCATTTATGTAGAAATCATATATAATGATTCCCCAATTTTATTTTTAAATGGAAGGAGTAATTCATATGATTATCCTACAAGAAGAGGGTGAGTTAGGAAATGTAAATGATGCTCTTAATGATTATGCTAAAGAAGAATAGAAGAAAGCAATGAAGGACAAAATGACTTGATTGAACTCAAATCAAACATATATAGGTTTTGGTTGATCTAAACAATGCAAAATTACTGAGAACAAAGGGGTTCTCAAAATAAAGTAGAAGGTTGATAATACTATCTAAATAAACAAGACACATATTATATCTATCTATCTATCTCTATATATACATATATATATATATAAAGGAATTGCTTATAAAGAGACATTTTCATCATTTATAAGGTTTGTTTCAATAAGATTAATTTTGACAATAGTAGTCATCTTAAGACTTGAATTACATCATGTGTTAATTATTAAAATCAATTTATGGCCTAGTACAGTCTTCAAGATAATGAGACGTTCATTTTTATAGGGATGTCAATGGCCCATGGCTTGGCCCAACCACGAGTTGATAGATCTATAGCCCATTTCGTGGCAGCATGGGCCACGGACGAATCAGGCCAGCTTGATCTACCTTTATATAATTTTTTAAAAATTTAAAAAACAATGTCATTTTTGATGTTACGGTCTGGTCATGAGTCGGGCTGACCCGGTGACCCAGTTGGGTCAAACGATTTTGGCCTGTGGCTGGCCCATGGCCCGATCAATCTAGGCCAAAATCGTGTCGGGTCGAGTGGGCCGAGCCAAAATTCACATTCCTACATTTTTGTAATTATTTTATATAATTTTTATATGATCAATGAAGACTATTGTGTGTGCAACAAAAGATCCAAAAATAAATTTGCAATTTTATCTTTTTATATAAATGATATTTTGATTGCTTATACTAATGTGAGTTTGCTAAGTAAATTAAAAATTGGTTGTTATCCAAATTTTAAAAGACAGAAATGAACCTATATCTTGGAGTAGAGAATTTAAAAGATTGTTCAAAGAGATTATTATCTTTTTTACAAGTGACATATACTCATAGAAAATTCTTAAACAAATTCGTATGCAATATTATAATCCAACTGATAATCCTATTTCTAGTCAAAAGTTTTGTCCAACATCATTATAAAAAAGGGAACAAATGAAGAAATTTCCTTATTTTAGTAAATTAGAGGCCTTAAGTATATAAAGATGTAAATAATACTAGATATATGTTACATTACTAAAATGATCAGCAAATATCGGTCAAATTTTAGTTAAACACATTAAAAATCAATAAAGAGAATACTAAGGTATTTAAAAGGTATTATTGATTTATATTATTAAGGCAACAACCTATATATACAAGGTTATATGAATTAAAATTAGGAATGAGATTTTTTTGAGAGAAAAAAATTTGTTTTCTTACTTAATACTAGTGCAAATATTATGGAAAGCTAAGAAAAAAAATCATTTGTTATTTTATCAATAACGAAAGTTGAATTCATAATGTTTTTAATTACAGTACGAGAAAATTGTATGACTTAGACATTTCTTAGTTTCATTAAAAATAAAAACCGATATAACATTAATCAATTATAATGGTCAAGTAGCAATCACATATATGAAAGATCTCAAATTTTATTATAAAGTCAAATATGTAGATACTAAGTATAATTACATGAAAGATACCTGCATCAGATGAAGTGAACATGAAGTATATATCTTCACATGATGTGATAACAAACCTAATGACAAAGTCAATCCAATATATATATGCCTAGGATTATGTAGATATTGATATATTATTGATAAATATTTTTAAATGAATGTTCATTTATTGTATTGTCATGTTTAAATGCCTAATATATGTTAATATTGTTAATTATGTGATAAGAATTATATAACACTTGATTCTAAGGTATGTTTCCTCTATGTGTAATATATAGAATGTGAATTAAAGTATGTCAAATAGATAAGAGATTGGCTATCCTACACAGACAATTGCTTCCAAAATTTGTAATAAATAGAGGTGAGAACAAGTTTAGATTTTTTTATCTAAGTGATAATTAATAGCTGTAACTTAAACAATAAATTGTCAATTTTAATAATAAAAAAGGAAATTAATTTGGAATGATTAAATAATCACTATATCTATCTTAAGTGTCAAATGTGAGTTATGAAAAATTTAACTATATTTATATTACGCATATTGGAAGTAATATTTATATAATATTAAGTATATTTGAACTAATATTTATATAATATTTCATGGATAAATGACATCCGCCCTATATAAAAAGAATTAATATCATAAGACATAACTCCTACTATATGTTTACAACTGACCATAAAAAGGGATTAATGTAAGTTATAAAATCTCAAGTTACATTATATGAGACCTTAAAGGTTAAATGAGTTTTATAATATACTCTAATAACTATTGTCTAATTCTTAAGAACTAACATTAAGGTTTTCTACTTTATAATATTACCAAAAGATCAAGTGTGATATGACTTTATAAGATAATTCTAAGAAGCATATTTATAGCGAATCATTGGAGTATCTTAGGAATATAATATGTGTATTGATAGGAAAGTAATTTAGGGTTAAGATGTATATAAAAAGGAGAGGTCTGTAGTTTTGTAATCACGGAAAACAGAAATAAAGTTTTTCCTCAAATTTGTTCATGGTATCATAGTCGCCATCGCTCTAGTGTTGCCACAAAATTTAATTTACGTTATCTCCACATAAGCTCCAAGAGATGTGTTGATAATTCACATAATTAATGATCCACAGAGAGGTGTATTAAAAGGTTTGCTGAGATGGAAAACAAGACTGAGAAGTTCGTAATTGATCAATCTGTCAGGAAATTCATTGACAATGCCTCTCTTTTTAACTGAATTCATTAGATAACCCAGGTATGATTATTAGCTCATGTGTCTTGAAAGGGGAAAACTATGACATGTGGGTAAAGGCTATGAAAAATGCCTTGCATGCTAAGAATAAACTGGGATTTGTTGATGGTATTGTTACTAAGCCGAATTAGGAGAACCTAAGGCAAGTTTATGGGAATTTTGTAATTCCATGATGGTTTCTTGGTTCTTTAATTCGATTGATCCTGTACTTCAACCAAGTGTGGCTTACTTTGAGACAACAAAAGAACTTTGGGATGATTTAAGAGATCATTTTTCTGTTGGTAATGCACCACGTATTCATTAAGTAAAAGCAAATATAGCTAGAGCGAAGCAATAAGGGCAATTAGTTGTGACCTATTACGCACATCTCAAGGGCATATGGGACGAACAGAGCAGCTACACTCGTGTGTCAGTGTGTAAATGCGGTGGTTGCACATGCAATGTGATTATTAAACTCTTCAAAGAAAGAGAAGAAGAAAAGATTCATCAGTTCCTTATAGGTTTTGATGACTCAGTTTTTGGGACAATGAGAGCCAATATCCTAAGTATTCGTTGCCAAACTTGGGTAAAGTTTACTCAGTGGTGGTGCAGGAGGAGAGACACAGATCAATTGTGCTAGGTTGTGACGAGAGAAGTGAAGTTATGTGATTCACTATGCATCTCAATAGAACATAATAAGAAAAAGGGGGAATTGGTGAGCAAATGGTGTGCACACAGTATGGTAAAGCAGGACATGAAGTTTTACGGTGTTTTGAAATAATTGGGTACCTAAAAGGTTAGGGTCGTGGAGGATGTGGCGGTGGAAGAAGCAAGGGCTAAGGTTGTGCATCAGCCAATGCTATGCAAAGAAACAACGTTGCATCTCAGAACTCCAATGGAGACAATTCACAGTCGTAAATACTAGGATTAACTGATGCTCAAATGAAACAAATTATGGCTATTTTAGTAAACTCCTAGCTCGAGTGGTACAAATGAAAAGTTGCATGGTGATGCTCTGAACCAAACTGGCTCCTTGATAGCGGAGCATCTCATCATATGACTGGAAATTTTGTTGACCTGCAAAGTGTTTATCTAGTAACCCCTTCATCAGTTATACTTCTAAATGGAGACCAAACAATGGCTGAATAAGAAGGATCAATATACCTAAAAAGAGGAGTGGTTCTCAAAAGAGTGTTATACGTGCCTTGTTTGAATTGCAATCTAATTTAACTTAATAAATTAATTAAAGATAGTAACTGCTTTGTTACATTTACTGATGAGCTATGTGTTGTGCAGAATCACACTTTGAGGACACTGATTAGTGTGGGTGAGATGAGAGATAGAATTTACTTCTATCATTCAGTAGCATTAGCACGAGCATGTCATGCAAGTAGAGGTGAAGATTATATATTTTCCATCAACGTATGGGACACCCTTCAACCCAGATAACATCTCTTTTCCTTAGTGTTAGAAGTGATAGTTGTAATTGAAGAAGTGTATGTGAGATATGTTTATAGGCTAAACAAACTAGAGATGTGTTTCATATCAGTTTAAATAAAGCTATGGAACCATTTGAATTAATACATCGTGATATTTGGGGTCTATATGTTTTGCTTCTTATTGTGGTGCTCATTATTTTCTAACAATAGTTGATGATTTTTATCAAGCTGTTTGAGTGTATTTGATGCCAGAAAAGAAGGAAACTTTTGATATGCTAATATCCTTTTATAAGATAGTGAGGACCTAGTTCAAAAATTTTGTTAAGTGTGTGAGGAGCGATAATAGGCTTGAGTTTAAGATAGAATTCATCAAGCAATTTTACATAGAGAATGGGATCTTTCATCAAACCTCTTGTGTGTGTACAACTCAACAATATGGTCAGGTAGAAAGAAAACACTATCTCGTTCTCAATGTGGTGCAAGCTCTAAGATTTCAGGTTCATTTACCCCTCAAATTTTGGGTTGAATGTATTCTTACTGTTGTTTCTTTGCTTAACCGAACACCTACTCAAATTTATAAAATAAAACACCCTATGAACTATTGTTTGGAAAGGCACCTTTATACTTACATATGCGTGTCTTTGGTTGTTTGTATTATATCTCACACAAGTCAATTACTTTTGATAAGTTCGAAACTAGAAGCAAAAAGTGCATATTTGTTGGGTATCCATTTGGTAAGAAGGGTTGGCTTATTTATGATATGAAAGCAAGAGATTTTATTGTATTAAGGGATGTGGTGCTTTGTGAAAATGAATCTCCTTTTGCTCATAAACCAAATATAGAGGTAGTTGGTTTAGACAAGGAAGGTGCAAG
>JANZXV010000006.1:4741606-4759976 GCA_027576455.1 Erythroxylum roigii
CAAAATCTAGGAAAAGGGTTTTATGGAAAATTCAAAACTATAAGGAATTATAAAATAAAAATTAAAGATTTTTTTAAAGTTTTCAAACCACAAAATAGCTCCATGTATTTTATCCTAAATTATTTTATAAAATAAGAATTCAAAATTAAATGATAGTATGTTTTATAGTTGGTCCAATAAGTAGAATGAAGCCTCTCGAAATGTCTTTCACTTTTAGAGGTTGCTGATTCGAGTTATAGTTTTTACAATTTACCTAAGATTTTACTGTAGTTAATCAAATGGATATGCATTAAGTCTGTTAGTATTAATTAGATTGAACTTGTCCCTTGATATTGAGCTTACTAATATTAATTTTATTACATTTATTGATTATGAATTGCTATTTCTTTAAATATTTTATTTAAAATATATTATTTGTACTTAATAATACTTGAAATAAATTAATTAATTGACAAACTCCATTCAACTAATTGATAATAAATTTTAATATAATATACTTACCAATATGAATAATTTGAAAACTCAAACCCTAAACACCAATGTTAGAGGCAAGTACGTAATTTCTCCTACCAATTAAATCTATTGAAGGGCAATTTGGAACAAGTTTAATTAAACTCTAATTCATATTTAACTTGGTCTCCTTATTAAACCTAAATTTAATTAATTATAAAATTATTAAATTTAAACTAAAAATTCTATTTATTTAATTTTTGTAATGATTTCATAAAATATAAATAATTTATTGGATCATTTATTAACAATAATAAATTTATAAAGTTGATTTGAAATAAAAATATAACCTCTTACAATAATAAATATAAATATTAATCATAATTCATAAACAAAATTAAAGTAAATAACTATAAAAATTTATAATTTGAATAAGGTTTAAATAGTACATATATAAATATTAATTAATTTAAAATAAGTATTAAACGATAATTATAAATTATTTACAATTATTAACTCGAGTTAATTTTTATTTTTATTTTATAATTCAAACTTAACCCTTAAATTTTTATTTATTTTTTAAAATCCAAACTTTATCTTTAATTTTCAGATTTAACTCTTCAAACAAAAAGGCAGACAAATTTGTAATAGGTTTAGTTTGAATGCAACCCCTGTAAAAACGACCTTAAACCTAAATATGGGATAATGGATGCAACGTTGCAAGTAGTGGAGTAGAATAGAGGCTTATATGATAAAATCTTGCAGTGAATGAGTTGAAATTGGGAGGACAGAGACCATATGAAGCATGCTTGATCAATAAAGCAAACACTAACCGTGGATGGATTAGACTGGAAATCGAATCTGAAGAGTAAAATGGGGCCGCTCATTATACCTCCAAAGTCCTGACGACCCATATGTACGTGTTTTTGGCAGCCGTAAACATGGGGAGTTGTACCCGGAACCAATATGGCCCTTTCTTCTTTACGTATGATTTTGTTGTATTTGCTGCAAACATCAAAACTTTTCACAGCTCCAAAGGTCCCGTTTCTGCAGCCCCATTTGGTTGATGTACTCCGGACCAAAGCCATATATTTGATTCTCCGGCTTTCCTTTGTATAGATTGAATTCCATTTAAATTGTAGAACTCGCGTTGCTGCATCCTATACCAAATATATTTTATTATAAGTGATAAATGTAAAATACCTCAACTTCATATGCTGTTCACGTGTTTAATCATTGTGTTTTAGACAATATTAGTGCGGTAGTTATGTATGAAGACATGAAAATAAAATTCGACTCCTTGAAATGTGCTGCGAGGCTACTCATTGGACCGACTGGCCTAGCCCCACCAACTAATCTTAAGTCGCTGCCCCGTGCATGGGACCAAGAATTTAAAGAATTGAGCTGGTGAGCTTCCAAGTTTCCAACTACAAATTTTAACCTTTTCTTTCTGAATCAGAGAAGAAAGATGATCCACACACTCGTTACCTTATGATACATAGTAGCTGTAGATCGTAGTTGCCAACAACAAGTGTTAAACAAAGAGAGAAGCGGGCTATCGCTATCTGTGGATAGATGTCAGTTTGGAAGAAACCTACCGATTACTCTGCGCAAGCAATAGTGACACTTAATTGTCATGTTAGGTTCATTCAATTGAGTTTTCTGTACATTACTTGCATTATTGTCACGTATAAAAGATGTGAAAGTCGAAGGGTTTATCAATGTCATGACAGGTTTATATGTTCTGGGAACAATAATTTGGCACCAGTTGAGTACTGTTAATTCAACTTCTTATCCATTTAGGCACAGCTTTACATTCTTATCAAAATAATGTTGAATTTTAGATCTTCAGGATCCATACTCTCGTACTTTGAAGATATAGCAAGATCTGCTCGGATTCCATTTTTATATTTTACGTGATATGATGGGTTATGACATGCAGAGTTTGGAGACTTCTGGTGGAATTTGTGGACATGAAGTACGGTAATTCATCCAAAAGGTTGTTTTCATTATACAATAACCGGGATGACCAAATTAATGTGACAAAGACTTTCTTAAGATAGAGTGGAGTTTTCTTTTGCAAAAGAAGGTTTGACTATTATTTCATGTTGATAAGGACCCTGCAGTACTCTTGTTTGCATTAGCCATGGACTAGAAGGGCAGTGTAGAATTGTTTATTTATTCTTTTTACTCATTCGAAAAAAAAATGGAGGGAGTTTTGGTGTTCTTGGAAGAGTTTAGATTTGTGAGAGAAGACAGTGGTGTTTCCATAGCCACACCGTAGCAACTGGCAAAGATTTGACCTTTCCATTGTTGGGGACCATGTTCACAAATCTCCAGCAGCTGATGAGAGGCCCATAACTCTAGCCGTTTCAAATCTATTTGATGAGTGCAAGCTACATGGGGAGGGCTATTGGGGTCGGATATTTAGGTCTAAAACCATCAACTACCCCTTGTCTAACCAATGGCAATTAATGGTTTTAAGAACTCACCGTCTTGAATGGAAGAAAAGTACATGAAATTTCACAGAAGATGAGAAGTGGTGAAAGAGAAGGTCAAATGGAAAGTGGGTTGATGGATTTTAGCTTCTTCCTAACAGAACTCCAGCTACATATCCTTCACGTCACTCCAGCTACATATTCTCCACTGACGTAAAGAATTATTGAGCTTCTTTTTCCTTCCCTCAATTATGTAGAGGAAATAGTTGAAAACATAAACCAAAATGGGAAAAACCAGAAATCACATTAAACCAATTCTCTGTGTTCTTACACGAATTACGGACCCTGTGGACTGGCAAAGGGCCACAAGCTAACAAAGAGCATGTGCAACATTAGCGTGTACATGAGTGTCTGGGACCATTTATGATTCAGAAGAGGATCCTAAATTGGCCCCCATGATTGATCTTTACAATAAATCACACTTCATGGTCATTTTTAGATCATATCAGCCGTCAGCTTCTGGCCTCAAAGTTAAAAGGGTCACTGCAGATTTTGGTCGCTTCTTCCTATGCTAATTGCACGTCAAAACAGATTCATTTGTGGTTAGTGTGATGGCAGTTAGAGCTCGTTATACAACAAATCATCTGTACCTGACAACCAGCTTAAGCATGTGTTGGTGTTTCAGTTCAGGTTAAGTGCATCCTGAAGAAAATGTCCAGGCAGCTTTCACAAAATAAGGGTCTGCAATGGGACAATTGCCGCTAATTACAGGACAGTTTGCGAATCCAAAGATATGCATATGTTGCCTGAAATTGTACAATCTCTGGGGTTGGCATTATTCAAACGCTAGAGCTGAAGCTATTCCCCCAATAAAAAGATCACAAACATTATTGAAAGGGCCCCATAAACAGCTATCTTGGATGTACGAGGGTGGCTTTTCTACCTTAAAATGGGAAAGCTCTTTTGTCACTAACCGAGATTCTATATTTTTATTTAGTTTAACTATATATACGTACGTGGCTCAATGCTGGTGAGCTTTCGATAGCTCCAAGTTAACACAAAGTCATCATTGAGTCAGTGATGTGGTGTATAGATTTTACGTGCAAGCTAACCATTGGAAAATGGTTAGAACAAGTACTTACAAATCTAAGAATAATATAAAGCCAAGCGGGAATCATAGTTCAGGCACACGAGTCTTGCAAGTCTTAGACGCCGACTAAGACCACTGTCTTAAATTAATAGAAGTGAACAACAAAAGGGTCAACAGAGACTTTGGTGATAAGAGTGGTTATTAAAGCAAACGAGCGTACGTGGGGACGATAAATTTATAGCTTTTGTTCTGTGCACTCATCGAATGGACAGGTATCAATAATTCTGTCAAACTGGATAAAGAATCACTATCAATCGTTGAAGGCATGGCCTTATACTTCTTTTCCCGTGAAAATTCAGGAAAGATAAATGGCGATAGGACAGCAAGAAACTGCTAACATAAAACTATTGAGATCACTGTATGCACAGTTATAGCCAAATGCAAGTTTCACTGTCTACTACTTTCTGATTTTGATATGGCAGAGACTTGAACGAATTTGTCTGTGTCAAGTGTATGTTTCAGATGTGAGTGTGCTATTATTATCCACCAATATCTGCCTTCATATAGGAATTCAAAGTAATGTGAAAGTGAAATAAGCTTCACAAGTAATGGAAAGGAAATATACAAGAGACTGTTTTTGGCCAACATAATGTGCTTCACCTAATTTTAGCTAACGACTCAGGAGCCTAACTATTATAAATTGTGAGCACAAGAATAGATATTACATGCAAGGGACTGCACAGAATGTTTTGCATAATTAGCCCTTCAGGTTTTTAATTTCATTAGACAGGTCTAAACTCCCATGGCCTTTTTGCTTGTCATAATATAAGAACATGCGAAAGTTTCCATTCCCCATGATCTGTCACGGATTTACTACCAAGTTCAACATCCTTTCCATATCCTATAAGCTATGAGGCGGATATTAATTACTGTTCCACTGTCTGTACGTTAATTGCAGTACTTTAAGAACTCCTAGGTTTGCCAAGAAGGAAAAGATAAAATTTAAAAGAAAAAAAGTGAAGAAAGCTAGCCCCTCGAAGCAAAGTTTCTTATGGGTGACTCGTGCTGTAACCCGAGTGTTATTACCACTAGTGCATATATAAATCCCTTATCATGAATTTTTAACGACTGTTGTTGTTTCCCTTCTGTCACTCTCGCATACGTACACAGTCAAGCCAACTGGCGACTTGATTGATTCACAAACAGATAAAATAAGAGAGGAGAAAGGATAGGGCTAAGGACAAAACTACTCTAGGATTTGAATTTGATTCATTTGGTTTTTTCTTAGCTCTCTTGCTCCATCTGTTCTACTTAAATTGAGAGAGAACAACATCGAGTGACACTGAGAGCAACTCATTAATTCTCTCTTTCTATTTCCTATTGCTGTTAGTAACAAGGAGCCTATATAAGTCATCCCGTTTGGAGTTTGTCTTTGACAGAGAGGATTCAGAATGGATCTGTCAACTTCTCAATGCAGCAGTAGTGGATGTGAGTCTGGTTGGACATCATATTTGGATCAATCTTCTATTTCCAAAAACCAGTTTCAGGGAATTGGTGGATATAATGGTGGTAGAGATCATGCAAAGTTGGAGGACGAAGAAGAGGACTTGTCAATGGTTTCAGATGCCTCCTCTGGTCCGCCTCATTATTGTGAAGATGATGAATACTGCTTCCACAAGTCGACAAAGCAAAGAAAGAACAAAAAGCTGAACAAAGATCATGTGAGAAGTCACCAGCAACAGTGCCTGGATGACACTGCTAGTTCTCCTGTATTGAATAAGGCAAGTTTCAGGATAATTAATTAGTATGGTCTTCCTGTTCATGTCTATAAATGTTGCATACATATGCGCAACTGTGAGAGAAGTGTCTACGTTCTTAATGTTGTTATACAGAACGTGACCAAGAATGAAGAGCATAGCCTGGAATATTCGCAGGGTTTCTCTGCAACACATTGCAAGGTATTCCTCCAGGAAATTTCCAGTTTCTGAATGCTATTAGATGTTGCAATCAACAATGTCCGACGTCATTTCATTTTGTTCTCAGGGAAAATCTCCATTTAAAAAACAATTTGGATTCTTTCAATCCTCTAAATCCGCTTCCAAAGAACCAGGTTAGATATTGTGATGGAAATTTATGAACCTGGAGCACATTGTAACAAGAGTTTCATGGGATTAATTCAGATTTTGGAGAATATGTGACAGGTAATTTTCAAGGAAGAAATTGGAAGTGAAAGAGAGCAATGATTAGCAGCATCTTTTGCCATCTCTGCTACCGCCAGTTGGTCCGGAGAGACGGAACCAATGTGTAAAGGGAAAAAGGCAGCATATCTTAAATGGATTTCATTCCTTATTCTTCTTTTTGTTTCTGTTGTGCATGTTTTTCTATGCCTTCCTGTCAATGCAGAGGGAAACAACCTGAAAAACAAATATAATTAATTATTTTCTCTGTATTTAACGCCTACCGTTTTTCCTTCTTTTGGGACAAGTAGACATCAAATAAGGAAAGTACTAGGCCTGCTGTTCAAACTCTGTCTATGCATCATTCCTGCAGCGTCCAACTAATCACTTTAGTGCGTATTAGTGACTGAAGATCTTGTGAACATTTTCAACCATCTCCTACTAGAATCACAATCACAAACACTCCCTTTCATTTTACAAGGCGAGAAAGGAATGCGATCAGCAGGAGTAAAAGGGTGAATAGAATAGGAGAGGAAGAGAGGAAACAAGAAGCTTGGTGCAGAGAAAGACATCGTCCATCCAAGAGCAGGGTTTACCGGTGTTAGCCATTGATGAACAACAATTTGTACCTAATCCAACCACACACGCACACATGTGCCGAGCGAACCAAATGACGAGTAAGCACACATCAGTGACAGACCTTTTTCCACTTATTTGCCAGCCTAGCTTGAGAAGTAGGTAGGCTTGGTAAATTGGGTACATTTTTCTAGAGTCGAGCCAGACAAAAACAGAAGGTAAGCCTCATATCGCATCAAGAGGCCACCAAAAAGATGCACCCCACCTTTCATCATATCTACCACTTTGCTTGTAATGTGATCCATGGTGGTTTTAATTGATTTACTTTTTTTTTTTTGGAGGGTTACTTGAAATTGAAAATCATCTTTTGGAGGGTTTCCCATTCTGAGAATGAGCACCCATGATTTGGAAAAAGAACTCAGATAAAACCCTTCATCTCTGTCCTGTCAATCATCTTCTTTTGTAGTTTCTACTACAGGGAAATGACTTGACAGCACAAGGACATAGTTGCCGACTAACTTGATCATGCAATTTTACCTTAAACTAGGATACAATTATTGGGGAGGAGACAGAGATTAGTGCAAATCAATAGGCCGCTACTAGGTAGTTGCCTAGGTTCTTGCTACAAAGAGATCTTAGATAACGCACGAATTCATTGAATCTCGGACTATAGGGTCTTAGAAAGTGCCCGTCAATCGACAACAACCTTCTTGCCTTTTGCTTTTGCATTCATAGAGTTCCATTTTTCGTAATGCGAAAGGCAACATTATTCAGCCAAGTAAATGATCGAACACCTTAATCTTCCATTTTACAGAACCACGAAACAAATATAAAATCATTGATGGGCTGATCAACATAAGGACAAGAGGGACAGATAAGCCTAAAGCCTAAGCTTATTACAGTGTCTTCCCTCGAGCCACAGAGATACACATACCTAGGCCATATGCTAATATTGATGTATCCTCCAGCTCTCGTCGTCCCCTGAAAAACGATAATGAAAAGGACTACATAGACGGCCTTCCGCTAGAAAATTACCTTAAGGCAATGAGCATATATCATCATAAATATTTCCAAGTTCATTCTAACAGGAATTCTTTCGAAACGAGATTGTTCTGTTTTATTATTCTAAGTGGAAGTGTCTTCACTTCAGACGTAATGTAAATCATCTTATATAACAAGTCTGAAATTAACTACTTGGTTTGGAAATTGGCTATATATGTACATAATATCAAGGCATGTATTAGAACAAATATGAAAAGGAACATAATTAAAAAATGGCTACTTTTACTGATCAACAAATCATTTGAGCATTACAATACATGGATCCCAACACCCAATGCCTCCAAAGCCATCCACCACATAATTTGAAAACAAAATTGTGATCCAAAGCTACTGGATTGATTGCCTTGCTTGTATTCTCCACCGAAGTATGGAAAAACTTCAATATCGTGCTTACGTCCCAAATATATGTCTGTGAACAGGGGGAGCCTCGAATGTTTTAACCACATCCATCCAAGGCTTGTCCATGATCAAGATAGAGTTTTCAGAAAGATGTCCAATAAATAAAACTGGATCTCTGAAAGCAACAAACTCAAAATTCCTTTTATGCTTAGCCTCTATTTGACAGTCTTTTAACCTTCGCTTCAGTCTCCCATTAACAGAATTACATTGTAACTTCTTGACTGGACTATGTAACATGTCTCCATCTTCCTCTCTATCTACTGGCATCCCAAAGTCGATCAAGCACATTGCCCTGTATCATGTGGAAATTAGTCCATTGATGAAATAAATACCAAAGAATGCTATGAATTCATCTGCTATAACTCAGGATAAAACCTAACTACAAATACCAGGATCCCTTTTATTTTTGAATCACATTTTACAGCCTCTCAACAATAGTGAAGATCACATCTTTTTCTGTCACAAGTAATTGTGCAACATAGACTCTCTCTTTCTCTCTCTCTCTCTCTAGACGAGAGAGGTGAGTCAGCAAACTCAATCTGTAATTAAAGAGGTCCTTTGCTTCCATTTCCATTCAAAGTTGTTAATCCTTGTTCATCTACAATAAAGAATGAAAAAACTGTAAGCATTACCTGGCACTATAAATAATGACAGATGATGAACTTGTTGAAGGCTGGAAAGAGAGCCCAATGACTTCTCCAGGAAATTCTTGATATCTTCTCGGCAGAACAAATGTATGCTGCATTGACCATTCCCCAAGCTGTTTTGCTTCTACGTCAAATGCGTAGACCTGGTTTGAAGAGGTTGTCACAACAAGAACATTATTATTTTGAGGGGGAAAACCACCAGCTGTTACTGATGCCCCATCCAATCTTGCTATGAACCAGTGTTGTCTGTTTCAGGAAAAAAAAATCATTAAGAACACAAAAACAGAACATCTGTATATTCACAACTCCACATTAAAATAAAAGCTTTGTCACAGGTTCCAAGTAAACTCAACCATAGATAACTGACAATGTGGCATATTATATTGTTCATGAAACTAGCTGCAATAATTGAAAGGTAACCTCTTAACAAGAAAGCAACTGGTTTGCTCAATAATTAGGCACACAGGAGAGATAAATCAGAAGTCATACTCCTCTAAACATAAACATCATGATCTCTTTTCCAATAGAATAAGTCATCCGTACAAGCTCTACTGCCTTACTGAGTTTTTAATATCATTTACTTATATTCCTCATTCCCTTTTGACATCTCCAGGACCCTCTTGTCTGGTAATGCATATGAATTTCTTCAAAACCCAACCACATAAACTCTCCAGTTCTAGCACATTCATTTGTGATGAAAAGCAGACATCAGAACCAAGCAACATGAAACAAAATAACAAACCAATGATAACAACAACAAAGTTATTAGAAGTCACGCGCCATATGAATCTACAAAAGGTTTTATTTCAGACCTTTGCGTTTCGAGGTTAAAAATATATACATCTCCAAAGCAGTTAATGGCAGCTAACCACTGCCCGTCACAACTGGTAAGCATTTTTGTTATGGGAGGCTCAATAGGCGATAATCCTTCATCATTCTCCTCATGACAAGGGGTGAAGGTTTGTACAAGTTCTGAGCTTCGCACATCCACAACCTGTAGCAGTACAAGTGTAAATAACAGGAAGCAGGGTCAGTAAATGGTTCCCTCATTCTTGAGCATCTCAAACAGGTAAGTTAATAAAAACCAAAAAGAAAAAGTTAAAAGGGAAGGAAAGGAATTACATATATTTTTCTATCATGCCCAGCTACCATCAACCGTGAAGAATCAGAACTAAATGCCATGGAATGAGCAAATGGTAGTTCATTTGGAAGTTTCCTTTTATTAACTGTCCATGCACCTTTACCAGCTTCATTTTTCTTTAGTTCAAAAAGGTTGGGCTTAAGATGGTCTGAATAAGCAAATAATGTCCCAGCATTAGAAATGGTGCTACAAATGATCTTTCTTGATGCTTTAGCCTTGATTCGAGCCACCAAATCTGTAGATGCATGTCCCTTAGATAAGCCAGAACCCATAACTGGCAGAGCTCCACCTTTGATGCGAACACAAAGAATATCCAACGAAGAAGATGCTTGCACTAGAAGCAAAGAATTCTGCTCAAATACAGTACTCAGAACCAACTGGATGGGAACTCTCTGAGGAGCAGGGCATATGTCGTGAGGTGAGAATCTTGTAAACTCCTTGGCAGAATAGGCAAAGAGTTTTGTATCATCACCAGCAGAGATGAGCATTGGAACACCCAAATGAGCCCACTTATGGTAATTAAACTCTACTGGTCTCTTCTTTGTGCGTACCCTTTTCACTTTTTCATCAGGCAAAGGATCTGCTAATTAGAAGTATAGTTTCAAATTGTAAGAAAAGCCAAAAGCATCAAGGCACAACCAAATAGCAAGGTACACACGATATGATAAAAGATAATTGCACAAACAAAGACATTAAACAAACCTTCACGACTGATTGGTACAGCTACTGTCAAAGCCCTAACATCATGTGTGTGAGCTCGTACATATCCAACATACACCCATTTCTTGGTCATAGTAGAAGTTGAAATATCATCACTAGATCCAATTGCCTCATGAGAAAGCTTATAAAGAATAACCTAAAGAATGAAACAATTTGAAATTAATGTTTTCAGATACCAAAGTTCACAATGACCAGAATCAAGGAGAATCTATATCTATGTTGACATGTTCAAGAATGACTTCTTCCAAAGCAATTGAAATACTTGGATCACAGTTCTCCCAACTCTTAGTTTCGAAGTTAATGGCTATACCTGGCCATCAGATCCCGCAGAGAACACTCTATTATGACCTGGAGCAGCTGCCAATGCATTCACATCACTTTTGTGAGACGAATGAGATTGCAAAAGTGTCCCAAATTGAGAGTCCCAAAACTGAACACTGCCGTTACTGTCAGCACTAACAAGTGTACCGCATCTGAAGTTGACAATAATTGCTTAGTGGCAGAACTATGATAGAAGGTGAACAAAGATACCACATAAGACAGATAACAGTGATTCAATTCCTACCTCAATGCAAGTAAAGACCACACACAAATATCAGCCCCACAACCCAGACCACCAAGCCCTACCATGATCCTGTATATCTCATGACCTATTTTAGCATCCCAACACCTTATAAACCTGCAAGGAGTCTGCCGTGCATAAGATAGGATAAACTTAAAATTTTAATAACAGAAAAATGCCCTACAGTGCAAGTATAAAAAGCTTCCGCAAGATTGATTGTTCACCTAATTATACAATATTCGCATTAAAAATTAAGTAAACACATTAGCTTAATTAACACAGAAGATGGCCAGCTGACTCACCCATCACTACTCCCTGAGTATATTCTGTTTGCACCAGAACTCCACGTCACACTTAGAACGCGGCCTGAATTTCGAAACATTATCAACACACCTTCCACAAAAGCTAGAGCATTAATAGGAGATAGTATACTTAGAAGTTCAGATGTCTCACCACTGACCCTAGGCAATGTTCTATAGTATATTAATTCATCTGAATCAGGAATTCTGTAAAGCCGAACACAGCCATCGTCACAAGCAATTGCAACACATGGATCTTCAACGTCTAACAATTCATTGATGTTATTTGAATCAGAATCATCTTCACTGTCACTAGATTCGTGATCGCTTCCATCATCTATATGTTTTACATATCCATTTCCAAGATGCTGGGACTCTGTATGAATCATCAGATTATTAGAGGGTGCTACAGCCATCTGCCAAATTGAGACCCCGATAGACTCTAGCACACTCTGCATAAGCGAATAAGATGACATTGATAATTCAATACATTATCAAACAGCAAAATATATGATTAAAGAGAACAAAGCAGTTTGCAACTAGAAAGACCATCCATTCCCTAACTTCAAAATGCACATCCACTCCCGACTGTATTTTCTTAATCATTCACCTAAACTTCATTCTAAAGCTACCATCTTGAAAGTGATTGTCAATAGAAAAACTAAAATTCTTAATACAAGTGATTCTGAGGATTTTCGTCCAAAGAAAACTAACTGCAAGCGACTATGATCTTAAAAAGTTCCACCTTCTGTTTCAAGTGAAAAAGATCCCATTCCAAAACCGAACCGTCGATACTAGACGAGAACAACCTCCCACAAGGCAAACCTCTAGAGCCAGCTTTGCACCATACAAGAGACGAAACTCTCGAATTAGCGTCTCCCTGGATAGTCTACAAGTGAAATCAATCAAAAACCGCAGCTGATTAATGAAACTAAACTCATTCAACAACACAAGTAACATGAACTTAAATACACAGGACAAGTATTAAGCACCAGCTGGCAGTGCCAACCGACCGCGCCGGGAGAAACAAGCCAAATCTCAAGCGAGCCGTCCTCACGAGCGGCGGCGACCTGAGAGTCGTCGGCGCTGGTGGCTAGGGCTACAACGGCAGACGGCCTCCAGTCGATTGAGCTGTTCCGGTAAGCAGCTCCGAGCATATCGACCGGCTAAACCTCGAAGTCGTTCTGTTAGGGTTTATGCTTATAAAAGAGTAAACGATGCGTCGGAGGCAAAGAGAAAGAGAGCATAACAGAGAAGGCGAGTGGGCGTTGTTAGGTTTTTGAGGTTTTAGCGCCTACGTTCATTTATGATCAAGTGGGTATTTGAACCGGATCCGTATTGGGGATTGACTGGCATTTTTTTGTCTTTTTCTTAACCCAACAATGGTGTTACGACGTGTCGTTTCTCTAAGCTCAGAGGTTAAGCCTGACGTGGCGACCATAGGCAAACGCAAATCAAATTGTAATTATATGTGTAAAAGGCCCCGGAAACGACTCGTCGTCGATAGGAAAAGAAAAGACCGTAGACCTTTTAATAGAAAAAGCGCAACTATTTATTTTTGAATTATGTATATCTTCAAATTATTCCTCTTTGAGAGAGTTGGGAAGGCCCAGAATCCCAGATTAGTCTTTTGAATATCAAATCTGCTTAGACTTGACGCTATGCGACCGTCATAACTCTAGCCCAATTCAAATTCGAAAAACTCCATTAAGAAAAAGCCCAAACCCTAGGGTCCAAGAAGGAGACGTGACATTGCTTGAATGAAACGTCTGTTAATAGCTAAACAGAACGCCAGTAGATCTAAAACAAACGAGGCATGCGTGAACACGGCTTAGTTCACTCGAACCGTGCAGTTAAAAGAAGCTCGAGAAACGAGTACAGGACTGGAATTACTGGAATCACGGTCATAGCATCACCGATTTGATTTGATTTCTTAAGTCTCTCGATGGAGGACGCATACGCCAGATCCGTCGTGGAGGTAATTACGCTCGCTTCACAAGATTTCAGCGTCGTTTGTCCTTGATTGTGAGGTGGTTGAAGAAAGTGCATGCTTCTCTTGTCTTATTTGGCCAGGTGTTGGATTACTTCGCGTTGGACCCGGCGAAAGGTCTGAGCGACTCTCAGGTATTGGGAGTTGAAGCTGAACTGAACTTATTACATTTTCTGAATTCGTTCTCACTGAGTTGAACGTCATTGTTGTTTAATATGAATAGGATAATTGAACTAATGAATTTTTGTTTTGCAGGTGGCGCTACATGCAAATATGTACGGTAAAAACGGTAAGTCTTGTCCGTCAGTTCAAAACTATGAATATCGCATGCTTGAGCCTCGCACTTACATTGTTTTCGTCGACAAATTGTTGCAATGAAAAGAAATCTAGTATGAAAAACTACTAGATTTGATTGGAATACACTTGTCAGTTTTTATTTGATTTAACGATTTTTTCTTATTTGACGTTTCTTTTTGGTTGGCTTGCTCCGGTCATCGGTTGCAGTGCTGCTTGAAGAAAAAAGTAAGTAAATATATCTTCCTCCGTCATGTATAGCTTCTTTTCCAATAGATGGTGCGAATTTCCTCTCTTATACTCGATCATTGCAGGGACTCCCTTTTGGAAACTGGTTCTCAAGCAGTTTGACGATTTGCTTGTTAAGATATTGATTGCTGCTGCCCTAGTTTCTTTCATTTTGGCTTTGATTAATGGAGAGACTGGCTTAACAGCTTTTCTAGAGCCATTTGTAAGCTTTAATTCCTCTCTAATTAGCTGACCCGATTCGTATCATATTTGCAATTTTATTAAGTTCTCTGTGGCCAGATATATATACACGTGCCTCAACGAGTGAGATGAATAATTAAGAACTCCTGTCTTCATGTGGAATTTCGCTGATAGGTTTTTGTTATATGTATTTGTGTTTAGATGTGGTTAATTGTCTTAAGCATTCAAAACTTTCATTCACTTGATCAACTTATAACTGATTTTCTCAAATGCCTACAAGTTAACTTTTTGAATGTTATGCTGTTCGGTTTCTATTGCTTTTTGCTCTGCGATCACATTCCTCCAAATTTATTTATAATGTAGATATAGCTTGTGTTGGGTTTGGGTCACTTCTAAGTGGAGCCCAAAGTCCAAGTATAAAAGGGTGTTTTAAACCCTAAATAGTTTAAGAAAAATTAGAGAGGTTCAGCCGTAAGGAAAAAGAGAGGGAAAAGAGAAAAGAGAGGCTTAGGTGGGAATTTTCGTTATTCTTCCCAGCATTGCACAATCTTTTTTTATCCTTCGATCGCATGGTGATTTCTCATCGGATTGGCCTGAAATTTTAACTAGAGATTCCTCTCTCGTTGTTCTTCACTCTGAACGGTGGAGATTGGATTTGGAGGTCTCCAAGGTGCCCTGATTTTCAGTCGAAGTTGCTGTCAGATTCCAAGAGTTATATTGTTCTCAACTCTTTGATTCTTTTATCTTGTTGATAACTGTTGTTGTCTCTTGAGTTGAGTGGTGACTCTAGTTATATCTAGAGGTTAAAAAACTCTTTGTAACTTGATTGGTGATACTGGAGTTTTTCTTTACTGGACTAGGTCTCGTGATTTTTCCTTTCTCACACTAAGAGAGGTTTTCTACATAAAAATTGCCTGTGTGCTTTATTTCTTGCTGCTTAGTTTCTTGCACTTGTAAGTTTGTTGGCTGTTGTTTTTCCTTTTGGTGTTGGTTGTGTTTGTTCATACAAGGAAAGGTTTATTGGTTCTGGTTATTTTGTTTCTGCTGCGTGATCGACTCCTTCTTTCCTAACAAGTGATGTAAGAGCTTTTGGTTCGGGATATTTGTAGTTGTGGTGAACAATGGAAGTTGTCAACACTAGTAGGATGGGTATTTTGAATGGCACCAATTATGCTCTTTGGAAGGGTAAGATGAAGGATCTGCTTTATGTGAAGCATTTTCACTTACCAGTATTTGCCACTAAAAAGCCTAATGATAAATCAAATGAAGAATGGAATCTGATGCATAGACAGGTCTGTGGTTTTATCAGACAGTGGGTTGACGACAATGTGTTGAATTATATTTCTGGTGAGACACATGTTCGGACCTTGTGGGAGCAGCTTGAGAAGCTGTATGCTCGAAAGACTGGGAACAACAAGATGTTCTTAATAAAGCAGTTGTTAGCGTTGAAGTATAGTGATGGGACTCCTATGACAGATCACTTGAATAACTTCTAGGGAATTATGAATCAGTTGTCAGCAATGGGGATTAGATTCGATGAAGAAATATAGGGTTTGTTTCTCCTTGGCTCCTTACCAGACTCTTGGGAAACTTTTAGATCTTCATTGTCAAATTCTGCTCCGAATGGTGTTATCTCTATGGATCTTGCCAAGAGCAGTGTATTGAATGAAGAAATGAGAAGAAAGTCTCAGGGTTCCTCTTCGACAGATGTCTTGGTGACTACCTCTAGGGGGAGAAATAACAACCGAGGTTCTCAAAACAGAGAGCAAAGTCGAAGTAAATCCAAAGGCAGATACAAAGATGTTAAGTGCTTTTATTGCGATAAGAAAGGACACTTGCAGAAAAATTGCTGGAAGTTGAAGAAAGAGAAGAAAGGCAACAAAGGCAAGGAAGAAAAGAAAGAGAATGACAATGAGAATTGTGTTGCTATTGCCACTGAAGAAGACCTTGTGACAGTCCTTGATGAGAACCTAGTTGGAGTTGTTTGTGATGAATCAAGCTGGGTTGTAGATACTGGTGCTTGTTCTCATGCTACATCAAGGAAGGATTTTTCTCATTTTATACTCCAGGTGACTATGGGGTATTGAATATGGGAAATGAAACTATCTCTAAAGTGGTTGGCATTGGGACAATTGTGTTGGAAACAAGTATGAGAACTAAACTTGTTTTGAACAATGTTAAGTATACACCTGATGTTCGTTTGCACTTGATATCTGTTGGCAATCTTGATGATGAGAGTTATATGAGTACCAATGGTGGTGGTATGTGGAAGCTCACTAAAGGTTCCTTGGTGGTGGCTCGCGGTAGAAAGCGCTCAGGATTATACTAGACAACAGCTTCATTATGTACTAACAGGGTAAATGCAGTTGAGAATGACTCTTTAGTATTATGGCAAAAAAGACTTAGCCACATTAGTGAGAAAGGATTGAATGTGTTGGCCAAGAAGAATCTCTTATCAGATTTGAAGGGTGCTAAACTGAAAAAATGTGAACACTGCTTGGCTGGAAAACAACACTGAGTTTCTTTTGAGACTAATCCTCCTTCAAGAAAAACTGAGTTGCTTGAGTTTGTGCATTCAGATTTGTGTGGTCCTATGAAGACAAAGACTTTGAGGGGTGCATTGTATTTTGTTTCATTCATTGATGACTGTTCTAGGAAATTATGGGTCTATGTCTTGAAGACTAAAGACCAAGTGTTGGGGGTCTTTAAACAATTTCAAGCTTCTGTTGAGATAGAGACTGGAAAGAAGCTGAAGTGCATTCGCACTGACAACGGTGGTGAATACTGTGGGCTGTTTAATGAATATTGCAGACAGATGGGCATTAGACACTAAAAGACTCCTCAACTTAACAACATGGCAGAGAGGATGAACAGGACCTTGAAGGAGAGAGTCATATCTATGCTTTCTGAAGCTAAGTTTCCTGATTTATTTTAGAGTGAGGCTGTATTAGCAGCTACACATGTTATTAATTTGTCTCCTACTATTGTTTTGCAGGGTGATGTTCCAAACAGGGTGTGGTATGGCAAGGATGTTTCCTATGACCACTTAAGGGTGTTTGGATGAAAAGCTTTTATGCATGTGCCTAAAGATGAGAGGTCTAAGTTGGATGCCAAGACGAGACATTGCATTTTCATTGGCTATGCCTTGATGAGTTTGGTTATAGGTTGTATGATCCTGTTGAGAAGAAACTTGTGAGAAGCCGTGATGTTATCTTTATAGAGGATCAAACCATTGAAGATATTGATAAGGTAGAGAAGCCAGGGCATTCTAGTTCTGATAACATGATTGATCTTGATCATATTTCTCATATTGGTGCTCATGATGTTGTCCAGAATCATGTTCCTGATCAGCATGTTAATGTTGAAAATGTTGATGGTGATGTTGTTGTTGATGAGGTAGATGTTCATGTTCCTGAAGTTGTATATGAGCCGACTGTTTCACTTAGGAGGTCTACTAGATAACATGTTCCTTCTTCCCGTTACTCACCTAAGGATTGGGTGTTACTCACTGATGGTGGAGAACCTGAATGTTATGAGGAATCCATTGAAGATGAGTATAAGGATCATTGGATTGAAGCTATGCAAGATGAGATGAAATCTTTGCATGAAAATTACACCTATGAGTTGGTGAAGTTGCCTAAGGGCATGAGAGCTTTGAAGAACAAGTGGGTGTTCAGAATCAAAGCTGAAAAGCACAGTTTGAAGCCGCAGTATAAAGCCGGATTGGTTGTTAAGGGATTTGGTCAAAGGAAAGGTATTGACTTTGATAAAATCTTTTTTCCTGTTGTAAAAATGTCTTCTATTCGAACAGTTCTTGGTTTTATTGCTAGTCTTGATATGGAGATTGAGCAGATGGATGTGAAAACAACCTTCCTTCATGGTGATTTGGAGGAGAAGATTTACATGGAACAACCTGAGGGCTTTAAGGTGAAAGGAAAAGAAGACTTTGTGTGCAAACTGAAGAAGAGCTTGTATGGGTTGAAGCAGGCTCCTAGGCAGTGGTATAAGAAGTTTGAATCAGTTATGGGGGAGCAAGGCTACAAGAAGACTTCTGGAGATCACTGTGTGTTTGTACGCAGATTTTCTGACGATGATT
>JANZXV010000006.1:4760076-4781021 GCA_027576455.1 Erythroxylum roigii
AAGGAATGAAACTCTTAGGTCTTCAATGATAGGTTCATACCAAACATCAATTTTCATTCCATACCCATACCCCTTTTTCCATACCCCCCAAACAAGCACACCTTTAGTGTTATGGCACAGGAGACTTAGCCATATTAGTGAGAAGGGATTGAATGTATTGGCCAAGAAGAATCCCTTATCAGATTTGAAGGGTAATAAACTGCAGAAGTGTGATCACTGCTTGGCTGGAAAAGAACCCAGAGTTTTTTTAAGACTAATCCTCTTTCAAGAAAGACCGAGTTGCTTGAGTGGTGCATTCAGATTTGTGTGGTCCTATGAAGATAAGGACTTTGAGGGGTGCATTGTATTTTGTTTCCTTCATTGATGACTGTTTCAGGAAATTATGGGTCTATGTCTTGAAGACTAAAGTCCAAGTGTTGGGTGTCTTTAAGCAGTTTCAAGCTTCTGTTGAGAGAGAGACTAGAAAGAAGCTGAAGTGTATTCGCACTAACAAGTGGTACTTGTTCGGAAAGAAGAAGTCGGTCACGCAGCGGAAATAAAATGACCAGAACCAATAAACTTTTCCCTGTGTGAACAAACACAACCAACAAACTCACAAGTACAAGAAACTAAGCAGCAAAAATAAAGCACACAAGAAATTTTTACGTGGAAAACCTCTCTCAGTGTGAGAAAGAAAAAACCACGGGACCTAGTCCAGTAAAGAAAAACTTCACTATCACCAATCAAGTTACAAAAAGTTTTTCACCTCTAAATATAACTAGAGTCACCACTCAACTCAAGAGACAACAGCAGTCATCAACAAGATGAAAGAATCAAAGAGTTGAGAACAATATCACCCTTAGAATCTGATAGCAACTTCGACTGAAGATCAGGGCACCTTGGAGACCTCCAAATTCAATCTCCACCGTTCAAAATGAAGAACAATGAGAGAGGAATCTCTGGTTAAAATTTTAGGCCAATCCGACGAGAAATCACCATGCGATCGAAGGTTAGAAGAACACTGCGCAATGCTGGGAAGAATAACGAAATTTCCCACATAAGCCTCTCTTTTCTCTTTTTACTTACGACTGAACCTCTCCAATTTTTCTTAACCTATTTAGGGTTAAAAACACCCTTTTATACTTGGGCTTTGGGCTCCACTTAGAAGTGACCCAAACCCAACAGCTTGACCATTGACCGCACAAAGGTACAAGTAGGTGGTGCACTTCTAGTGCTTCATCTACATACTTGGTCATTATAATAATCTGAGTTTGGTTTTATGCTACAGGTTATCCTATTGATCTTGGTTGCCAATGCAGCTGTTGGTGTGATTACAGAAACTAATGCTGAGAAGGCTCTTGAGGTAAGGGACGAGTTTTAACTAGTTATTCAAATGATTGCAAAACTTTGGTCAGACAGGTCTTAAATTCTTTTTTACTTGTTTGATTAGTTTCCCAATGAAATTTTCCTTGACCGACCAAAACTGCAATAACTGATTTAACACAAACTCTAAAATGCATTTATGATATCAAAACATTTTGAGTTTCCATGTTAAGTGCCTGAACTTTCAAAAGGAACTTCTAAGTATACTTTGACATTTAAGTAACTATAAAGGTGAGATAAGCTTCCTTTACCTCCTTACATGCTCCATAATGTACTTCTTTTTATGATGATGGTTGTTTTGTTGTGGAAGGCTTCCTTTCTTACCTTCTACCTTTATTTCTTTGTTATTCTTTTCCTGGCTTGTAGGAGTTGCGTGCCTATCAAGCTGATATTGCAACGGTGCTGCGAAATGGTATGGAAAAAAATTGAAATAACCATTCATATTTCTCTTAACCTGACTTTTTATGATAAGGTTATTGTCATTGTTCATTAGTTACCGCAACTACAGATTTGATTGCAAATTTCTAATCACTTCATTTGTAGTGACCTTTGTTTGGGGAAAGCATTGCCATTTTCTAAACTTTTCTTTTTGGTGATTTGCCATTTTCTATGCCTGATCTTACTTTACTGTTTTCATATAACTACCTATATTGGTCCTTGCCTTTGGGTTAATTCATTAAGAGTGTAAGAGGGATTAATGAGGAACAGAAGACTGAATATTGTGGCATTCAGATTTTTTATTCTCTTGTTATACTATATCAAAGCTCTTATTATTGGTGAATGGCACTTTATAAATACTTTTTCTATTACATTCTGATTTCTGACAAACTTACAGATGTAAAACTACAATTTCAGGTTGCTTTTCCATTCTTCCAGCTACAGAACTTGTCCCGGGTGATGTTGTGGAAGTTAGTGGTAAGTTGATTGTGCATTTTCAATGTTCATAGTAGTTAATGATTGTAAAATGCCAGCATTATATCTGATGAGTTGACCATGTTTTGGCTTATTTATAGTGGGATGTAAGGTTCCTGCTGACATGAGAATGATTGAGATGCTAAGTGATCAGTTACGTGTTGATCAAGCAATCCTTACAGGTTTTCCCTCAATTTTTCTCTTTCTTTTTTATTAATGTTTTTTCTCTATCTTTGATACTTCAATAACTATTTCATCCCAATTTTCATTCCATTTGAAAGTCATCTGCCATGAGAAAAGGTTAAGTATTACTGATTTTGATTAATCTTGTTTATTAACTCCTAATGTTCATAGACTTTAGGAAACTTTTAATGCTGCTTGGCTATAGATTTACTTGCAATGACATTAATCAGCTTCGTGGGAGAGAAAAAGTGACGATTTTGAGAAAAGTTTTATGCTTCTATATTGGGTATGTTGGATTGTGACTGTTAAAATCTAATTCATGCTATGCCATTTTATGAAAAACTGTCGTCTTGTAGAAAAGTAGTGCATAATGTGTGCCTGCACTGTCTTCATACTTTAAGAAACTCTGGTCCATTGATTATAGAGTCACTAATTCGTGTGCTAAGCCATTTGAAAACCTCTCTGTTTGTGATATAGTGGTGCATATGGTGTGCTGCAACTGGTTTCATACTTCAAGAAACTTTGGCAGTCTATTCTAGAACCAGTAATTCATCGTGTCATAATTTATAGTTCTATCAGATCTGGTTAATAAACCTTTCCCTCCCATAGCTTCTCTTCTGTGAACTAGTGTCTGTCTGAGACAGTGCTCGAGTTTCACTCCAGTCCACACACATTTGTACTGATGAAGTATTTTAATCTTACTGGGATATGCTGCCTCTACTTCCTAATTTTATCCTTAAAAGAAATCTAGGTATTCTGTGTTTGTTTCTTTTCTGTTTACTTGTGAGTAGTTAAGATTTTTTAACCAAGTATCCTGTGTTTGTTGGAATTGTGGTGGCTAGGACCTTATTTGATACCTGCTACCGATATGCTAATATGTGCTTGTTCTGGTCCACATAATAATTTTTCTGATAATTATAGGTGAAAGCTGCTCAGTGGACAAAGTGCTTGATTCCACTGTAGCATCAAATGCTGTATACCAAGACAAGACAAACATTCTTTTCTCGGTAATTCTTTTTCAGCCATATCATTACCTATATGGTTATTTGATCCTCAGTACAACTTCCTCTAGGTTCCTTGCTTGTATTTTGTTCAAGATAAGAGCAGTCACTTCTGTGGTACCTGCTAGATTGCCGAAAGCACCAAAATCAGTGTGCCAAATTAGGGCTGCCGTCGTCATCATTATGGGCATGGCCTGGGAGTGAAGTTGATTGAATTTGGAAGGGTTGTCAGTAGGTTTAACTATCATTTTCATTTTCTAGGTGAATAACTCTGCTTAATAGTTATAACCCATGGATTAAATATTTGACCATTTCAAGGTATGATTTGTATCAACTAACATTTACTCTGAGAATGGAGAGGAAATTTGAGCTTGCTGATGCTGTATACGATGCGATTGAAATAACTAGCAGAACCGGCTAGCTTGTATCAGGAGAGCAATTCCTTGACTACTTTAAAAATGTTATGTCTACTAACAGGAGAGTAAATCTTATTGCTTAGGTTGTAATTCTAGTGACAAAGAAATATACCCATATTCAGTTTTGGTTGAGATGGAACTTGAAAATTGTAGGTGAATGTAGCTGCTGGTTTATAGGTGGTGATTGGGATGAAGCAGAACATCCTCTACTACAACAAATATCCTTTTAACTTATTTCAATTGAGTTGAAGTAGCATCTATCTTGTTAGGACTTTTGCTAACCTTACTACTATTAAAAAGTTTGGTTTTCTGATTTCAAGCAATAAAATGATGAACTCCATGAGCTTAAGGAATGCCAAAAACTGATTGGAATGTTGAATCCTTCAACTGTCAAGTTTTATCCAAAAGCATTTGACACTTGATAAAAATTATGTTTAATAGTTTCTTACATGAGAATTTTTGTTGATTGCATTCTCTTATAATTTTATTTTTGGTTATGCTTATAATGCTGTATGACTTTTCTCAGTTATTGTATTATTTGTTTGGGGTTTAGTAAATGTATTGTTTCTTGTCATGCTTTTCAACATGTTCTGCACTATTTAGCAGTTGTAATGTATTGTGATTACCAGGGCACCGTGGTTGTGGCAGGCAGAGCAAGAGCTGTTGTTGTTGGAGTCGGTGCTAACACTGCCATGGGGAGCATACATGATTCCATGTTGCGCACAGAAGATGTGATTGCTATAAACTTTTTGTTTGTTCCAGCTTCTTGTCCAGGATATATATGTTGGAATCCATACTTCTCATGAAAATGACCAATTTTGGCGCCTTCATAAAGTAGATGCAGCCACTTTATGGAATTGTCATCCTGATGCACTTTTCTATGGCACTGTTGTAATTCTGTTTGTGGGGACCTGCATTTCTGGATAATTGTGCTCAGCCCTTTCCATCTGTGTTTGAAGTGCTTATATGACCATTATTTTTTACTAGAATTCTATTATTTTCTCAACCATACTTCCATTTATGAGTTTGTTTACTATAACTGCTTATTCCTACTTGTTGCAGGAAGCCACTCCATTGAAGAAGAAATTGGACGAATTTGGTACCTTTTTGGCTAAGGTTATTTCCATTCTCCTTCCTGCTTGCATATATAAAGATTTGCACAGTTATGTCATTAACTTGGATAAATTAACCTTGAGAGGCATAATATCTTGAAGTTATTTGGTCTTTTGTGCAATGAGATTTCAGTTTCAACCTACTATTTGATTATTGTTTCAAAAGAAGCCAGTTTCATTTGATCATTCTGTTTGCATTAAGGTTATTGCAGGAATTTGTGTACTGGTTTGGATTGTAAACATTGGTCACTTTCGTGACCCTTCCCATGGTGGGTTTTTGCGTGGTGCAATCCATTACTTCAAGGTATTATTCTGTGGCTCATTTCAGTGCTTTGATGGCTTTCAGAGTATCACCTGTTAGATATATCAAATTCTATTTCATTTCGTTGGTGTTACTCATCTTTATTCCTTCCCTTTTCCTTTCTTGTGTTTTCCCTTTTATGTCTTCTTCTTCTGTACTTCTTCTTCTTCATTTCTTTATCCTTTTCTCCACTCTTTTGTTGACAACTTTACACAATTGTGATTTGCCCACCTAGATTGCAGTTGCTCTTGCAGTTGCAGCAATACCTGAAGGTCTTCCTGCTGTTGTTACAACGTAAGCACTTGAATTTTACTATAATCATATTTATACTCCTTTAGCCTTAGATTTCCAATTAAGATTATAGTGGAAGTGTTTAGACTAAGAGCCTTTACGCTTAAGGAAAAGAAAAAGGATTTGTTGGTTGTTTGTTTGAGGGTACTTCAGTGAGTATAGGCTTTTACATAGAAGGAAGCTTTGATGGGGAACCAATCCCCAGCTTACAAGAGGGGGAAAAAAAACTTGCTTCACTATGACACTGCTGGAGGTGAATATGGAGGAGTGACATTGCTATGTAGCACTTTAAGTTCATCCAGTTGTATCTTTTCTTCGTACTCTCCAAAGGAAGCTTTACCTATACGTGCCCCTTTCCTGCGCTTATTGTTGTCATAATGCATGTTATGCTCTGCTTTTAGATGTTTGGCTCTTGGAACAAAGAGAATGGCTCGGTTGAATGCCATTGTGCGGTCTTTGCCATCAGTGGAAACTTTAGGCTGCACTACAGTAATATGCAGTGACAAGACTGGAACACTGACAACTAATATGATGTCTGTCTCAAAGGTGATTTTATCAGAAAACGCCTATGAAGAATGCTAATTTGTAGCTTTATACTATTTGTTTTTGTCTTTTGACTTCTTGTTTCTTCCTAAATAGCTTTGCATGAGTAAGCCACCTCTGCTTCATTTCCTATATATCTATGCTCCACATAGAGAACCTCTGCTTTATTATATATATATCAAAGAACCTGGTCTGTCTCAGTCATTAATGCATTTATTCTGAGCATTTAATCTTGAAAGCTATTGGCTTTTGTGTATATACCTGGTTAATTTGCTGCTGTGAGTGATCCTTGGCATACGCAATGTTTTTCTATAATGTGATTTTCTAATTCTGTTTCCCACACAGATATGTGTGGTTCAGTCTGTTCATCATAGTCCTTTGACAGCTGAGTACAATGTCAGTGGGACAACCTATGCTCCTGAAGGTGTTATTTTTGACAGTAGCGGAATGCAGGTAATCATGTTTTCATCATTCAACCCTTTACACCAAGGATGTGATAGGTAAAGCAACTTGCAGGGAATTAGATTGACAAGTCAATTTCGTGGCATCCAAAATAGACAAGTTTTAGCCATAAAGCTATGTAGTTCTATAGAGCTCTCTTTCTCTTTGATATGCTTTGAGACTTTTAATGTTGACTTTAAAAAATTTTGGATTCACTTTATTCCAGGTTTTATAAGTCTTTGATAGTCATGCAAACTAGTTGTTTATATGAATTTTGAATTCCTTTTTGGATGCTTGAAGTTGATTAAAGGCTCTATGGTTCTGTCTGGTTAAAGTTCTTAATTCAAGAGCATTACTTGTTGGCTGACCTTTTATCTTGATATGTCCGTGGACCAATATGAGCGAGTTTAGTTCGATTGCACATAATATTTAAGTGTTTATTATGTGTGGGTCATTTTATTTAGTAGCATACAAAGAATGTACTGCGTATGTCTAACCATGGCAGTCAGGATGCCATACTTTCTAGTAAAAAAGCAAAATTTCGTATTGAAACCTTGCTTTGATCTTTTATATCCTTTGGTACAATGGAAAGGCCTATCTATCTTTGTATTTATGACTAAACATTGATGTCGGTAGCTTATTGCATTCACCCTTCCTGGTTCTACTATTAGCTATATGCCCATGTGACATTTGGTTCTTTTTGCAGCTTGAATTTCCAGCTCAATTGCCTTGTCTTCTTCATATGGCAATGTGTTCAGCCCTTTGCAATGAGTCAGTCTTACAGTATAATCCAGACAAGGGTAACTATGAAAAAATTGGGGAGGCAACTGAAGTAGCTCTTCGTGTTCTGACAGAGAAGGTTGATATGTGCAGCTTGAAATTATAAAACTAGTTGTTTATACCATGTATTCAGTTGTTTTATTCACCCTCTCCCTGTCTTTCTCTGAGTTCTGTTGGCGCAGTCATTAAGCCTTTATATTGTCTTCTTCCAGGTTGGCCTTCCTGGTTTTGATTCCATGCCTTCTGCTCTGCATATGCTGAGCAAGCATGAGCGTGCGTCATATTGTAATCACTACTGGGAACATCAATTGAAAAAGGTATGACGAATACATTGGTTTCTTTTTGTACACTTCTTCACTTCTTATATCTCAAAGTTCTTCACATGGAGGTAGGGAACTTTTGTTTAGTGTGGTTATAACTAGAGTGAATACCCCAAGCCTCGTGGCTCAGTTGTAAGTTTCTTTTTCCACCAAGATTTAATCTTTTTAGGGAGGTGTGGGGTGGTGAGAGTATGTTACATTAGCTCACAGTGATTAAAGAGAAAGAGTGAATACGTCTATTAAATATGCTGACACAAGTTTCTCCCAGTTCATTTTTTGGTCATTGAATTATAAGGAATACTATTTCCATTAGCAAAAATTTCATCTTTTGTTCCTTGTCTTTAATGTTTTTTCTTCCATTCTTGCTCATACTGTAGTTTGCCCTGGCCCTAATTCTTTTTTTGAATGATAAGTTCTTATTCAATAATGTATTGCCAAAACTCTGAAACAAGTAGTTCGATCATTACAGTGGGGAATCCCTTAACCAAATTACAATCATCTTTGCCAGAACATGTGGCACCATATTGCCTTTTGTTCTATATACTGAAAGCTTTGAAAACTCATTCCATATTGCGGCAGCACAAACCTGATAGGACAAGTTATCGTCTGTCACCAACCAGGGCATGAACCAGCCCTAAGCAAGCTCTTGCACCAAAGAGAGCCCATGCAAACAAGCTTTCTTATCGATTACTTACATCTCTGACCTCATTGTTTGACACCAGAAACTAGCTCCTGTGAGAACATCCTTGTTGTCTCTTCAAATCTCACATATGGCCACCTTCCATCCAAGGGGATTGCTACATCAGTGTTAACTTTTTAAAAACTCAAGGCGGGTGTCTTTCAGCTTCAGAGAATTGGCCATATACAATTTTGTATCCTTACAATGTATTTAAAGCATATGACATGCCTCATAAATCATGATTCTTGAGTCTAAAGGTCTGTTTTGAAACGTTCACAAGTTTCTACTACCATTCATGCTAACAAACAAAACAAACAGAAGGAGTCCTTGCACAATACACCATGCATCCTGTTCACCCAGCCATAGACATCCAGCTCCCCTCTCTCTTCAAGAAATACCTCAAATGGACTAATGAACCAAATTTCCCTAGTTTTTTGGACAATCAATTGAGCCAAGCTCCATTGTCCTCTTGTTTGTATTTACTTGCGCACTTCATCAGCTTGGATAACCCCTACCCTTGCTTGACTATCAAACCTTCTTTTTCTCCTTGTGTGCGTGTAACCATCTTGCTGAAATACTTGTATATTAATTTTAGTGGTTTACAGTATGTCTGTAGTTGCATCAAATAGTGATATTGTGAAGTGGCCATGTAAACTGATTTAGCAACGTGTTTCTGTTTAATGATCATATAACTGATAGATGTTAGAGTTTTGACATGTTACAGGTTTCTGTTTTGGAATTCTCTCGTGACCGGAAAATGATGAGTGTTTTATGCAGTCGAAAGCAGATGGAGGTTATGTTCTCAAAAGGTGCTCCTGAGAGTATTATCTCCAGATGCTCCCATATCCTTTGTAATGATGATGGTTCTACTGCCCCACTATCTGCTGCTATTCGTGATGAGCTGGAGTCAAGGTTCCACAGGTTAGGATTGATCAATCAATGTCATATCCCTCCAGCCTCATATTGGAAAAAAAATGTTGTTTTGAATTAAGGTTCTATTGATGATTTCTCTTCCTCTCTTTCTCTCCTTGTGATGTATGGCCATGTATATCTTGTATAGCAAACATTGTTTAATTTATTGGACCAAGGTGGAAAGTTTTATAAGCCAGCAGAAATCTCCCTTCCGCAACTCTAATACATTCCAGTCTTGGTTTTCAATTTTAAGTTGTAAGGCAGTAGTTGCATATATTCTTTATTTGTCGGTATTAATGCACAATATATGTATCATTTACCGAGATTAGAATCTTATTGTATATATCAAAGTTTGAAGAACCTATTTAATGTTCAAAATGCTTGATTTTATTTTATGAACTCCTGTCTTTATGATCAGCTTTGCAGGAAAAGAAACATTGAGATGCTTGGCACTTGCCTTAAAACATATGCCAATAGGTCAACAGAGTATATCCTTCGATGATGAGAAAGACCTCATATTTATTGGGTTGGTATGCATTCTTGGCAAAAGTCAATAAAATATTCACTGTGCTCGTGTTTATGTGAATTTCTGCATATATCCCTAAATGTGCATCGACAAATTGATACATGATTATGGTTTGAACGATCCTTAATTTTCTTCTGTTTTTTTTTTCACGAACCAAGCTTTTCACTGGAACCATAGAGAAGACAAGAAAGAAATTTACTACTTTTGTAACTTCTATATGTGAAAATATTTTGAGATTGCCTCTCTTTGAAATTGAATACATGTCTTCAATTTTGCACACTCACAAAAACCCATCACCCAAACTTTTGTACTTGTTCATGAATGGTCATTTGCTTGTCTCTCCCTGTATTTGCAGTGCACATAGGGTCCCTTTTATTCTGTCAGCACATTTATAGATTTGCATTTTCTTTCTTACGACTCAATTAGGTTCCTTTTTTAATATTTTGTTTACCTTGTCTTCTGACTTCAATCAAAGGTTGGAATGCTTGATCCACCAAGGGAAGAAGTAAGAAATGCTATGCTTGCATGCATGACTGCTGGTATACGTGTTATAGTTGTTACTGGGGATAACAAGGTAGTTCAGTTTCCTCCTTTCAATGCATCTTTGTTCCACGTTAATGCTTGCCTATCTGATATTGGAAATCACTTCAGTCCACAGCTGAATCACTTTGTCGTAAGATTGGTGCTTTTGATACGTTTGAAGATTTTATTGGACGCTCTTTCACTGCTTCCGAGTTTGAAGAACTTCCTCCGTTACAGCAGACAGTGGCTTTGCAGCGTATGGCACTTTTTACCAGGTATGTTCTGTCATCTGTTGGGACTTCCCAGAACCATTTGCTTCTTTGTGATGTAGTTTTCTGGAGATTCACAAACATCGGTTTCTTTTAGGGTTGAACCTTCTCACAAAAGGATGCTGGTGGAAGCATTGCAGCATCAAAATGAAGTGGTAATCCTCTTACAATGTAGAATATTTTGCAATCCTATATTCATTCTATCATATACTCAGAAGGATTATGGTGTGTATGTATGTCTAAATGAACAGACAGAGAAGTGCAAGTGTAAAGTCAGGATTCCTTTTAAAGAAGTATTGACAACTAGAAGTATAATGTTGCTGAATTTAATGTACGTTTGAGAGCTAGCATGTACTGAGGACTAGAAGAGAAAAGCTTCAGCTTTCATTTATGTTTGGGACTGTTAACTGGAGAATTAGGGAGGAGTTATTTAAAAGTACAGTGTTACAAGGAGAATATCAAGACATACATGGCATAATGCAGTGTCATTGTTATACCCTAATACCTTTTGTGTTTATAATAAATCTATAGGTGTTTGCCCACCACTCGAATATTTATTCCATGATTATAGAAGTGTTTGTTGTTTCTTTTTCATATGTTCTCTTCTGGTTTGCTAAGGTGGCTATGACTGGCGATGGTGTCAATGATGCACCTGCGTTAAAGAAAGCTGATATAGGAGTTGCAATGGGATCTGGAACAGCAGTTGCAAAGGTACACAAAACCCTCTCTTATTGATGGAATACTACATTTTGTAATGGTAATATAGGACCATAAACCATGGGTTTTGTCGTGGATCATGCTTCAACAACCTGAAAAATCACTGCCACAGACCCAATGGCAACAAGTCTTAACGTACATGGCTCACTATATGAGGTTTTAGTAGCTCTGAACATAATTGGTTTTAGACTGATTCAAAAGTCTCACTTTCCTTCTAAACTCTTTAATTTTTTTGACTTGTGATTCCTCCGAATCACATATATTATTGCGATTTTCATTCCCCTGTCCTGAAGCTAAATGTCAAGATGTGTGATTCAACTTGTTGTTGTCATTATTTTTTTTTATAATGTAAACGGATTCATTTTTCCTGTCTAAATGAATGTCAGTCTCTGTTTAATGTAAAACAATTAGACGGTTATCACTTTCTTATTTTGCATAGCTGTTCTGTGCATGATTATTTGGTTAATTCTTGTTGTGCAATATTTCTCCCATTCTCTAACAATCTTTATTCTTGGCATACCAGAGTGCTTCAGATATGGTTTTGGCTGATGATAATTTTGCTTCAATTGTTGCGGTAATGTGGTCTCTCTCTTCACAGAACAGTTCCGTTAGTCTTGTTTTTGACAGTGAAATAATCAACTGTTCTTTATTGGATTGCCTATTTTCTATAGGCAATATAATTTACTTGTGCTGTGAACCAGAAACAAATTAAATATTATGGTTGGTTAACAGTAATACCATTGTAAAACAACCATGAGCAGATAAAACAAATTTGTTTATGTTTTCAAGAATATGCTTCATTCGACTTCTTCACGGTTTCATTCCTAGGCAGGCTGTAGCGGAGGGAAGAGCTATATACAACAACACAAAGCAATTTATAAGATACATGATCTCCTCAAATATTGGTGAGGTTGTTTGCATCTTTGTGGCAGCTGTACTTGGGATACCTGATACCTTGGCCCCAGTAAGTTTTTATCTATCTGAATATTTTGATCTGATTTTGACTATCTCCTTTGTTGCGAGATAAATGAAAGAAACTTAGAGATCATGACCATCTCTTTTTATGCGAGATAAATGAAAGAAACTTAGAGATCATCTCTGGCATATCTGTCTCTTTTTTTGTATGTATGCCAAATTGGAGCTGCATTTTGAGAAAAAATTGAATGTTTTGGAAGCCGTGATACATCTCCCTTTCTTATTGCTGTAAATCACATATAAATGCCTTTCATTTGTGGGCGTGGGTTTCCTCCTTGTTTGACTTATCTGCTTTCTTCTATAGTATCTTAAGTGCACATTTTGGGTCTTTCTGTGACTGCTTCCAGGTTCAGCTGCTCTGGGTCAATTTGGTTACTGACGGCCTGCCTGCCACTGCTATTGGATTTAACAAGCCAGACTCTGATGTAATGAGAGCCAAACCTCGCAAGGTATGGGTTTTATTACAAGGCAACACTGTTGTTCTTATCTTTTTTTTTTCTTATTATTCTTTTCTTAACTATGTGATTGCAGGTGAATGAAGCTGTGGTCAATGGGTGGTTGTTTTTTCGTTATCTGGTTATTGGAGGTAATTTAAAATTTCATGCTTGTCATATTGCTGCTTATCTGTCGTCGATATAGAGAGGGAAGAAAGGGGTGGCAGTGTCACAAAATTTCTTTCGAACCTTTGTAACTTTAACATAATTTCTACCTTTTTAATGTACCACAAAGTGATTACTAATAATTATTCATAGGAGAACTTCCTCATTCGAAGTTATGCATTTTAGATTAAAACATTGTATTTTATGGTCTTGAAAAGTATTTTGTGCGGCATTGTGATTGTCAACTACCTAATATGTTTGGCATATATCCCTTTATGCAGCCTATGTTGGTCTTGCGACGGTTGCTGGGTTTGTGTGGTGGTATATGTACTCTGACAATGGTCCAAAACTACCATATAGTGACTTGGTAAGAGAACACATTTCAATTATAAAGGGTTGAAGTTTTTCTATGCATGATTACACATTTATTGTCCTTGATTACTCTTATGTGTTTATTTTAATTGGTGGCGTTCTCCAAATTATTTGTTGTTACCTTCCTTGAATGTGTTCCTTTTTTTCTTTTATCATCACATTGCCTTCTTCACATGATTGAGGTTTACCTATTTCATTCTACAGCTTGGTTTTTCATCTTTATAGTGGCAATTTTTAATTGTTATTTGCACCCTTTGGTTTGTCTTCTTGTAAATTATTTTCCTTGCTCTTAAAAGTCCAGATTGAGTTAAAAATTACTTAGTTCTTTCATGATGCTAATGATGTTTGTTATTCTTGTCTATAAAAGATTACATTTGAATGCTGCTCAGTGTGATGTTCGTGGCTCCCATTCTGAAGTTCTTATTGCTTTTATTGATTGTAGATGAACTTTGACACTTGCTCAACAAGGAAGACAACTTACCCTTGCAGTATATTTGATGATAAGCATCCTTCAACCATGTCCATGACAGTGCTTGTTGTTGTTGAGATGTTTAATGCCTTGAATAATCTCAGTGAAAACCAGTCCCTTCTGTGAGTATTAAGTTTGATTTCCTGTATGCTAAGGAGTTGTTTCTCAAATTCGGATTTTTTTCATTTTGATTCATTTAGGAGGTAACCCAATTATACATGGCATGGTTCCTATTAGTAGTTAGGCACGTACACTTCCCTGCATGTGTGTAATCTCATCTAAATAATCTTTTTGTTTGTTAGAAAGTTCTTGGTCATTTAATTTTGCTATATTCCCAGATTATAAATTGTCTGTTAGGTTGAAAAAGGAAAGAAGAATTCAATTGGATATTAGTGTTGACATCAGCTTTTGACATTAGTTTACCTATCATTGTCAGTGTTATTCCTCCTTGGAGCAATTTATGGCTTGTTGCTTCAATTATCTTAACCATGCTACTTCATGTGCTAATATTATACGTCCATCCACTATCCGTACTTTTCTCAGTAAGTAGTTTCTTTTCGAGTTTCCCTTTCACATTCATTTTGGAGCTGTTTACTTTCACGTCTTGTATCCAACTTATTGTTGATGTGCAATATGGTGTCATGCAGGTAACTCCATTATCTTGGGCCGAGTGGACTGTTGTCCTATATCTTTCATTCCCTGTATGTGGTGACTTTCATTGCTCCCAGTTTACCAATTATTAAATTATATGATCTTTATTCTTCAACCAGTGATGCCATTTACATAATTACTTGTTTAGGTTTAGGTTTCTTTTCCCTTACTGATTTCTTTGCTCTTCAGTTGTCCATGTTACATGCAGGCATGAATGCCTATGATCAGGGTTACACAGTCTGTTTCCAGTCTTATGAAATTCCAGAAAAGATTTAGCTTGTGTTACTGTTAACTGAATACGTCTTCTGTCTTCTTTTCTTAATTTTCCTTTAGATTGTTATTGCATGGATCTAGCCTTAAAGACAACAAGACGAGGGGTGAGGGCGTTGAGGAAGTAGAGGTTTTGTTTAATCACTAGGGGTTGCTAGTGCTCAATACAATAGTTTCAACTAGTGACAGAGTAGGCAACTCAAAAATCATGCACGATAGCAGCTGTTTCTGAAAGTGCCTTTCTCATTTTAATATCCTTTGATGAATCTTGCTTGTGAATTCTCCTGATAATGGTCATTGATGATTTGGATACCTTTATGTACTCCCCTTCCAAGAGCTGATGTTATGTATTCGCTGTAGGTTATAGTCATTGATGAAGTCCTAAAGTTCTTTTCAAGAAACTCCAATGGTAATGATCTATTCTTCATCTCACCTTTAATTTATTGCCAATGGGAGCATTATCTGTCTCCACTAGGAAAATCAAATCAAACCAATACTATAAGAAAATTGTTCATATGATTTCCTCAAATGCTATTTGTGCCCTTTATTCAGATTATCAACCACATTTACTGTTTATCTGACATGTTAAATAGAAGATAGATCTTGGTTTAGGCATAACATAGATCCATACTCATGGTAGAAGATGAATGGGATAACTTGGTATAGTAATTAAAGAATTGATTTCCATCAGTTAATTTGGATGTCTGCCCCCCTGTTGTAGGCATAAAGTTCAGGTTCAGATTCAGGAGGCGTGATGTACTTCCTAAAAGGGAACGGCATGATAAATAAAGTGGTAGCATATATGATCGTGCTGGAAGATATTCACACCTTTAAACCTTTTGCTGGAATAGATTCGAACTTACTTTCTCCGGTTTCCTTTTGTATTTATTGCCTGCAAGTGGAAGATATGGAAGGGGATACTGAAAAAAAAAACTTTTATACGGCAGAATTGAGGTGTCATTCCCTTCTTTGAAAATGCTTCATCATGTTGTAGTAAATAGTGACCATGCCTGGTTCTGTAAGAGCGTTTACCCATCAGTTGTCGCTTATCTAAGCTCTCTTCGGGCCTAAGCAACGGTAGCATTCTAGAATGTTTGTATCATACACCCTTGCTAGTCACTCCTGTTTTGCTAACTTAAGCGTCATGTCATAATCTTTCTATTCTTTTAATAGATTTAATCTTCTGATTCTTTTTTCCGTTTTCCTTTTCATGGAAATCATCTGACCTCTTAGAGTCTTAATCTTTTTTTGATAAATTCTAGATCTGCACATGCTTGGTAGTATTTTTAATCTTTTTCTTCACTTTTTTTATCAGTTTTCGTGCGGGAGTTATTCGTAAATTTTTTTAAAAAAAGAGTAGGTGCTTTGATCTTCTTGCACTACAGAATATCAACTTTGGGGGCGATTTTCTAGATATGATGAAGATGTTTTTGTTCTTTTCTTTGTCTGTTTGGGGTAGTTGAAACTTAGGCTTCAGTAGTGGTTGCTTCTCTGACTTTAGAGCAGCAAGCAACGTCTCTATCCCTATCCGTCCTAATTGTTTTGCGTCTAATTTTTTGTGGTTATTAAATAAATTTTACTGTAAATAATAAAAAAATAAGAAATCAATATTTAATTGATTAGTCAGTTGTAATTACTAATAACTGGCTGTATTGTTCAGTCCTTAATTATATTGTGCTTGCCTTCAGCTAATGATCACTCCAAAAAGATAGTACTGGGGGAGAAGAGAAGCCAGTAAGGCCACGAGAGAACAGACATGGTCACTTTTACTAACAAGAAATTATGCGGGAAAATAAAATGGAATTTGCATTATTGCGAGCTCTGAAATTGACATTTTCGAGGATTCTCGTATGTTTTTTTCACTGCTAGTTGACACTTACAAAGACTGATCTGGCTTGGAAGGAGGATATGAAAGATGGTAAAAATTTCCGAAGGATTTGGTTTTGCACAAATTATGAGTGATTGCAGTCGCTATAAACTTTTTGACCAAAAAAAATAAAAGCAATCAAAAACGAAATAACAAATTAACATATGAAATTCGTACATCTGTGGGGCTTCCACATAATTTAATACTTTCACTAACAATAATAGTTTTATACAAGGCCTTATTAAGTTGAGTCACTCAATCTTGGATATTATCCCTCATCCTCACTACTTGTGAAAGTAATTTACACTTAATAGTACGACCGCCTCGTACTAACCTCAACAGAGGATGTTCTCAAACAATGTTTAATGATAACGAAACAAAATAAACAACTCAAGTGATTAAACAAAATTCAACATAAGTGAAAACACTTAAGATTCAAAAAAAACTTCCCTAATATTTCAGCTTCTTCGATGAAAGATTGGAAAGTTGTCCACCAATTAATTTGTTGTAGGTTTCAATATTATCATCGTAAAATCACACCCACAGTAGCAGAAAAATACCCAACAAAAATAAATGTTTCTTTACCGAAATGTTGCAAAAATCTGAATTGCAAAAACCCCTTCAGTTGTTAGAATTTTTTGCACAACACCTCCACTATCGACAGCCACTAAAAGTAGTCAATCAACACTACTATCGACCAAGAATAACAGCTGCACTTCTAGAATTTTCTCACACCATAACTCACAATTAGCAGCCACAAAAATAAACACCCCATGAATAATAAGACAGCGACTAGAGATTCATGCACACATCAACAAAGCCTAGTTACAGAAAATCAACGCTTTCAACCTTCTCCACAACCCACTTTATCGTTGCAGAGAGATGGAGAATACCCAACAAAAGGCACACAAAAGCCCAAAGATAAAAATCACAACTGCTGCACTTCGACAACACAATCAAAGAAAAGTGCAGCACAAACAATTCAGCCTAGGTTACACCTAAAGTTGTAGTTCAAACGTTTCAACCTAACAAAAACTCACACACATATCAAGAAAACCAGCTGCTAAATTTGCCCTCAATTTTTGATTAACAAACCGAAAGAATGTAGCTAACCATCAACAATTATTCTGCTCCCTCAAATCACACTAAAGCAACAAAAAAAACCTAACAGATATGATTTCACTCACTCACCGATTGTCTAGCCAAATCACCCAAAATAACTACAGAAAATTACAGCTGCAAAAAGACTTCCCATTGACAACGAAGACTACAAAAGAACGCAGCTCTAAGGACTCCACTCTAAGGACTCCATTCAAGTCATGTCATCCTTCAAAAAATCAGCAACATATATAATCATACCTGAACTCCATCAGCTACTCAAGATTAAGTCAAATTCCCAGAAGATTACCATTATCCCATAATAGGATATACATACTAAATACCATCTTAATTAGGATTTTAAACTTATCAAACTTGTCTTGGAAGAGTTCCATTTAAATACAACTAAGTCCAATTATCAAATAATGTCCAAAATTAAATATTAAGATATCATAACCTATATCTTAACAATCTCTCCCCTTTTATGTTTATTAAAGATTTCATCATATGTCTCTGTCTAGCCTCGTTTCCTCTCGAGTGTTAGGTTTTGTCATGCCCTAGTGCATGTCTCATCTTGCTGGTCAAGTTTGCGGGTTTCATTTTGTTTTCTGCAGTTTCTTTTTGGTTTAGGGGGTGATGGAGCCAGATTTCAATAGGTTGTCTCTCAACGACAAGGAGAATGAGGAGTTGGTGGTTAAAGCAGCTGATGTCGAAGGATTAGATATTGATTTCAAGCTGAGTCTGGTGGGTCGTTTTGTTGGTGAACGAATGATCAATTTTGAAGCCATGGAGAGGACTTTGTTGAATCTTTGGCGGCCAACTAAGGGTGCGTGTATCAAACCGATGGGAGGGAATGGACTATACTTCTTTCAGTTCTTTCATGAGGTCGATCTGAGAAAGATGGTTGCCGGTGGCCCTTGGAGCTTTAATAACTGTCTTCTGCTGATTCATCATTTAAAGGAGGGTGAGAACCTCGAAGATATTGATTTTCATGCTGCTGATTTCTGGGTCAGAGTGCATGATCTTCCCTAGGTTTGCTTCCGAAACGCTCACTCGGAACCTTGGTAATTTGATGGGTCAATTTTTGGAGTATGACTCGGGTCTAAGGAGGGGCTCTATGACGAATTATATGTGTATTCGAGTTCGTTTGGACATTACAGTACCCCTCATGCGAACTAAGAAAATCAGAAAGGAAGGGGACAATCAGTTTGAAGTTTCGTTCAGTTATGAACGTGTTCCTCTTCTCTACTACCTCTGTGGTATTATTGGGCACAGTGACACTCATTGCCCAAAGCTTACGGAGCTGCCAGCGGTGGAGTTTCAACGAGGATGGAAAGAGGACATCCGATCCGAGATTCGAGCTCAAAATTGAAATCGCCCCAATCAATGGCGAAGAGATCCATCCAATCTAGGGAACACCGGATTTAGCTCCATGAATCAAGGATTTCCATCTGGGGATACGACAGGAGGATCGAAACCGAAGATTTTTAACAATTATGACTATTATCCTCGGCAATTTCTTTTCCCGCCAATCAATGGGCCTTATGTTGTGGAATCTTCGGGGCTTGGGCCAGACTCTACAACCCGCCCCACTTTTCCAGTCGAGTCCAGTACTGACAAGGAGGTCTCAGTTATAGAGGTTGACGATTCGAAAAAATGATTGCGACCCTCTTCAACCACGCTGAAGCAAAACGATGGGGAAACAGATGGTAGCGCCTCTTCCTCTCTGTTCAGTGGAGCAACGTCAGCTACAACTCAATCGGCCGGTCTCTTTCATGAGGCCCACCACATATTATGAATTGCATTGCGTGGAACTGCCGAGGTTTGGGCAACCCTCGTGCAGTCACGGCGTTGCAGGACATTGTCCAACAGCACCGCCCCTCTTTTCTTTTTCTTTGTGAGACTCTTGTATCCTCTACTAAAATGGAGGAGCTTCGTGTTAGGTTAAAATTTGATTGTTGCTTTTGTGTAGACCGGATTGGTTGTAGTGGAGGTCTTGCCCTCCTTTGAAATTCGAATAAAGATGTTTCTGTTTTGGGTTACTCTAGCAATCATATCGATGTCGAGATTGTCATGTTAGACAAATTCAAATGGCGTTTCACTGGATTTTATGGTTTTCCAGAAAGACACAGAAAGCGCTCCAGCTGGGCGCTATTGAAGTCTCTGTCTCGCTTATCTTCTCTTCCGTGGGTCTGTATGGGGGATTTTAATAATCTTATGTCCGCTACTGAGAAATTTGGTGGTCATGAGTACCCTAGAGCTCTTTTTGATGGGTTTAAAGATTGTATTGCGAAATGTCAGTTAATTGAAGTTTCTCTAACTGGCTTTGGTTTTATTTGGGAGCGTGGGCGGGGTTCGAGTAATTTTGTTATGGAACGTCTGGACAGAGCTTTCGTTTCTGCAAACTGGGTTGATCACTTCTCCTACCATAAGCTTTTCAGTCTTATTAGCTCTTACTCATATAATAATCCTATAAAACTGTACGCAAACATCAGCTTTCCTGTAAAGAAGATTAGTCGTTTTAAGCTTGAAAATAAATGGTTAACAGAAGTTGGGTTTTTGGGAGTTGTCTCCGCGACATGGACGAGTTGCGATAGTCCTAGTGTGCTGGAGAAAATCGCAGCATGTAGTGAATCGACCATGGAATGGAACAAGTCGTTGGGTTCATCGACTTTGGGTCGGATTATGGAAGTTAAAAAACAGATGGGCTCCTTACGTAATACTAATGCAGCTGATCGAAACTTACTGGCACTAAAATTTGAATTGTCGAGGTTATTGGACCAAGAGGCAATTTTTTTGAAGCAAAGGTCCAAAATTTTCTGGTTAAATCATGGTGAAGCGAATGGCAAATTCTTCCACGCTCAGGCTTCAAAGCGTAGGAGAATTAATCACATCGTTGCTTTGGAGGATGACTCTGGCAATTTATGTTCTGATTATGACACTATGACTGCCATTGTTTTGGAGTACTTTTCGAACCAGTTTGCCGCTCCTACTGGAAGTCACAATTTTGATGATTTTTCCTATATTAGCTCTGTGGTTAGTGATCACTACAATGCTCATCTTATAGCTCCATTTACCCAGGCAGAATTTAAGAAAGCAGTTTTTGATATGCACCCTGATAAAGCTCCTGGTCCAGATGGCATGAATCTGGCCTTTTTCCAAAAGTGTTAGGATATCATCGGCGGTGATATTTTTAATCAGAGTTGTGAGTGGCTTGCTAAGTGCGAGTTTCCTGCAAGGTTAAATAACACTACTATTGTCCTTATTTCAAAAAAGGACAATGCGAGCAGTATGAAGGATCTGAGGCCTATTGCTTTGTGTAATGTGATTTATAAGATTATCGCGAAGGTCTTGGCT
>JANZXV010000006.1:4784063-4801537 GCA_027576455.1 Erythroxylum roigii
TTGTAATAACTGAAAATGTTTATTTATGAACGTGGGCTCAGATTGTTTACTGTCTATTCCGCGCACATGAGTGTAATGGAAAAAAAATTTATACTGAGTTTCGACTGACTGATGTAGCACAATATCCTCGCGGGACACGGACTCGAATATCACCAACGATGTCGGGTTCAGGTTACGCGAGAGTGGGGTGTTACACTTTTAATGCCTCAAGAAATCCTTTTTAAGTTTGCATGTCTGTGAGCTCCATGGTAGAATATCACGAGGATGGTCTTGTTTGTTTGTTTTCTTCATTTCTCACTTTTCTGTACCCTAAATAAAAAGTTGGATTTTGTACAATTAAGTCTTCTAATTTCAATTTTGGTAGGATTTGTTACGCAAAACATTATCTCTATATCAATTGAAGACACCATAAGATTACAAGCAGACAGCTTGAAACCCTTTTTACTACAAATTTGAAATTAAATTGGATTTAGAATTAAAGTGATGCTCAAAAATTTTTTTTGAAACTTAGTCAATTTTAAAAGGGTCTAGATAAGAAAAAAAAACTTTAATAGTTCTTTATGTTAAAAATAATAAAAAAGAAATTAATATCATATAATATTTTTCAACTAATTTAACATATTAAAACATTTTTAACTAAGTAAAAATCATAAAGATATTTTTATATTTTTAGAGGAAGACGTCGCCTTAATATACCAAGGTCTAAGGCAATTTATTTCCTTTTGGGAGACTTGCTGACGGTTAACGTAATTCGGTACAGTGATCGTAACTGCTAACGGTCAACGTACATTTGATACGGTAAACATGCCTCAGTGGTCCAAGGCTTACTAATGCTTAATCCAAGTGGTTCCGACTAATTATAGCTCTATCCTTAAATCATACATCTCCAAGTTAGGAGTTCCCAATAATAGCTATAAATGTATAGACTCCAATGTCTGTGTGGAGGCTCTGAATACGTAGTTAAATAGGCTCCTCAAGTATCCACCTTGAGTACATGCCCAAAGCTTCTGGTCTCGTGTACTCTGGAGCGGTGTGACCTGCTCCCTGCAAAAGCCAGAAGGACCAGAAATGATCACAAGGAAAGAGAAAAGAGGAAGAGAATAAATCCCTTCAGTTACCTTTAAAGTCGCAAATGTCAACCTGTTAGAGTAAGTCCTCGTGTATCTGCTCAAGTTCAAATGCATTAAAAAAAAAAAAACCATATGAAGTTGCAGGAACCCTTCCACTTGCCAAAAAGAAAAAGTTAAAACAGAGGTTTAGATTTGGTACATACCCTGCAATTTGGCCATTGACCCACCATGGTCGCCAATCGCTAACAATGGAGTAGTTTAAGGACCTTATCCATTCCTGAGTTCCAACATATGGTACAGTCATATCATGGTCACCACTGTTTCAGATTTAATTCCCAGATGTCAATGTATAATTCACAAACTCCATGAAGAAAGTAGTGTATATAAAATGTAATACAGGAAGCAAGAACCTGTAGACTAGTATGCGGTAACCTTTCTTCCCAAGGTATGCATGATACTCTGTGCTGCTCTGGATGTTATTTTCATAAGATATTCCATAATTGCATCTCAACCATTGCCCTATACTTCCCTGCTTAAAGTTATTAGTTTTTGTGTTACTGTCTTGTCTTTCTCATGATTTTGTTTTAAGACTAAGTCTGAATATAACACATACATACCTCTCTTATATCAAGTGCTTTGCGGACATTTTTGTCATCCATCCAGTACTTACAGAGCAGATATGCATAATTCTGAAACAACGCGCGACAACGTGAAACAAAGAATATGATTATGTTATTTATAGGGTAAGTTTGGACTACTTACTCGACAGCCAATTGTAGGAAGTATCTGTTCCAAATGAACGTAATCTCGATAAAGAGACCTTCTCTTGTCAAGCATTTGTTCTGGCCTTGGGGAAGCAAAAGCGCAAATGGGCTCCAAAATATGAACAGGGTTTATCGCAAATGTACACTGGAAGGTTGTGAACACAACCATATGTATGTCAACCAACATATGTCTGATAATAATACTTCGGACAGAAACATAGAAAGGGTTCTGCCTTACCTGGTAATATTGCATCACATGTTTCGTGCACTCGGTGTTGCTTGGATCAGGGTTGAAATAGTTGTTCCCGCAACTATTCTTCAATAACTGGAACAAAGTACAAGTTGTCAAGTATTGCACCAATTACGAACAATACTGGTTGTAGTAAATTACAATGGCAAGATGAACTGAAACTGCATTGCTCGTTTTGCAATTTAAAATCTCCAATACAAGTTCTAGTTTCTGATGATTAATCATATTCTACTTTTGAAACTCGTGAGTTCAGATTAATAACTGAGTGTTTGTGATCATCACCTGGTATAGTTCATCAGAAATAAGTCCCACTCGATGCGCGTATGGAACCCTGGAGTTGTAATCCACCGTAGAATCTGTCGAAGGGTTTCCAACTAGGACTCCCTGAAACCGTCCAATATCAAATTAGTAATTCTAGACTAAACTACTACTACTGGGGGTTTTGCATAGAGATTTGAAGATGAAGGACACTATGAATTCCGTCAATTTTCATGTTCTTTTCTATTCTCTTTTAATGTATCATACGTTACTCTTGACTAGTGAGTACTCACCTTGAGGTTTATCGGTGGTGTGGTCCCGGCCTCGTTTGCTGCGTTACCAGAAAATACGTAACCTTAACAATCAACAAACAAAGAACAAAAGGGCACTGTGCTTCAGCTTCATCAATTTTATCTTTATGCATACCATCAGAGATGTGTTTAGCTATAGCTGGGACTGTGAGGCCAGCGTAAGAATCTCCACCAACATAGAGCGGATTTGAGATAAATTCTGGATGATCTTTTAGCCACTGCAAGAATAACACCAATCCAATTAGGATGCATATCAGTATGAAACAAGAACAATAAAAAGCTGTTGCCTCACTGCCCCTGAGAACTAGTTTGGGATTGTACGACAGTATGTGTATATATATATATATATATTATTACCCTTCTCAGAAATTCATCGGCGTGAGAGACTGACAAATAATCGCTCGAATGAAAAGCATGGGGTGTTCTTCCATAGGAATATCCAGTCCCAACAGGGAGATCCATAAATATTATGCTGGATACCTGAAACCTCAACAGTCAGTATATTTACATATCAAGAGAAATAACTCCCTCTATATGGTTACCAACTGATCTGATCACCTTGGTCCACGAGTATGGATTGTAGACCAGTGTGGGTAAGCTCCCGTTGTACTCCACAACCTTGAAATTTAGTGGACCTACATCGACAATTGACCATCGATCAACTCGAGCAGCTGTTTTTAGCTTGTAATTTGTTTATTACATGCAAGAAAATACCCCCCAGAAAAGCTGAAGTCCCTTTGGATCAGTTTTGGATCTTGTTTAATATGATATTGTCATCACCTGAACTAATTGGTCATAAAGATCTATGGAGAATTCAGAACTTTGAGAATCTTCTTCTCGAGTCCAAAGAAATCCAAATTGATATAAGGTATTATATAAAAAGAAGACCTTTAAAAAACGAGTAGAATTCGCTCAGTTCATTAGCAAACTATACAGAAACTTGACTCAAACAAAGCAACTTGGTTCTTATAATCCTTACCAATTTCAAAAACAAGACCTGAGAAGCCAGAACATCCAGGGCCGCCAGTCAACCAGAATACGAGAGGGTCTTCTGTAGCATTCCTTTCTGACTTGACAAAGTAGTAGAAGAGCTGCACGTCCTCTGATTCTCCGACACCAATATAACTGAAAATTGCCCATTTTACAAACTGTAAGTAACCAACTTCCTGCTATAACTCTGATCAATATACCATCTTCCTGAAACTAAGATAACAAAACTAACCCAGTTTCAAAATGAAAAGGAAGTGGCCCTTGAAAACCAGGAAGCTGATTAACCAATGAAGACGCCGCTAGTTGCAGCCAACAGTGTAACAACATAAACAAAACATAAAAACTCGGGTTGTTCATAATTCTGGAGGTTGCCATGACCAAGTGTTTGCTTGTCTTTTTTCAACAATAGAATGCAACTTCACGCATATGTAGTCTTCTGGCGATAATTATGGAGAAGCCGTAAGGGATTGCAACTTTGACGAAAACGAGCTATAGTGTGAGGTTTGTAATAAAAGAAGTACAGTCGTGATAAGGCGACAGGAACAAGAGTAAGAGTGCTGCAGTTTAGAACCAAACACGAGTCATGTCATTCGCTAGAAAACAAAGGTATCGACCTATAATTTATGACTAAGAAGACAAAATTTGGAAAATTTGGCCAATTGCAAATTGTTGCAGGCTGTTGTTTCTTAATAATTTCAAGTTGGTGGTCCATTTTGGTGTGTAGTCACTTGGTCATTGCGTTCTTTTTCTGTGCACGTAAGTCCACGGGACTAGGGTTCTGCTTAATATGGAGGTGTAGGATAGTATCATGTGTTGGATAATATTGGAAATGGACCCCTTCGTTCGCACATGTGACATGAAAAGAAAAGAAAATTCATGAAGCTGAACGAGTCCAAGAACAAAAACAGAACACTTGGGAGGGGGTAGGACTAGGAGTTGCCTCTTCCTTTGGACTTTGCTACACATATTTGTTCATCAATTTCAATGGTAGATAAAATATTCTTTACAATTAGGTAAGGAGGCTTCACTTGATTTTGTCTTTTGCTAATTTGTTAGTAAGCGACAAAAACAAAAATAAATCAGAGTGTAATGATTATAATAAAAAACATGTCATTAACAGCTCAGCCATCGTAATTGGGAACCAATTGTCAACTTCCATGACGGGATGAGTTAATAACGATTAACTCGTTGATAAATCTGAACTCCTTTTTCTGGGTTTACTCAAGACTTTTACCATTTTATGAGATTATGTCAGACATTTTATGTAATATAAGATCAGACGATCTGTTAAGATTAATCAGTTCTATCTTTTGTTACCATTGATTAATTAGTTTTTATCTTGTTTTATTAAATCTTACCTACATATTTATATAAGGTCCACATAAATATATGACCAAGATTAAGGAAGTGTTTAGTAAACAAATGATAAGTTGTTTTTTAATTTATCGACTAAAAGTTAACTTTTTAGCTATCTTAAAAAAATTATTAATATATTTAATAAATAACTTATTAATTAACTTATTTAACTTCAATAAATTGATTTCTAAAAGGAGTTTTTTTAATGATCAGCCAAAAATTAATAGGTAAAAAACTAATTATACCCTCCTTTCATAATTTTTAAATTATGCTATAATGATTAATTTTTTGGTTATAAAATAAAAAATATACTATAATGACAATTTTTAATTTTTTTTACATTTTTATTAGAATTAAAAACTTAAATTTTTTAAAATTAAATATTTAATCATAATCTTTTAAATTCTTTTTTCTACGTCATATCTTTATAAGTTATTTTATATTTAAACAGTTAACACTAAATAAATAATTTTATCAAATATCTTTAATAAACAGCTAATATTATAAACAAGTTATATCAACTAATATAATTAACTGTTAAGAAACCGTTATTAAAATAAGTTAAACTAACCGTTAGTAAAATCAATTAACATAAGAGCCTAAATAACATAGGGTTGAATCATGGGACAGGGCGCTCCTACGGCTCAATTGGCGTTAAAGAGTATCTTGAAAGGTGATAATCAATTCAGTTCCCTATCCAATGTCAGAAACATCCTCGTAAATACCAGATAAACTAAAACTAGGGGCAATTATAGGAAAAACGTAAAATTTAAGTTAATGAACACCTTATTTGAAGAGGTTACAAAACAAAGTACCATGTTCTTTGTGAAATGCCAATGAGAAAAATTAGCTTAAGATACACTGCTAATAATCCTTCCTTTTATGGCCAAAATCACCATTACATGGATGTAAATGCTCGACTATCTCTTTTTCATGCTTTCTTGTAACCAAAGAAGAAAACTATACTTAAAGTACCGCCATATGAAGGTAATTCTTCAACAGGTGTCCACAATCATTCTGTTTTCAGGACCTGAACTATCAGCAACTTTCTCCATGTCCATAACGATGGTTTCTTCATCTCTTTTCATCCTCTACTCTCTCAACTTTCAATTTCTACCAGAAATGTCAACAACGGCCCCACAAGTATTAACAATAGATTTTGAAGTGCAAGTATCGAAGTAAATTTTCAGTGACAGTACAATCACATACCTTTGTAACCAGAGGTGGGTCGGTCGACATTCGAGAAAACATTTTTGAGTAAAGCTTTGCATCCCTCTTGTTGCTTTCAACCTGAAGTTGTTTCAGACTCTTTTGAAGTGACTTGATCTCCCTGAAAAGGGAACAATAAAAGTGAATGATACAAGATGGTGCATTTTTTTTAATTTAGCAGTAATAATGTCTTCCAATACCTATTATGAGGGTCAACCTCAAGAGCTTTCTTGATGTCCAATTCAGCAAGGAAGAGATCAGCAGTTTTTATGTATGCTTGTGCCCTCCTGTAAAGAGCTTTTACATTGGTGAACTCAATATTTAGAACCTGAGGAGCATCAATAATCATCATAATACTGTTAGTGAACTTGCGAGATCCCATGCACAAAGATATCGCAGCATTCACCGGCGTCAACAGAAAAATACTTCCACAAGTCACACCCAAATGTGTGACAAATAAACTATTTGGTGATTTGCTTTTAAAAATTCTAGAAAGATTTTGAAAATGCTTTTAAATTTAGCACTTACCTTTGAACATAGTTCGATTGCTTTGGGAAAATCAACAAGTTTAAGACAACAAGCAGCACCATTCAGCCAGCAAGATACTCTTAATACTTTAACTAGCTTTTCGTCATCATCCCCAAAGGATGATTCTTCTTCAACATAGTCAGCCGCCTGATGGAATGGGAAAAACGTTACTCAAAAAGTACCCAGAAATTTCTGAACATTTACACCTAGGGAACATCATTCGGGAAATTTTCCAAATTTCTAAAAACCAAGTTACCTTATCATACTTCTTCCATGCTCGTTCATATTTTTCACCTTTAAATAATAGATTTCCTTCCTCCTTTCTCCTTCCAGCGGCCTCAATTTTCTCCTGATTATTCATCTCCCACGGTGCTTTCTCCTGTTAATCAACCATCAGAAAATATACCGATAGGATGACCCACGTTACACAATAAAGCACCTCAATAGTTGTTTTGGTTGAAGCGGTATGGAAGGATGCAGAGTTAGTGAGTACTGTGTATTACATGATCATTGCAAATATAGCGAGCATACTCTTTTTACTATACTGCATAATAAAACAAGCAGTACCTTAACAAAATCTAACATTTCAGCTTCATAAACCAACAATGAATTTGGAGGCACAGTAGCAAGATCTTTCTTCACTTCAACACCTCCAAAACCATAGTCAGGACTTATAGTTATGATTGCCTGCTCGCCTTTCTTCATTGTTGCTGCTGCTCTGTCTAAACCAGAGATAACTTGTTCTACATATATAAAAGCAAAGGTATTTCATTCCCAGATCTTCTTAATGACCAAAGTAAAAAAAGCATATGAGATAAACTAACCTTCATCTGTCAGAAATTGCAAAGGCTGCTCTCCATCAATTTCTTTCTTTTCAAATATAGTTCCATCTTGTAACTTAGCCGTATAGCTAACTGCACCATGAAATGAGTATCTAAACAATAAACATTGTTGATAAAGGTACAATCATCTATTACAAATTTAGGAAGCTACACTTTTCATGAGAAAACTTCCAACAAAATTAGTTGGCAGATTATCTCACTACATATGAAATGTATAGATTCTCTTCCACTAATAATATGAAACTTAAAGCCTTCACTTACTGTTGATTCCATCATAGAGATCCACGTAAGCAGTATGAAATGCCACAAAGGTAGTTGCTCAAATAACAGCATGTATTAATCAATGCACTTACCATTCACAGATGCACCTTCATTTGCAACCAAGGTTCCCTCTCCCTCTTTCAGAATCTTTTTAAATACCTTGCCATCACCAGTGACATCAACAACAGGCTTAAAGGAGACCAACTCCAAATCAAGGTTCACTACAGAATTTGGTGGAATCGGATGAATGATCCCATCACCAACATCTTTCCCTTCTTCCCCAAAAGCATCTGCATTTTTTCCCACTTAAAGGTATAAGCATGAAGGCCCTTGGATAGCAATCAACTTAATGTTTTACATGAGTTGAAATTCCAACTAGATACAAATTGCCATACCATGACGACAACAGAACTTGCACAGCTATAATTGCCTCTTTTGCCCAAATCCCACATTAGGACAATCATAAACACAGTTATATGCCAGAAATGAATACATAACTAAGGACATAACTTAACTACCTATACAATAGGCTAGCAGCTTTGGGAACACATAAAATAAAGTCTCAACAGACAGAAATGTCAGTGGGAATGGGATAGATCAACTTCTGATATTGACTTTGCATTACAATTTACACAGTGTAAGAGAATGTTGCAGCAACGTCAATGAATCATGACAACTCCAAAGGGTGGCTTGTTAAGCCATTACTTGCAGAAATGAAATTGAATATTAGTTTTGAACACCGTAAAGATGGTTACCTTTTCAACTCCACATTGATTAAGAAAAAAATACTTTCTTGAAGCTCACCCACAAGCAAAAATCTCCTAACTTCTATATCATAATAGGAAAGATAATGAAACTACAGATGTCAGCTATAACTTAAAAGACAAATATCATGAGTTTTGCCTCCCCTTTAAGATCACACAATTGTTTATTACTGTTCAATACTGGAATTAATCCGATCAAAAGTAACTAAAACTAATCATTTGAAATTAATACATATACATCATAGAAGAAAACAAAAAATTAATGAGATATAGGATATTTATTTACAACAGTGGTGCCACATACATTGACTCTGAACAATTACTTTAACCTTCTCTCCTCCTTTCATGGTTATGATAGCTTTCGGCAATGCAGGAAACAGATGGTCTGTATTAAATATAATGATTAGTCAACAGTCTGCAGAGATCAGCATCATCCAGAAATGACTGATATTGTGAAATATTTACCATACAATTCTATTCATAAGCATTACCATCTTTAACATGAAATTCAATCCCTTCCTCCAGTGTACTGGCAACAATTGTACCATCAGCAAGGGTCACCTGATACTTCACTGCATCAAAACCAAACCACATCAGTCTGCTGGGACACATTAAGACCAACAAGGAAACAAAAGCATATACATAACGAAAGATCAATGTACCAAGAACTTCGTCTAAGTCACCGGGATGCTCCATCCTCTTTCCTTTCTCTATAATTTTCTTAATAACACCACCATCTTTGGTCACATCCACCACTGTTATCCAAGAAACCAATTCAACCTCAAATTGAACAACCGAATTTGGAGGCACGCCCTCCCGACCAGCAACTCCATAGCCCATCTCAGGAGGTAATGTAAGCAACGAGCGTTCACCCTTTTTCATGGTAATAACTCCATGATCCAACCCAGTCACCACTTCACCTGTTAAAAAACACAGAAAAATCAAGCAAAAACAAAGAACCAACTAAAACTACCGAATTCAACCAACCCCAAGAAGATACAAAAATGTCTCACCTTTACCCAGTTTGAGAGTGACCGGTACATTTCTATCTCTTGTAGAGTCGAACTTCGTCCCATCAAGCAAAGTTCCCACGTAATGAACTGCATTTTAAACTCATTCCATTAAAACTAGAAACGTAATGCATCATAGAAACAGATTAAACGCATATCACAGACATTTGCAAGTATGAATAAAGGATCTTATTCATGCATATATTTGGGTACCAGTAACTTCATCGTTGAACTCAGGGGTCTCCCAGCCAACCCCCTTTTGGAGTAGCAGCTTCTTGATTCCAGAGTTATTAAGCTCTCTCTCTTCACCTACTTTGAGAGGCGGCGCCGATTCGATCACTTCCCCTGGTTCCTCGTCGAGCTCATCTTCGTCCTCAATTTCCGACAACCGTGTCCTCATTTACCAGCTGCTCTCTCTCTCTTCCCTCGATGAACGTAGCAGTTTCTGGACAATTCGATTTATGTCTTGTCAATGGAAACTACGTGGCGGGAGGGACAATATTCTTTTGAGCTTAAACCAATGATGTTAAAATCGGACCGGACCGGCCGGTCCGACCGGAAATTGTCCGGACCGGTAATGTATCCGGTTCGGTCCAAGGTAATAACCCTTTAATATTAAAATCGGCCGGTTTATTAGAGAACCGGCCGGTTTATCCAAAAACCGGTATTTGATAACCGGTTGCAAACTTAAACACGATATCGTATTCTCTCCTCAGTCCTCTCTTCTCTCTTCTCCGAAAGAATCCATCGCACCTTTCTCTCTTCTCTCTTCACAGACGCCTCCATCGCACCTTTCTCCCTTCTCAGATGCCGAGTACTTGCTGGAGGAGCTCGGTTTGCTTCCAGATCTGACGTTGTTTCGCATCAACTCAAACAGATCTGGCCATGTGAGGTTACTGGCAAAGGAAGATTCTGGAGCTAGGGCAACAGATCTATGCTTTACTCAGCTAAGGCTTAGGTTTCAGCTCGGTTTGCTTCCAGATCTGGCGTTGTTTCGTCTTTAAAGGGCAAGGCTTTTCTGGGTTTTGTTTTTAGTTCGATTATTTTTCTTGGAAGATGACTGGAAAATGACGAGTCTTGTTTGCTTTTAGATCGAGAACGTAGAGTCTTGAAGGTAGCGTTCCCAACAACAAATTGAAGGCCAACTGTGGATTCTTCAATTTCATGATAAACTGTCTGCGATTCTTTGCTAATTTTGTGTTAGGAGTGTCTGATGCTCCAGTTGGAAGTAGTGTTTCAAGTCCAGCTGAATCGCCAGCCAGCCAGCGCATCGCCCAAGCTGTTCCGAAGATGTCTACTTCACAGCCTACCACCCTGAGTTCCAATCCCACAGGGCAGTCTGCCACTTCAAGTTTTGACAGTGCAGCCCCCAAAACACCACCAAAGGGTAAGCACGAATTGCTGTTGGTTAGGTGGGAAACCTTGTACTTGCTCTCTATAATACTCAGTATTCTGAATCTGGTGGCTAAAGCAGCTGGTTAATAAAGTTATTCTTGCTGTACCATAGAAAAGGTAATGGTGTATTTATTGTATTGTCATTACTGTTGTAGATGCTGGAGATGCGTCTAAGGGATTTGCTTTCCAATTTGGGTCCTTGAGTCCTGGTTTCATGAATGGGATGCAGGTATTCTTCTCCCTTTGGTACCCTTTGTTCACTTTTCAGTAATAATGCTGTGTTTTAAGTTGAAAGTAAAATATCGTAGATTCCTGCCCGAACAAGTTCAGCTCCCCCAAATTTAGATGAGCAGAAACGTGACCAGGTGTGCATGTTACTCTCTCATCATACTTCATATTAACTAAGATTAAGACTTTATTTGCATCATGGGTTGGTGGTAAATACATGGTCTCGCAATGCACCTCCATTTTCCTTTATTGCATAATTGCATCTTCACAGGAACTGTCTTTGTGATGCATCCTTTCACTTTCCTTGTTACTAGCTTGCTAAAAATTTGCCAACGTCCTTTGGTTCTTGATGTTTGTGTTCGGTTGTTTTGAAACCTGACAACAATGGCGTCCTTTATGTTGTTTAGTTGCTTATTCTTCAAAGTTTTTAATCATGAAGGACATATGTTGTAAAGCATTTATTTGTACTTGCAGTTACGTCATGAAACACACAAAACTGCTCCCCCGTTGGCAATTCCTGTTCCTAAACCACAAACTCCAAAGAAAGATGTAAGTTCTGGTGGCCAATCTAATACTGGAGAGACTCTTCCAGTTCCCAAGGTGAAGAAAGATACGCAAATCTCTCCTGCACCACCTGTGAGCCAGAGTCAAAAGCCTCCCGTGCATTCTATTCCTATGTCTTCCATGCAAATTCCATATCACCAACCACAGGTATCTGTACAGTTTAGTGGCTCAAATCCTCAGATTCAGTCTCAGGGAATCTCAGCACCATCACTTCAAATGCCTATGCACGTTCCATTACCTATTGGAAATGCACCCCAAAGGCAGCAACCAATGTTTGTTCAAGGTCTCCAACCCCACCCAATGCAGCCTCAAGGAATCATCCATCAGGGGCAGAGCTTGGGTTACACAACAACTATGGGTCCTCAAATCCCCCCTCAGTTAAGTAACATAGGGATCGGAATCACCTCACAATACCCTCAACAACAGGCAGGTAAATTTAGTGGTCCACGTAAAACGACGGCTGTTAAGATTACTGATCCAAGGACCCATGAAGAACTGAGGCTTGATAAGAGAACAGATACTTATGGAGATCCTGCATCATTAGGCTTGAGGTCTCATAGTAATTTACCTCCTCAATCACAGCCACTTCCCTCCTTTGCACATTCTCGTCCAGTCAGCTATTATCCCAATTCGTACAATTCCAACAATATGTTTTTTCCGCCTCCAAGTTCTCTATCATTAAACAGTAATCAGATGCCATCTAATTCTCAGCCACCACGATTCAACTATCCTGTTAGTCAGGGACCTCAAACATTCATAAATCCTTCTCTTAATTCCCTGTCGGGCAACAAGTCTGGGACTCTGGCTCATGGTGCCTCAGAATTAGCAAACACAGAGCTTGGTTGTGAGGTACAACACTTGTTTTCTTCTACTTCATCAGGAACTGTACAGGTGACTGTCAAACCTGCTACAGGCTCTGTTAGGGAGAAGGTTGAGGATTCATCAGTACCAAATAACTCATCTGCTCTTGAAATGGATGCATCCCATAAGCCTTCACGACCATCTGGAGAAGCTATTGCATCTCGTCCTCAGAGGGATCCAGAAGCTATTTCATCTCGTCATCAGAGGCATCCAGAAGCTATTTCAGATAGCTATTTACAACCACCAAAGCCTGGCAGTGAAACTCCGGTACCTAAATCCCTGGGAGACATGGATGTCACAATTTCTAATTCTCTATTATCTGATTCACTTGTGCAGTCTGAAGGTTTTTTCTCAGCTATAGGCAATGCAGAAGGCAGGAAAAAGGAAACTTTGGCTCAGTCAAATTCTATCAAGGATAATCAGAAGAAGACAGACACGAAAGTATATAACCGGTTGCAGCCAGAGGTACAGTAATTCTGTAATACTTTTTAGTTTGTCATGATGTCATACAATTTTTTGCTGAGCCTATTAGGCATGGATGTGGCAGATACAAATTGTTGGACAATTGAACTCAATGTCAAGCCAGCCCCTGCCCAATTGTCATCATGGGATCTCTTCTGATGCTGGAGGCTCTGAAACTGTAGAAAGAAAGACAACTGCATCATCTGTTGAAATTTCGACTGGACCTATCAGAGTTAGTGATTCACGTCATAATGGTTCTGATGCTTATATTCCCAAGTTAGATGGTAAAGAAGATCACTTGATGTCCGAAACATCAGGCCTTGGAGGTATTGGTGGCCCAGATATTGTTCTTAATGATAGACTTGATAATTCTTCTCTACAGGAAGAATCAAAATATGAAGCTTCTTTAATTGAAGAGCAGCATCAGTATCCATCTTCTGAAGGCTACAAAGTTGACGATAAAGTTATGTGTGATGGTTCAACTCACATTAAGTTGAGATCGGTGGATCCTGTTAAACAAGCTCAAGAGGAATCTGTTTCATCTTTTGGCAATGAGGTTCTGGCTTCAGGAACTGGAGAGGATGGATTGAGTGAACCTGTGAGTTGCCATTTGGAAAATGATCAACGAGTGGATAATATTGTGACATCTTCAGTTTCGGATGCAATTCATGCCAGAAAGCCTCTTGACAATCAAACATTGACCTCTGAGGTGTCTTCATGCAAATCTGATGTAATGGGTGATGAAGAAGTTTTAGCTAAAAAATCCAGTGGACCAGATCGGCAGGATGATCCTGAGCCAAAGCTAGATGTTCTTGAGTCAACTTCAAGACATTATCAGGTAGGTGTGGAAAACAACGTTGCTGATTCGGCCTCTCATGCAGTCACTGGTTCCAAGGATAAGCATGTTGAACTAACCAGATCAATGGGTGCCCCTCCTACTGTGAAGAAGAAGTTTAAAGATATTCTCCGAAAGGCGGACGCTGCTGGGACAACTTCTGATCTGTACATGGCCTATAAAGGTCCCGAGGAAAAGAAAGAAAATACAATTTCTTCAGAAGTAGCAGAGAGCACTTCAACTGACCCTGTACCTACTGATAGTCTTCAAGGGGAATCTGCACTTAATGTGAAGGATTCTCAGAATAAAGTTGAGCCAGATGATTGGGAACATGCCGTTGATATATCTACACCTAAACTGGAAACTCCAGATGTTCCAGATTCTGATGATAGAAGATTGACGCAATATGAACAAAATGACAATACAAATACTGAAAAAAAATATTCGAGGGATTTCCTCCTCAAATATGCAGAGCAATGTGTTGATCTTCCTGAAGGTTTTGTTACATCTGATATACCAGAGGTGCTAATCAGTAGTAGTGTTTCACATCATGATAAATGTGATTCGCGCCCAATTCTTGGAAGATCCCTTGATAGGGCAAATAGTGGAGCTCGCATGGACCGCCGTGGGGCTGCTATGTCAGATGATGACCGACGGAATAGAATGCCCGGGCCTTATGGCATGGGGAGGGATTTGCGTGCGGATATAGCTTATGGAGCTAATATAGGATTCCATCCTGGCCAAGGAGGCAACTTTGGTGTTCCAAGGAATCCTCGAGCTCAGACTCCTGTGCCATATGGGGGAGGAATTTTAACCGGGCCAATGCAATCAAGGGGTCTTCATGGAGTGATGCAAAGAAATGGCCCAGATGCTGACAGGTGGCAGCGTGGTGGTAATGCTCAGCAGAAGGGATTGATTCCCTCTCCTCATACTCCATTACAAATGATGCACAAAGCGGAGAAAAAGTATGAAGTGGGTAAAGTCACTGATCAAGAAGAGGCCAAGCAAAGACAGTTGAAAGCCATCTTGAACAAGCTAACCCCTCAGAACTTTGGAAAACTTTTTGAGCAAGTAAAGGCTGTAAAAATTGATAATCAAGGTACACTTAGTGGTGTCATTGCTCAGATCTTTGACAAAGCTTTGATGGAGCCTACTTTCTGTGAAATGTATGCCAATTTCTGTCATCATCTCGCTAGAGAGTTACCAGACTTTAGTGCAAATAATGAGAAGATAACTTTCAAGAGGTTACTTTTAAATAAGTGCCAAGAGGAGTTTGAGCGAGGGGAGAGAGAACAAAAAGAAGCTGATAAAGCTGATGAAGAAGGTGAAGTCAAACAGACCGCAGAAGAAAGAGAAGAAAAGAGAGTGAAGGCAAGAAGGCGGATGCTTGGTAATATAAGACTAATAGGTGAGTTATATAAGAAGAAAATGTTAACCGAGAGAATAATGCATGAATGCATCAATACATTACTGGGTCAGTATCAGAATCCTGATGAGGAAGACGTTGAGGCTTTGTGCAAGTTGATGAGCACAATCGGAGAGATAATCGATCACCCAAAGGCCAAGGATTATATGGATGCATATTTTGAAAGGATGAAAATGATGTCAAACAACATGAAACTGTCTTCAAGGGTGAGGTTTATGTTGAGGGATGCAATTGACTTGAGAAAGAACAATTGGCAGCAAAGGAGGAAGGTTGAAGGACCAAAAAAAATTGAAGAAGTGCACAGAGATGCTGCTCAAGAACGACAACAGCAATCTAGTAGGGCTCGCAATCCAACTATTAATTCTTCCGCTAGAAGGGCACCGATGGAGTTTGGTGCAAGGGGGTCTACTGTGCTATCTTCCCCTAATACACAGATGGGTGGCTTCCGGGCACTGCCCACTCAATCGCGTGGATTTGGAGCTCAAGATGTTCGTAAGAGGCAGGCATATGAGGCGAGAACTTTTACAGTTCCCTTACCTCAAAGAACTTATGGTGATGATCCACTTACCCTAGGGCCCCAAGGTGGTCTTGCAAGAGGAATGTCCGGTAGAGGGCCACCTGCTGTTGCTAGCTCTACTACAGCTGATTTTTCTTCTGGTCCTGGTGACTCAAGAAGAAGGCCAGCTGGTTTGAATGGCTTCAGCAATGTGCCTGAGCTGCCAATGTACAACTCTAGGGAAGATCTCATTGCAAGATATGTCACATACAAATTTTCAGGTGGGGCTACTTATGATCAATTAAGTTCTCAAGAGCGTAATATGACTTTCGGTAATAGGGATGTAGAGCGCGGTATATCACCACCTGCAAGAGCTCGGGGATCAGGTTCTAGCCAAAATGTGCCCTCAGACAAGGTGTGGCCTGAAGAACGCCTCAGAGATATTTCCATGGCAGCCATAAAGGAATATTACAGGTATGCTTCTGTTGGCATGCAACTGGTCTCAATTTCTCACTTCAACAGTTAAATAGGCTTCTTAACATCGCATTGTATTTTTTTCCCTTACAGTTTCAGAAAATAAGCATTCATATTGGCTTGTGGCTAGATCAATTATTCCTATTTAACGGTGCTACATGACGTTCCTTAGTGCTGTATGTTGTTGAATGGAGTGATAAGAAGATAGTGGATAATCAGTGTTTGCTAATTGGTTTGTGTTGTTTCGGTTGTCTGCTGTCTTGTGAAAAATATTGCCCCAGTTACAATTTTCCAGCTTTTGTTGAAATTTAACTACAAGTTCATCATCTTTTTCAGTGCTAGAGATGATAAGGAGGTTGCTTTGTGCATCAAAGATTTAAAGTCCCCAAGTTTCCATCCTTCGATGGTCTCCTTGTGGATGATCGACTCCTTCGAGCGGAAAGACATGGAAAGGGATCTTTTGGCCAAGCTCCTTGTCAAACTTGTTCAGTCTCAGGATGGCATATTAACTCGATTACAGCTCACTAAAGGGTAAGATGTGACCATGTTTTTATCATTTGTTCAGTCTGTTTATATTAAATGTTTGATTCATAAGAAGTATTATTTCCACCATACCAGGTTTGAATCAGTTCTCTCTACGTTAGAGGACGTGGTGATTGATGCTCCGAGAGCCGCAGAATTTCTCGGCCGTATGTTTGCAAAAACAGTTATGGAGAATGCTATCTCTTTGGGAGACATCGGTCGATTATTATACGAAAGCGGAGAGGAGTCAGGCGGACTTCTTGAGGTTGGACTTGCAGAAGATGTTCTTGGAAGCATGTTGGAGACGATTAAAGCAGAGAAAGGGGACAGTGTGTTGAATGAAATTCGGAATTGCGGTTGGAGGATTTTAGACCTTCACGTCCTTACAGGTCAAGGATATTAGAAACTTTTATTTAAATGATGATGACGGCAGAAGACAAAGGTCTTCGGTCTAATTTTATGGTGTCTTATTCTGTCATATGAATTTCAGTCATTTATTTATGCGAGTTAAAAACAAAGAACGAAGATGACAAAGGAACAGTTGCGCCTCTCTCATTTATTGCGCCGCTAGCCTACGCCGCTGCCTACATATTGTACA
>JANZXV010000006.1:4801637-4826320 GCA_027576455.1 Erythroxylum roigii
CACTACCGGTTGAACCTCTAAACCTTAAACCTTTCCTTGGACCGGTTCGATGTCCGGTCCGATTTTTAAAACATTGGCTTAAACAGTTTCTTCTTATCAAGGAAAACTCTTTAATGCACATCTCTATTTAACTCACCTAGACTCACTTAATTCGATAAGATGATCTTTCATCTACTTCACCATTATTTTGGATGAAGACATAAGATATTTAAAATAATCTTTATGTGGTATGATTTCTAAACTAAGCTTTATTTTCACATCAGATGTTACCTGCTTAAAAAAGTTTTTTAATTCTAATATATCCTTTAAAAGTTTTAGCTTGACAACAAAAATTTTTTTTCATCTACTAAAACAATATCATTAATAAATAACATACACCAAGGTATATCTCCTTAGATATTTTTGATCAGCTTATCTATCATTATTATAGACAAAAAGGGGCTCAACGAAGATCTTTGGTATAACCCGATATTGATAGAGAAATGTTCTATATATCCTCTTGTTATCCTTACTTTTGTCTTAACATCTTCATACATATCCCTAATAACCATATCTTATGAACTCTATTAACTTCTAAACTTCTACACTTGACTTCTCTAGATACCTTGTCATAAGTCTTTTCTAAGTTAATGAAAACCATATATAATTCCCGTTGTCTTTACTTGTAATTGTCTAAGGAGGTGTATAGCTTCTATCGTGGACTTTCCTGACTTGAAACCAAATTAGTTCTTCAAATATGTGCACCCTTTCTTACTCTTTTCTCAATCACCCTCTCCTATAACTTCATATTATGACTGAGTAGTTTGATGCGTTCATAGTTTTTACAACTTTGGATGTCCTATTTGTTATTGAAGAGAAGGATTCGCTTGCTAAGTCTCCACTCATCCAACATTTTGGCAGACTTGAGAATCACACTAAAAGGCTTAGCTAACTAATTAAGACTCTCTTTTCTTAGAATCTGCCACACCTCTACGAATAGTTCATCAGGTCCTACTGCCCTTCCACTTTTTATCTTCTTCAAAGCTCCTTTAATTCCTTTCTCTTGTGATCTGTCGACAACAAGTGAACCTACGAAATTTTTCAGACTTGCTAAGATCACCCAAAGAGATATTATCATCTCTGCCTTCATTAAAAATGCTTGTTGTGACACTTTTCATTGGACATATAGTGTTATTATATTTTTATTAGAGGCATGTTTGACAATTAATTTTTATTCATATCCTTGACAACTTATTGTCTTTAGTGAAATTCGCTCAATCCTCCTTTCTTTTATTCTTCTTTGGCCTTCCTGGTATTTTCCTACACAAAGGTAATAATGGTGGTTCATGTTTAGTTAGGCCAAAATCTCTCTCCTTGAACTACATGTCTTATGTCTCAAATTCACAACATGCTTAATTCTTTTTATGTATTACTTCAAATCTACTAGTACTATTACTCTTAAATTCATAATCAATACTTAACTCCTTATTAATTCTCCATTTGTTTTTAATTCTTGAATCAATGTAGTCTATCCACTTACATGCCATGTTTCTATTTTCAACTAATCTCTTTATGAAAACACCCTAATTTTTGCAAGCAATGTGATAATGTTATTTGTCCAAACTTCAGCAATAATTTCATTAACTGCTTCACAAATATTATTATCCCCAATATAACACTTGAATGAATAGTTGAAATATGCTTTTAATAATTTAAGTCAAGTTTTTAGATGACTTACAACATTGCATAATAGTCTTTCCAATTTGAGTCGTTTATGATCCCTCTTTCTCCACTTAACAAAAATTTGTCTTCCATAAGACCTTACTTAAAACCTTAGGAACTGCATATAAAGTGCCTTCACAAAACACTATGTAACATTTAATTGACAAAATTTAGTAAAAAACTAACATGAGAAAATCCATGTTATCAAAACTAACAAAGTTCATACTAAATCTTTTATTGATCAAAAATCCATCCACCTCTATCTTTTAGATCCAAGTCTTTCTTCAACAACTATAAAAACCAAATCTAAGTGCCTACTATTTTAATATGAACTATTTCTCATATCATATGAAACATTTGGTTATTTTCATCTCCCTACTATTGTCAATAACTCACCTTCTATAATACATTTAAGAAAGTAACCATCTAGTCTGATCAACCTTCTACAACTAACTAAGAACCATTTCTTCCAACATTTAAAATACATACATTATATCAAATCATAGCTCTAAATCATCTTTAAAACAACCAATTCATCTTTATTACCAGGATTTAACCTTAAAAGTTCTTTCATGTAATCTCATTACTTGTCATATTATGCTTTTACACCTCATTACATTTACTCTATCACAAACTTTCTACCCCTATAACAAATACTACACCCAACATCGAGTCTCAAATCTTTCTAAACAAACATTTGCTAGCTTCCATATAGTGAGTCATGGGAGGTCACTGAAGTAATTATTAGGAAGTCACTTTGTACCCACATTTTTGTTAATACAAAATAGGATTACATGTTTGCTTTTGCTAAAGAACTTTTATCTTCATATATATATGTGAATAGTTAATCCACAATACCAATGGTGCCTAAATTAAAAATGACCAAAAATATTAAAAATATTTAATTATAAACTATTTAAATCTCTCACCAAGTTGGCTTAAATGTATGATTTAGTACTTACGCATTTGGCTCTCATGAATTCGTTAGAATCATTAAACAATATGCCAAGTTGAATCTCAATCTTTACCTTATGAAGGTTGAATCTATAAAATTTTGATTTATGTCTTAACCCCTCTTCAACATTTAAACCATCTTGTTCTTCAAACCACAATTGGCATTTGACTCAAACTAATATGTCATATTGTCATCTTGTACATCAATGTCACTATTATCAACTTCATCATTTGCTGCATTTATCTTTCTTTTTTACATATTATAGACATTGCTCTTGATTATTTTTCTTTAGTTGACCCTTTTTAAATAAAATAGCTAAATCTCCAGACAATTTTAACTCTTCATCAATAAAACCTGAATCAAGCTCCTCTTTAATCCTTACATCAAAAAATATATTCTCTTATTCGTTAGCTAGATAAAATTCATTGTCACATACACCTATCAATTGTTGCTTAACTTCATATTCATTTATAAATTGTACAATAATGAATTAAGTGATATTGACAAGGACGTAATTTGCAATCCTAGTAAAAACTTCAACATCAGCAACATCATCAAAACATTCAACACCAACTTCGACATCTATATTTTGTACTAAATGTAGCAAACTGGATTTATAATCAATATAGATCTCTATCATGTTATATTTTGCAATGAACTTATATATCTCCATCACACAAGCATCGCTCTTTTTTTTACCTTCTGATCGAGTTATTGAAATCCTCAAACTTAATTCTATTCTCTAAATTCTTATAGTAGTCGTGGAACTAGTTATAGTTTCTTAATTTCAATTGATAAAAAATGAGGGGGTTTATGATTAATTAACTACTAAACAAAATTTAGCAAGGAATCAAAATAAATCAACTAAATATTAAAATGAGAAATTCAATGATATTTAACTTCGATTCAAGGTAAAGATCTCATCCAATTATAACATTGATCATTGGTTTAAAAAGAATAATTTTTACAATTCAAGCATTTAGGTCGAAACCTATTAGGAGAGTCATAATAAATCTCAAAATCTTCTTAATTAATTGGTTCAAACTAAAACTTACCACCAATTGATTGGGTATGATAGTATTCCATATCAATTAAATGATATCAATAAGCTGAGTGAAAATACTAAACCCTAAATTAAATAATTAGAACTATTCAATTTAGTTTTCTTGATTCTCATGAGTTAAATATGTAACTTCATAAATAACTTTTTTGTTACTTGTACCAATTCTTTACGACAATTACAAAATCACTAAATTCTGAATTCATGGATAACTATAGAATAGTCAACATCAAATTAATTTGTCAACTTCATACTAATTTGTCAAATCAATCAATATTGAATATTCATGAAATAAAATAAAAATAAATAAGAAATAAGAAATATTTGAATTGAAACAAAAATCTAAGTTTAGAACAAAACCTCGTAAGATTACAACTAGAACTTTGAATCCTTTTAAATCAGAATATTTGAGTTTAGCCACATATGGCTTTAGTTTTAACACTAAAAATAGAAGAAATGGTGAAAGATTAAAAGAAAACTACTAAGAAAGAAAGAGAATGAGGTATAGAAGTTGTTTGATGTATCTTTCCCTTCTTTTCCTACTCAAAACCTAGCCTACTTCTATCTTGCAAAAATTTCTATCTAAATCAAATCCGAATCCCTACATAATAGGGATGGAAATAAGTTTCTTAATTGAACTATTGAGGTGAATCTAGCATTAGGCATAATCTCATCTTATTTACTACAATAATATGTCCACTTTTTTCAAATTCATGATTTTGACCCATAATACTCCAATTTGATGCAATCTCTACTTGTTACCTCCTAAAACAAAATAAATATTAATTATCCTATTTAAGCACCAAAATATAGCCAAAATAAAAGAGATAAGTTTAATTAACATAACCAAATATCATCTTATCACCTTAATCAACCTATTATTTAAACCACTTAACACCCTATATATAAACCTATTTGCTTCTTGAGCATCCTCTCATGGTCCTAATAATAAAACCTATAAATTTCAATGTCAAAACTTTTAATATCTTAACCCACATATTCCATATCTTCCTCGCAAACAAACTTTTCAATATAAAATAAAGTTAGTTTCCCATCCTAACCACCCATCACCATTTACCTTTTATATATAAATTTCAATGTTATATTAAGCATACATAGTTTATATAAACCAAATACTACTCGTATAAAACAATCACCATTTTTTTATCACTAAACCTTATGAAATGTTACTAAAGTCTAATCTTATCTAACTTCTATACCTAATATATTTTCAAACTTATGCTCACGTACTATCAATAATGAACAATCATACATACTTAGTCGATAATATATACTTAAAGTTGAAGAATCAAAACAAGGAAGAATCAACTAAGCAATAGACAGAAAATTTAAGTACACTAACGTGCACTATAAGAGATTGAAAGAAAAAAGCCAAAATGAAAAGGTTAATAACCAAAATCTAGAACAAACTAGAGTATTAGGTTTGTAACTTGCTTTTACCACTTGTTATTCCAACTTACTTTAAAAATAAATTGAACATGTAAGGTGTGAGACACCAGAATAAAGAAAATCGACGCTCAATTTCATACTATAAACATGATAAATGTCATAAAAAATGAACATAATTGCTATTGAATATAAAAAATAGATAATATACATAAATGTGGTATAATTATTTCATTTACTTCCAACTCTCAGAGCAAACAACAACCGAAAGGAGCTCCATTTTTAAGACAAAGTCAAAATTCATGACATCAACTCCTCATAGGCTTCAAATATTAATAGGACATGGTAAAATCACCCAAAGAAATTATGTGAGGCTTGTGAATCACAAAAAAATAATTAAAAGATCAGATACAAATTATCTACAATATTGTAATGTGGATGTCCAAATGTTACGTCGAAAGGTTGCTCCATTAATCATACGCTGTGGAAGCTTATTTGGACGTGGCTTAGACCATAGCGGATTCGGTCTTACCTGTGGTTACTTGCTAATTGCAAACTTTTGACTAATCAGCCACGCGTAGTCAGGCACATCGCTGTTGAAAGTGGTTGCCATTTCTGTGGACAGGAAGAGACAACCATCCATTCAGTTCGTGACTGCCCGCGAGTGCAAACTTTCTGGTGTCACTTTCTTAGGGAAGTGGTGGATGCGAATTCTTCCAACAGGATGAGGGGCCCTGGCTGGTGACGAACCTTAGCTCTCACTCGCATATCAACCGGGTCGCTTTGGCCACAATTCACGGAGTCACCGTTTGGATCTTATGGAAATGGAGAAACAACAGCCTTTTCGAACGTGGCTTTGTCTGGTTGGAGGACGGTACGCGGACCGTCTTAGATTACGTGGATTGGATTGGTCACGCTCGCGCCTTAGAAAAGCAGGTTTTTTCGAGCTAGGGACTAGCTGAGGGAAGTCCTGTGGGTTGGTCTAAGCCTCCGAAGGGTTGGGTGAAATTAAATGCGGACGGCGCCTTCAAAGTTGGACCTTTCCTGGCCACATCCGGAGGTTTAATTCGAGATTGTCATGGGCGGTGACGTGGTGGATTTCAGCATCTCCTTGAGAGGGGATCGTCTTTATCTGCAGAATGTTAGGGCGTGTTCACCGGCCTCCAATTGGCCTAGGACCTTGGATTCCGACGTGTTATCGTTGAAGTCGATTCGCTCGAGGTCATTAACATCCTCTCTGCTTCTTACGGACCTATAACTGATGGGCTTTCTTTGATTGCAGGTATCTGAGATTTGCTGCAACGCGACTAGGAAGTCCACCTGCAACATGCCTTTAGGGAGACCAACCAGTGTGCCGACAGATTGGCGGCTTTTGCACGAGTTTTACGACCGGGCTTGCACCTTCTTCCGAACCCTCTAGAGTTCCTCCAGGAGCTTCTGCACCGCGATACGCAAGGCGTGACGTATCCCCGCCAACAACGCTAGTTTTCTTGTTTTTTCATCCCTTGTAATTAAATAAAAAGCTCATAGAGTTAACATTTTGACTTGCGTTATATGAATTTTAAAATTTAAATTTAAAATTTAAAATATTTTCACTGAACTGAAAAATTCTAAAAAATTTTGACACTGTATTTTTTTATTCTTTAAATTTAAGATATATTTAATTTATAAAACATATTTATTATGGATAAAATATTTAAAGTAAAAAGAAAATTAAAATTTCAATATGTTTCTTAGTTAATAAAAAAATATACATCAATGTTTTGATCATAATAATATATATACTTGTGATTGAAAAGTGATATATAAGTGATCGAAATTTATATTAGCCATATTAAATAATTATAATCTTTAAAATTTTTTTACATCTTTCAGAAAAACAAATTAAATAATTATATTATTTGAAAGACTTTTTTGAAAAATGAAGTATAGAACACCTCATGCATAAATAAAAATTTAATATTTAGCTTCATAAATTAATTTAGCTTTAAATTTATTACTTTATAAATTATTTAACTTTAAATTTAGTTACCCTTAAATCTTTTTCGATTAAGTAAGTTGCATGGAAACATTAGAAGAAAGAAAGTACGGAATTAAAATAAATGCTACTTTTTAATTGTTGTCTTATCACTAATTATTAATTAAGGGGAACAAACAATTCTCGTGGCTTCATTAATTATGCAACTTGCTTACAAGATTTCTTGCTTCTTTGCTGGTATCGTGGCTTGACATTGTTTTTTGCTTCAACTAGTTTCTTTATGTTAGGAAAGTAGACAGGGGACTAAAGTAAAGTACATACCAAACTCCGATTTAAGTAAAAGATCTCATCTAATTGTAATATTGATTATTGATTTTTAAAAAATAATGTTCACAATTCAAGCAATTAGTCTGAAACATATTAGGATAGTCATAATAAGTCTCAATTTTTTCTAAATTAATTGGTTCAAACCCAATATCTAAATCAAAGCTTACCATCAATTGACTAGGTATGATACCATTCCATATCAATTAAATGATAACAATAAGTTTAGTGAAAAAGACTAAGTGCCTGTTTGGATGAGCTTATATCAGTAGAGCTTTTGTTAGTAGAGATGTTGTCAGAAGAGCTTTTCTAAGAAGCCAATTGACTGTTTGACTGTTAATGAAAAAAATATTTTTTTTAAAGAGCTTCATACAGTAGGCTATTTAGCAACATAAAAATAAAAAGCACTTTTATTAATTTTAACTATATTTTATTTTGTAATAAAAATTATTTATGCATATAAATATTTTTTAAAGTATATTAAACAATATACAAAGTATAATATATTAATTATTATATAATTTTAAGCCATATGAAATATAAATGAAAATATATCTAACCCAACCTTTTATATAGATTATAACATAAGTAAAACTAAATAATAAAAAGCCAAATAATATTATATAAATCTCAAAATAAATGTAAAATGAGTTTGTGGGTATTGTGAAAATTATGTGTAAAACATAAAGATAAAAGGGACTAAAAAATAGGTTAATTAATTGATCTGAAAAATCTACCTAAAAAGTACTTTTTTTAGAAGCTTCAAATTTGAGCTTCTTAAAAGGCTATATTTTGGCTGTCAAAAAAGCTATATCTACTAAAAAAAGTATTTTTCTATTTTGCAGCCAAATAGTCATTTTTTAAAAAAGAACTTTTGCGGTGAATAAAAATACTTATTTACCCTCCAAAAGTTGAACCAAATAGGCATTAAGTCACAAACAACATAAGCAAAAATTAGATGAGCTTGGTATGCTTTTTATCTTATTTGATTTGGGGATTTCTAATGCAGGTATAGAAAATAAATGGAAGCTACTCTGGTCAGTGACTTTAGGCACATGAGACTCGTTTTATTTTTTAGGTTAAAAAAGTCACTTCAGTTAGCATTTGGAATTCATTATTGTTTAAAAACTTTAAAAAAGTCAATTCAAATATGACGTGAAATTTAACAAAACTATGTTAAATTTTTCATAGAATGTATTTAGAATTATTTGTAAATATTAAAATTTAAATTAAATAATTTAAAATATTAAGGTTTAACTTATATTTTATTATAAATATTAAGGTATAAATTGTTATTTTAGTTTTGACATTTAACATATAGACTTTATTACACAATCTAATTGACATTTAACATTAGGAATGACAATTTTGGTTTGACCTGCCCTGCTTTGCACTGCCCGAGTTTGGTTCAGGTTGGCGGGGGCACAGGCCAAGCTTATCAGAATTTACAAAATGATGTTATTTTGTCATCCTTATTTAACATCTTCAATATTTTAAGAGTTCTCTAAATTTAAATTATATTAACTAAACAATTATTTGCAAATATAAAGACTTATACCGTCGATTTCATTAAATAATCTAGTAATATAAAAGAAATCCAATAAACCACTTAAATAATTAAGCTATTATGTAATACATAGAATTCACAAGTCGATATTGTATAAATTTAATATATTTAAGAAAAAAGAAAAAAAGCACCCCTGATAATTTTGATATTAGGAAACATTTTTAAAAATGATAAAATCAATATAATAGAAAAATTAAAATGTTAACTTGTAGAATTTTTTTTTAATTGCTTTGTAGTTCCCACAAATGCTCGCCTCAAATTATTCATTAAAAGAATGATTTAATTAAGAATTCATTATTGAGAAAAAAACTTAGGATTCCCAATAATAAATGGCTAATAATGCATAAATATAAATCTAATTGAAAGGATAGTTTATGATTCATATAATGGATAATCAATTTTAAAGTCTAAAGTACTCAAATTTTTAGGATTTTTTTCAACCTTATGCTCTATCTTTTAAAATTTTTAATTAAATGACCAACCTTTTAAAACCTTAAAATTTTGGTTTACAACCTTAACTTCATTATTAATTTGTTGATTTGACTAATAGAGTCTTTATTGTTCATGATATATTACTGCTATGTGGACATCTTTTATTGTTCAAATTAACAAATTATTAATGAAACTAATATTTTGAGCTAAACTATTAAGATTTTAAAAGCTTAAACACTCAATTGAAAAATTCAAAAGCTTGGATAATATATTGCTAAGATTTTAAAAGTTTAAGCACTTAATTAAAAAATTCAAAACTTGGATACTATATTGAAAATTTTTCAAGAAGTTTGACACTCTAAGATTAGTTATCTCTTCATATAAAACAAGTGATTTTTTAGCAAATGCAAAATATTTTTAGAGAATATTTTTTAAAAATATGTTATATACATCATAAATTGAATGTCCCATTCATCTCTTGCTTATAGCATATAGATTAAGTATACCCATATTAGAAGCTACAAATTGCTTGGGGACAATGAGCAATGATTGATTCCTTCCCTCCATTGTTTTCTTCTAACACACTACAAAAGATCTCTCCCCATGTGGACATCAGCACAAACAAAGCCAATCAAAGATTGTCAAAACTCACAAAGCCAGTATACATATTCCACCATCTTCATGGGACCTTGAGATGATTAACAGAGATCAGACGGTCCCCATATTAAGGACACATGCAGCACAGCAACAGTCAACCATTTCCACCAACAAGATCTTTCGCACTCACTTTAAGCCGTTGTTTTATTCTTTGCTTTTGCTCTGCCTCACATTTGTTTTCGTTTACTTTTTCTTTTAAGTCCCCAAAAAAATGGCAGCCACTCTAGCCGTCCGGCCTAACCGCCTCTCGTCGGCCCGACGACCGACGCTTCACATCCCCAGTTCGGCTACCACGACCACAACCACCCAATTAAAGCCCTTCAAGAACGATCCTTGGAGAGGCCTGGTGCTGATGTCGTCCCGTCGTGCGTGGGCCACCGCCACCAGAGCCGGTTCACGCGCAGACGACTCTGCTCCGTTCGATATGTCGGTGGAGAGTGCCCTGAAACTTCTCGGTGTCTCTGAAAACGCTTCGTTTGATGATATACTTCGCGCCAAAAACGCGATTGTTGCTACTTGTAAAGATGACCAGGAAGCAATCGCTCAGGTGGACTTTTTATGATTGTTTTCTACCAGTGTACACGTGATTTGTTTTTTAGTGTGAATTTGGGATTTTGGAGTGGTGGGTTTATTGAAGGTTTTTTTTTTTTAAGAGCTAAAGTTGGAAGCTTTGCTTTAAATGTCCTGTGTAAGTTGTAGCTTATGTTAATATTTCATTGCTTGATTCTGGTTTTCCTAAGGGACTTTTTGGGTGGGTTTTAGGGCCTACAAAGATAGAAAATAACTTCTCATTTTCTTGAAGAACTGTGTAGGCTTTTTGCTATGTATTTAATTGTATTTATGATTTGTGGCCGTTGAAGACTCAATTTTCACCGACTCAAATTTGAATGATTATCAAATAGCAGAGTAGGGTTTCCTTTTCTACTTAATTGAGGTTGCATTTAGTTTTGAATGTCATTTTATCACAAGTATTAAGCTACTAATTGATTGCTATGCATGGCATGGTATTCCAGTCTTTTTGAATGGTGTTCTATGTCCTGATTTCTGAGTTATAAACTTGCTCGTTGTCGTTGATGAACTTGTTTAAAACATTATTTTTATTGATTCTTGACTTCCTTTTTTTGCTGTAAGGTAATGCCTCTGAAATACTCCCAATAGTAATAGTAACTTGCGGTCGATGATTTTGTGTATGATACTAATTTACTGCTTCAATGATGAAAATGAGAATATCCCAGGGAACAAATTTGGTAATTAGATTTAATCTTATTTTATACCATCATTAGGTTGGATGATAGGACATTTGTAATACCAGCAGATATATACTAATCTTGTTCCTAATATTTCAATCTTCTTAAATAGTTCACCTCTTCTTTTGTGTTTTAGGTTGAGGCTGCCTATGATATGCTGCTTATGCGGAGTTTAACACATCGCCGAGCAGGAAAAGTTGCAAATAGTGGTATCCGCTATGCTGATGTTAAACCAGTAAACAGCTCCGGGATGGGATCAATGCCTCAATGGCTGCAAAATATTGTTAAGCACACACCGATTTTAGTGGAAGCACCATCAACAGTTGATTTGGGTCTTCAAACAGGAGTTTATGGGGCTTTAATGGTTTTAACTTATGTTAATGGAGCTTCCACATCTTCAATGCTTCCTTATGGTGGGGCAGATGTTCCTGGATTAATTTTAGCTACAAGTTTTGGCGCTTCATTGTATTTCATGACAAAGAAGAATGTAAAGCTAGGTAATGGTTTTGCTTGCTTGGTCTACTTTTCTGCAATTGGCCACAGTTCAGTACTTTATAGGACTAGATCTTGGAAGAGGAAACTAATTTAACTTGAGGTTTAGTAAACCAAATTCATTTGTTGTCACTCCTCGCTAGTGCATAGCACATCAAACTACAGTTTTATATGTACTCTGAATGCCTTGTTAGTAAGAACTTGGGCTATCCGCTAATCGTCATCATACTGTTCGCAGGCAAAGCCGCTGTAATAACTATAGGGGGGCTGGTGGCTGGTGCAGTGGTTGGGTCAGCAGTGGAGACTTGGTTGCAGGTGGATATTGTCCCCTTTATGGGCATACATTCCCCTGCAGCTGTAGTTAGTGAATTTATACTTGTTTCTCAATTCTTGGTCTCTCTGTACTTAAGATAGATTATAATTGAATCTCACATTGTAAAACCTGTAATTATTCATTTGCATCATCATACACGAGCTTTTTAGGATGTGTATCATCGCACAGTCTACTGACCACCAATAGAATGTAGCGGAACTCAAAATTATCTGAATTCTGCTTCAACTACGGTGGACATGCTTTGCTTTTGTCTATGCTCTAAGCCGTTTGCCAGAACCTGGTCTTTTAAGACCTTGAGGGATTTTACCTGCCTAAGCTGAAAGCATAACTTTGTATGAAACCTTCTGGTGCAAGACTGCCTGTACGAGCTTCGGCCTGGAATGCTTAAAAAGTGTGTTGCGGTTATCTTGTGCGATCATGAATATGTTTGAGCCAATACAAAAGCCAATGAAAATGTTGTTTCTGCTTGTGGGCCAACCCCTTTTCGCTATGTACGTCAATTTTCATTACCGCGTGCATTGCAAAGGAATGATGTGAACAGATTCTCTGTAAAGGATCCTAAGCTTTCAAGCGCTGGTTCGTACTTGAATAGATAGAACCGCAGTAGCAACGCCATAATTTAGGAAATGCTGCGACTCCGTAACAGCATCTTCAAAACTTCTAAAAATATTTGTCGTGTTCAAGAGGGAGAACCAGTTGGTGTGCCTTTCTAACAGTTGCAAATGATGTTCTTTACTTATTTTTAAGAAATAATTATAGGACAACTTGACTTCAAAACCAATTGTTGCAAGAAATATGTGGCTGATTGTACCACGAATGAAAATATTGCAACTTGCAAGCAAAATGAGCAACGACAAAAAATAAGGAATTGCAAAATCGGGCAGGAATTGGTTCACCTAAAAAAGAAAAAATGATCCTTTGGTGAAGTTCTGTTTTTGTTTTATGATCACTTGATGCAGAAAAGAATAAGTAATTGAGTAAGCGTTGAAATTAATCTAGAAAGCTAAAGGAATTGTGTGCAGTTAATTATGTAGAAAAATAGCTTATAATTAATTATAAATTATAAGTCTAAAATGATAAAAATTAGGAGATAAAATAAATATTAGGTAAAATATCATAAATGATTAGAATATTTTGGACGCCGCCAATGTCGGTAATTTCACGTAAGGATGTCAAAAATTACCGACTCAATCAAATCAGCCCACGGGTAGTATGAGTTTGGCGCGAGCCACCACGGATTGGACCTGGCCCATGGGTCTCGGGTCACGAGCCACAGACAAAGGAGGTCCGGTCGAGTCTGAGCTCGGGCCAAGCAGTCCAGCCCATGACCCTTGGCTTGCCTAGTATTCACAAACAAAACAACATCGTTTTGTTACATTTTTAAAAATAACTTCCACAAAAAAATGACGTCGTTTTGTTCCAAGCAAAAACGATAACATTTAAGTTACTCACAAGTTTAAAAAACCAGAAACAAAACGACGTTGTTTTGCTTCTCATTTAACTCCACGCTATGCTTCCATATCCCCCTCCTCCCCGAGGCCAGCCGGTAGCCAGTCACGCACACACAACAAATCTATTCTTCAATCTCCTTTAGTTCCTCACTTCTTCTTCGCATCATTAGTCTGTTCTTCTTCGTCATGTCACCCAATCACTTTCTTCCTTCGTTCTTCTTCGTGTCATTTTTCATTTCCTTAGCTCCTTCATCATTCGTCAACTATGTGAAGTCACCATTAGCACACTAACTAACCAATGATCCAATGCATTATCAATAATGCAATCTCTTTTCTCAAATTTGGTTTTTTATTAATTGTTGATTGTTTTGAGATTATTGTGGTTTGGTGATACTGATTTGATTTGGCTAATTTGAAAACTTTGTATGTTAATAATGAAAATATGGAATAATGCATGTATAGTATTTGATGAAATGCCCCTTTCTTTTAATGTGTATAGTGTATGTTTAAAGAAAATGGATTTTGATTGTTCAATGCTTTAAACTCCAGTATCTTAACCTTTTGGCAACGGGGACCTTGAAGGAACAAACCTACACCACTTCCTTCTTCCCTAAAAGACCCTGAAAATGTAGGCCCGATAAAGAAACGTAAAATTCACAAAAAGTAAAGTGCAGAAAATTAAATGCCATAAGATATGGTATCACTGTTCAGATATCTGAAGTCAGCGGGGCCTTACCCAGTTTCAATGTTTTCAATAAGGACTTATGAAAGAAAACAAGAAGATATGATTATGCTTCTAGTATCCTAAGTAGTATACTGACAACTCTATTGTTGTCAAGACTGCCTCATACACAGAAGACAAGTTTGCTTCTCACAAATCTCTAAACACGTCTCACGCAGAAAGCTTAACACACAGAAGGCTACAATTCTAACACTCTTCTCACAAACCTAGACCGCCTCACACAGATAGCGGGACACCTAACACACAGAAGGCTTAAAACACAAACACTTAACTCATACAAACGATAATACCTCTCCGTTTATGTCTCTCTATATTTGTGTTTATCTCTTCTGCTACTGTGTCTTCTCCTTTTATAGAGCTAGGTTATAGAGTTTTTCTTCACTTCTGCACGGATAGGAAATCCCAGAATATATGAATTTCCTATTATGTGAATTTCTTGTTCTACAGTTTTCCTATTCTGCAATCTTCAGAAGTTAATAGAATTCCTTTTTAGAGTTTTAATCCATTTCTTTCTTAGTTTCCTTATTAAATAAGTCTTTGACTTGTTCAATGCTTGACAACATAATCTGGAAAGTCTTTTGACTCAAACTGGAAGACTTTAAACTTATTCTTCAAGTAAAATAGACAACATTTTTAACAACTGTCAAAAACTGCCAACCCACTTGATCTGTAATACTCTAATTTCTCTAGCCATGACCCTTCAAACCTCAAAATGTAGTTACAATCTCCCCCTTTGGAATTTTTTGACAAAACACTCCCAAGTTGTGATATCAGGAAACTAAGCAATCATACTCATATCCAGAGTCCAAAATTACTCCCACTTTTTGTCAGAACTTCCAAAGGACGACAACATATGAGAGAGAAATAACTTTAGCAACTTTAGAACCATTAACTTGAGGCTCCCCCTCAACAAAATATCCAAAAATTGATTTCTGAAAAAGAAATTACCGACATAGCTCTCCCTCAAACTGAGCTTTCTTTTGAAAGCTTCTCATTTTTTTTAAATAAACAAACAAATAATATTTAATACAACAATACTTGATAACTCAAACCTTGATCTATCAGAGAGAACAAACTCCAAGAGCTCCATGGAGGAACTCAAATCTAGCATAACCAAAGCTTTTAGTCAGTAGATCTGCCCAATTCTTCTCCGTTGAGATGTACTTTAACACTACCTTCCCATCTTCAACAAGATCCTTAATGAAGTGATTTTTGACTTCGATATGCTTTGTTCTTGAATGAAGGACTAGATTTTTGGAGATGCTTATGGCGCTTGAATTATCACAGTAATTGTCAGAGCACCCTGCGAGATACCATAGTCGACCAGCATTTGCTTAATCTATAGCAGTTGTGTACAGCAACTATCGGCAACAATATACTCTGCTTCAGTAGTAGATAGTGAGACAGAATTCTGTTTCTTGTTATACCAGGACACTAGATTGTCTCCTATGTAAAAGCATCCACCGGTCGTGCTTCTTCAATCGTCTGAGATACCTGCCATATCTACATCACAAAAAGCTACAAGTGAGGAGTTAGTATCTTTTGTGTACCAGATGACCATGTTGATAGTTCCTTTGACATATTTGATTATCCTTTTTACTGCTTTGACGTGAGACTCCATAGGATTAGCTTGATATCTAGCACATACACCCACACTATAGCTTATGTCTGATCTGCTAGCAGTCAGACACAAAAGACTTCCAATCATGCTTCTATACAATCTTTGATCAGCCGAGATTCCCTTTTCATCTTTTGAAATCTTCTCATTTAGCCCCATAGGAGTTATAGACTCTTTAGCATTACTCATTCCAGATTTCTCAACCAACTTTCGAGCATATTATTTTTGTGATAGGAAAATTCCATCGCTTAGTTATTTGACCTGTAGTCCCAAGAAAAATTTCAATTCTCCCATCATACTCATTTCGAATTCCTCCTTCATTAGACCAGCAAATCTTTTTACTCTAGTATTAGAGGAAGACCCAAAAATGATGTCATCAATGTAGATTTGAACAATAGTCAATTCCCCATTATGTTTCTTGATGAAGAGGGTTTTGTCTACACCTCCTCTGACATAACCATGCTTGATTATGAAGATGAAAAGACTTTCGTACCATGCTCTTGCGGCCTGTTTTAGCCCGTAAAGAGTTTTATTCAACTTCAGCACGTGGTTTGGAAAATCTAGGTCAATGAATCCTTTAGGTTGCTCTACATAGACTTTTTCTTTTAGATCTCCATTTAGAAACGCAATCTTGACATACATTTGATAGAGCTTTATATCCAGGAAAGCTGCTACCGCCAAGAGTTATCTGATAGCTTCAAGCCTTGCAACTAGTGCAAACGTTTCTCCAAAATCAATTCCTTCTACTTGAGAGTATCCATGGGTTACCAACCTTGCCTTATTCCTGATCACTATTCCATTTTCATCACTTTTGTTCTTGAAAACCCACTTTGTTCCAATGACATTCTCTTCAACAGGTCTAGGAACCAACTTCCATACATCCAGAATCTTGAATTGTAATAGTTCATCTTGCATGACCCTAACCCAATATTCATCTAGCAATGCTTCTTCAACTTTCTTCGGTTCTATCTTAGAGAGAAAACAAGTATAATGAATGATATTGAAGATAGATATACCTGCCATCAGATTATAGTCAGGTTTAGGCACCCCTCTAGTTTTTCTTTCATTTAAATCTCCAATGATATCGGAGATGGGTGGTTTTTTTTAACATGAGCAAAAGGTTGGAAGGAATGAGATTTTGGATCTTCTTCTGAGATTGTCGGATCATACTTTGATTCCTCAATATATGATCTATCCATTGTAGAGACATCAACCGCTAATTCATCATTTGCATTTGATTTGTCTAGAGACTCCAAAACTTCACATTGTATGACTTCATTTTCGTGTTGGTTCTTTTTTTAGCATACGATAAGCTTGACAATTGGTTGCATAGCTAAGAAAGATTCCTTCATCACTTCTGGAGTCAAACTTCCCTTTGTGCTCCCTATCCTTCAAAATAAAGCACTTGCTACCAAAAATCTGAAAATATTTGACAGAGGGGGTTTTATCTTTCCAGAGTTCGTATAGAGTCATCTTTGTTTTAGGTCTCAGATGAACTCTGTTTGAAATGTAGCATGCAGTAGATATAGCCTCATCCCACAAATTCTGAGGAAGATTTTTTGATAACATAATCACCCGAGCCATGTCCTATAAGGTTCTGTTCTTTCTTTCAACAACACCATTCTGTTAAGGTGTTTTGGGAGCTGAAAATTCGTGAATTACTCTAATCTCATTACAGAACTCTTCATAAGCTGAATTTTCAAATTCTTTCCCGTGATCACTCCTAATCCGTTGTATTGTCATCTCCTTTTCGTTCATCAGCCATTTGCACAGTTTTTTAAACACTCCAAAAGCTTCTGATTTTTCCTTAAAAAACTCAACCCGGGTAAATCTGGAAAAATCATCAACGCAAACAAAGGTATAATACTTACCTCCAACACTGGCATATTGCATGGGGCCCATTAAGTCCATATGCAGAAGTTCTAAGTTTCTGGAGGTTGTGATGGCATGTAGCTTCTTGTGTGTCTCTTTGGTTCGTTTCCCTTGGGTTCAGTCAATGCATTCTTTAGTAATCTAATCTTCAAGTTTAGGCAGCCCCTGAACAGCTTCAAATCTAGCTAGGTCTTTGCTATTCATGACGTTAACATGTCTAATTTTTTATGTCAAATTTTGGCTGTGTTTAGCATAACTGAGTTACAGGTTGAGTCAGTGACTAGTTTGTAGCAGTTATTGCCCGTTCTCACCCCTTGAAAGACCACCTTTCCATTTGTATGAAGTAATCTACAAAAAGTTTTGTTGAACCAAACATCATAGTCATCATCACACATTTGGCTTATGCTAATGAGGTTGTTATCTAAGTCTTCTACAAACAACACGTTCTTCAGTCCATTTTTCTCAATGAGCAGAGTTCCTCTTCCCACAACTTTACCTTCTCCTCCATTGGCATATTTGAATGTTCTAAAAACATCATGGGTGATATTCTTTAGTAGATGCTTCTGACCGGTCATGTGTTGTGAACATCCACTATCAAAGTACCAAGTCACCTCCTCCTTAGTGACTTTATATGCGATGACCGTGAAGACTACAGTTTGAACCATCATGGCCACATGTTCCTCCCTTTTAAACTTCTCCACCCATTGCATCTTCTGTTTGCCTGTTAGATCCACTTTCTTCCTTGTAGTCCTGCTCTGTGGCTTAGGAAAGTTGAACATTCTGTAGAAGCAGTGAGGTCTGATGTGTCTTTTGACACCACAGTGATAGCAGACCATAACTTGCTTCCATCTTCTCCTTCTCTCAATTCGATTACTTCCCTTTTTAGTATATCCAAGACCTTCTTCTTGGTTGTTGTGAATTCTCCCAGAGTTAAGAATTTTGTTGAGTGAGTTTTTTTCCAGATGCAAATTTCTTCCATGTTTCCTCAACTTTAATTAACTTTTCTTCTGATTTAGTCAGCTCCTTAGTTTTTTCAGAGAGTTCACCATTGACTTGTTTCAATTATACCACCAGTTGGATCTTTTCTTCTTCTAATTTTCTCACTGTATCAACTAAGAGATGGCTAAGTTCAAATACCCTTTCAACATCAAAATTTACCTCTTCATCAGTTTTACTGCTATCAGGTTGTTGGGGTGATCTCTCTGGCTCAGATGTCTTGGTCACAAATACATCAGTGATTGAGGTAAAGGCAGTATAGTTTGCAAAGTTGCTGATGGTGTCATTGTCACTATCATCAAAATAGTCATCTTCATCATCTGAACTCCAAGTGGATGATTACCTTCATTGCTTTCAATCTTTTCTTCGTATTAGCACATTCCTCCTTGATATGTCCAGTGCCTCCACATTTTAAACATTTTTTGTCTTTATTATTGGCACAATTAGCATCTATATGACCATATCCTTCGCATTCGTAACATTTTATTCCCCTTCTTCCAGAGCTATTATCACTGCTTGATCTTCCTTGAGGTGTTTTTTCTCCTAACATTGGTCTCTTATCTAAAGAATTGTTGCTTCTTCCAAACTTTTTGTTTAACCGATTAAGATTCTTCACAAGCATGGCAAGTGTTTCTTCCAACTTGGGAGTGTTCACAGCATTATTGTCATCCTGGTTGGATGTATTAGCTACAAATGCGATATTCTTCGGTTTTGATGGATCAATACCCTCCTCAAGCCATAACTCCTGTTGATGAGATGAAAGATTCCTAGTGAGTTCAGAATACTGGTAGGTGCTAAGGTTCTGTGTTTTTTAAAACACAGTCACCTTCTGCCTGAAGTACCTAGGCATAGATCTTAGGGCTTTTCTTACGAGTTTTGCTTCTGGAATCGATTATCCCAACATGTGCACTTCAGTGGAGATCTTTCTGATTATGTTTTCGTATTCTTGAATGAGCTCCTTTTCTCCCATCTTCATGCTCTCAAACTCAGAAGTTAGAATTTGGAGTCTAGTCATACGGACAGATTATGTTCCTTCGCATGTATCCTTAAGGACATTCCAAGCATCAAAGACTGTATCACAGGTAGCAATGAGAGTCATGAACTGTTTATCAACACCATTAAATAAAGCATTTAAGGCTTTAGAGTTGAAATTAGAATCAGTTATCTCATTTTAAGTCCAGTTTGCCTCTGCTTTCACTACGGTATCATTCTTGATCACCTCAGTTGGTGGAGTTCATCATACAATGATGTTCCTCCAAGCACGTTCATCAATAAACTTGATGTGCATCTTCATCATGTTCTTCCATATTAAGTAGTTTGAGTCTGTGAGCTTGAGTGGCCTCACAGTTGATCTTCCTTCCTCCATTTTTGATTAGTTTGATCTTAATCCAATGGTATGGATTTTGCTCTGATACCAAATTAAAAATGTAGGCCCGATAAAGAAACGTAAAATCCACAAAAAGTAAAGTGCAGAAAATTAAATGCCACATGATATGGTATCACTGTCCAGATATCTGAAGATATCCTACATCAGCGAGGCCTTGCCCAGTTTCAATGTTTTCAATAAGGACTCATAAAAGAATACAAGAAGATATGATTGTGTTTCTAGTATCCTCAATAGTATACTAACAACTCTATTACTGTCAAGACTACCTCACACACAGAAGGCAAGTTTGCTTCTCACAAATCTCTGAACACGTCTCACACAGAAACCCTAACACATAGAAGGCTACAATTTTAACACTCTTCTCACAAACCTAGACCGCCTCACACAAATAGTGGGATGCCTAACACATAAAAGGCTGAAAACACAAACACTCAACTCATACAGACATTAACACCTCTCGGTTTGTGTCTCTCTATATTTGTGTTTATCTCTTCTGTTGATGTGTCTTCTCCTTTATAGAGCTAGGTTATAGAGTCCTTCTTCACTTCTGCATAGATAAGAAATCCCAGAAGATATGAATTTCACGTTCTGTGAATTTCTTGTTATGCAGTTTTCCTATTCTACAATCTTCCGGATTTAATAGAATTCCTTTTTAGAGTTTTAATCAGTTTCTGTCTTAGTTTCCTTATTAAACAAGTCTTTGACTTGTTCAATGCTTGACAACATAATCTGGAAAGTCTTTTGACTCAAACCGGAAGACTTTAAACTCCTTCTTCGAGTAAAATAGACAACATTTTTAATAGCTGTCAAAAACTGCCAACCCACTTGATCTGTAATAATCTGATTTCTCTAACCACGACCCATTAAACCTCAAAATGTAGTTACAGACCCATCCATGTGTATTACCAATGTATGAGCCTTTGTCTCCCCACTCTTTCATTAGTTCAAAAATATGTTTGACAAGAAAGTCAACAATTACTTGATACTTAAATGTAGATATGGGAACATACATTATATCAAACTCGCTAGCTCTACTGACCACTTGACTAATTAACCTGATGAGTCAAGTTTGTGCAACATTTTTCACAGTGGCAAGTATGTCATAATTTTTTATCTTTTAATCTTAGAAATAAGGTTTTAAGTTTTGTGCATTAACCAATATGGTGAAGGCAACTTTCTCCAAATTTGTGCATCACATTTCAATACCCTACAAAATTTTGTTAATGTAATATAACAAGAATCTGCTTGTTGACTTCTTCCCTTACTAATATTGAACTTATAGCTTCTAATAATACATCGATGTGTTAAAGGGATGGACATCAATGATGGCTCTTACAAGTATTTCTTCATATGTTCAAAGGACTATTCACATTCATTATCCTAACATAATTTATTTAGCCTCCTTACATTTTTTTAAAATAATAATTATTTGAACGCTGACTTGGAAAGAAAATGCAAGAGGCTAGCAATTCACCATATTACTTGTTGTACCTCCTTGACAAACCTAAGGCTAGTCATCATAACAATGATGTTTATCTTTTGAGCGTTAACATCATTGCACTGTGAGGAACTTCTCTACAGAGACTTTGAAGACACTTTTAAGGGTTCAATATATATCCTGAGCATCGAAACATTGTCACTAATTTGCTAAATGATCTTCCTTGTCCTTCATTTTTATAATTAAGTAATCTACTTAACTAAATTGACAATCAAAATCCATCTCCTAAATCAATTGCGTCCTTAAGTGAGAGTGTAGACTTACCGAAAGCATAGGCATTGAGCTTTTATTTAACTGAGTTCCACAATGTACCAAAAATACTTTAAATGTTCACTAATGCCAAAACTCATAAGTTTAACAAATTTTGGTTAAATCAAAGTACTTTAAATTAATGAACCTTTATTATATGTTGATTATTTCTAACCTCTATGATGGATGAGCATAATCCTTCAGTTGAGAGTTCTAAGTTCAACTAGAACTCAAGTTACTCAACATAAAAGTGAAGTTTGGAATCACTTTAACAATACTATATCGACCGACGAAATTGAAAACTAGAGTGCAAGTATTGTCAAAAGTTGTATTTGAGTGGTTCAAAAGGTGGAACATCTCATTTAAAGAGACATATGGAATCATGTACTAAAAGGAAGATGGTTTTAAGAGGTCAAACATTTTTGACCCCTAACCTTATGAAAGGGAAGAATGAATTTACCGTAACAACTTTTGACAGCAACAGATCAAGGATTTTGATGGCTAATATGATTATTGGAGATGAACAACCATTGTCTATGGTTGAAAGCAAAAGATTCAGGATATTTCTTAATTCACTCCAACCGACTTTCAAGGTTCCAAGTCGGAATACATTGAGGAAGGATATTTTCTAAATTGATAAGGACAAGAAGAGAGAGACATGATGTTAGGACCCGATCTTGAAGTCGGACCCCAACCGAAAAACGAAACGAAAAAGCGAAGTATTGAAAGCGAAAGTGAATCGAAGGAAATTTTCGAAACACAAATCGGAACGAATTATAAAGAACGGATATTCAAAGATTCCGACATCCGCGAACAAAACTTTAGAAAGCTTATCGTCGCGTTGGATACCCTAAGACTAATCCCAATCCGAAATCGGTATAAATTTTTTTTCCTTTTCTTTCTTTTTTTTTCATTCTTATTCTTCATTCCCTTTCTCTTTAATCAATCTCATACAACTCAAAACAATATAATTTCCCATTCGAAAATTCATCCTCAATCAAAACTCAAATCATTAAAAACATTCATACTTATCCCAAAATTCATCTATTATCCAAATCTTATCTCATTTATAACAAAACCTATTCTAATTCTTATTTTGCCATAACCCGATTTTATCGAAAATCGGGCAGCATAACGGCTGTATTTTGAACAGCCCAAAAATCTGCAAAGGTTCAAAATACACTTCTAAAATTCCCAATCAACTCAGAAACATCGGACCTCCCGTCCGGAATCCAAATCACAACCAAACGCAAGCCTATACCTAACACTTCAAAATTCTCAAAATCATAATCCATACTCAGAATCAAATTTCATTCATATACATCTCCATTCAATAAACAAATCCATAAGTTACTTACATAGTCCGATTCCATAATCATACACAAACTCAATTCAATAAACAAAATCCATAATTCATAATTCAATATACATCACTCTCATTCATATACACAAATTCATGGCGATTCAAGCCATATACCTTATTAATACCAAAATCCCAATTTACATAAAAATACAAACAATACAAAATCGAACAACACGTCTTGATATTCTTTCATCCAATCTCCTGCTCGAAACCTGGAGATGGGGATGAAAGGGGGGTGAGCACAAAGCTCGTGGATAATATGTTTATATATTGAAAGATAAGCGAAAACATTTTTGCAAAATATTTTGCTCTTTAATTCAAAAGTTGCACATTAGAAAAATTTGGCAAATCCCTTATTTCTCAAACCTTTCAAATCAATAACTTCTCGGCTGAAAAATCCACAATAATTGCATTCTCAAAATTTTCACATTTTTCACATTTCATGAACAAAATCTATATTTCTTAAATATGTTCCAAAACATGCAATGCATCACACTTAGCAACAAATCAAAAACACATAGCACATCAAAATAGTTTGGTTCGGTCCAAAACAAAACGTACTGCACATTCCCGCATAGCGGTCCTGTGCAGCTGTGAACGGAACGTATTACACCTTCCCGCATCGCGGTCCGGTGTAGCCGTGACTTATGGGAGTCTGAAATCGGAACTCCAGTGCCACTAACAGGCAGCCGGGAGAAGACTTTAAAACAGACAAGTGCGCACTCATTCCACTTATGGGACCTGACCAAACCCACATAACACATAATTCGAAACCGAAAATTCGGATTGCTCGAAGGCGCTTTTCAAAAATCTTGATTTTCAAACTTTTCATATCATAACATCATATCGTGTCATAAATGACACATTCACATATCCACATGAATTCATATAACAAAACTAATGCAATTCACATCATCAATTTAATAACATAATAATCAAATTCATAACAATAAATGCAATAATTTCTTTAACTCATAAATCAAACTTATTCAAATTATTCAAATTCACAAAGCACATTTTTTTCAAAATTTTCAAATAATCTGAAAACCATGAATTTCATAAATCTTGCATTTTCTAAAATCATTTCTAACATAAGGAATTTAATCCTTCGAAATCATAATATTCAAACGTTTATAAAAACAATAATTTCTTAAAATTTTGCTTCTTAATTTTTCAATAACACATGCTTAGCTTAAAATTCAATAAATAAACATACCACCCACCTTATTTCCATGCAAACAACTTGTCCAATACTTCAATTTGACCTTTGCTTCTCTCTTTCTTCCAATTGAAATTTCCCTAAATCAAATTAACCCAAATTCAACTTCATAAATGTCATAATCCTCAAATTAA
>JANZXV010000006.1:4850380-4862455 GCA_027576455.1 Erythroxylum roigii
TCCGCTTACCGCTACTACATTAATTTGTTTTATCGGAAGTGATTTCTTTTATATTTGGTTGCAGGCGACAGCATCACTAGGTTCTGCTCTCTCCATAAGGCAATAAGCTCCTTTAGGATTTCTAGCATTATGTATTATTCTACAGTTGTAGATCTGAGACCACACTGTTTCAACTTGAAACTTTGGATGATTTCTTTCACACGAGGTCTAGTAGATGATAACACACTCCTAATATTTCTCATCCAAGAACAGTCACGAGAATAGATACTGTACGGACTTAACAAAGGTAAAGAAGGCTTACAAACATAGTTTTCTACACGAGTGACTTCTACAAGATTTTCTATTTTGTTTGATAGAACACGCTTCACACTAGAAGGTAAACTAGACAAAGACAAACACGATAAATGAACTGGATCTGAAGAAGTTTCTATGATTCTTATGCAACTCTCTTCTTACTCCCTTTCTTACCTAATATCAATGTTACCTGCCTGACAAAGATGCAAAGGTTGTATGTTTCAAAGGAATTTCACAAGCAGTAGTGAAAAACCTTCTGTAGCAACAAGGCTAAAAGGATTCAAGGATTAAAAATCCTAGGGGTACGCAGGTTCCAATACCTTCTTTGTAAGTTGGACATCTGTTACCTTCATGCTCCAATTTGAAGGGAATTATTGGGAACATACCTTGTGCAATATATGTAAATATATAGTCTATACAAATTTAGGAGATCTGGCATATATTTAGATGTCCTTAATAATGTAGGCAACTGTTGTATATTGATGTATGTATGCTTGGCCTTCACAGGGAATGAGAATAAGAGTTTTCCCTTTTCTTAGCGTTCACATTTCTTCAGGCACATTGTCTACTTCACATTCCAGGCATGATCTTCTGAATTCCTCCAAATAATGATCCTAAATCAACACTCCTGACGACCAATCCACTTTCCTTTCGTACTTCTTGAAGCATCATTAGTCAATCCGTACATGTTAGCGGATGTATTAAGCGAGCCTTACCCTATTTTCTAGTACCAAACTGGCGGAAATCAGCTCGAAGGATGGGTAACCCAAGACTACAAGCCCACAAGCTTGGTGAGCAACAGATTGTTTCCATTTCTGAAGCGGAAGGGTGGGCGATTCAGGCAATGGCTAGATTGACCCAGGTATCCTGTTAACACAGCTTACTCAATCCTCTAATTCGCCTATCGTTATGATGGTTTGCCATGACCAACATTTGGAAGACATAGATTAATGCCCCTGGTCTTGAAACCGGAATCCCTCACTTTAGCTTCAGAAAGTCTCTTCTTAGCTAGACGGTTCCCACAAGCAAGCCCACGCCCATCCTTCTATTTTATTTGGCTTGACAAGCGTTTCGAAGATAGTTGTTAAACTAAGGAACCGGTTATCTTTAAGTAGAATCAGGGACTCCAACCCTATAATTAATTAGAGAAGTTGCTTTTCTTGTAATGCATGTTATAGCTGCGAAGCAACAAGAGGTCCGTATAGGAAACCGAGAAGAGATCCGAGAAATGTTACATCGTTGACACTGCTATTTGTTCCAGAGATTCCGCGAGTGGTGCACATGTAGGCATGTCGGGGGTTAAAAACTAAAAACTTACGTTAATCAGTAACAAAAAACTATAACTTCAAGGTTTTCTTCTAGATTTGAACATTGAAAAGAGACAGAAAACATACAATGTCAGTAAGTACCTTGATCCACCAAACGCCTACACGGAAGATGTGAGTGAGTGTACCGGAGCTTCTTGTTTACATGTACAAGTGGCAGTTGTGAAGAGTGAAGACATCAGGGACTTGCTTGCTTCTACTGGGGAAGGTAGTTTTGATGAGTTAAAAGAAGTTGTTAAAGGAGATTGCCAGGTCGCTGTACTGAATGCGTGTGGAAGAAACAGGATAGCTTTTCACCACGTGCCACTGTCAAGTTGGCTCAAACCTCAAACAAAAAGCGGTCAATTGACCAGAAAGATTCCAGCTATGCAGGGTACCAAGATTCCCACGTTGTAGGGATTAAAAACCTAGGGAACACAGAGGTTACGCATCCGATTCCGATTGTAAAATCTTTACTGTAACTCAAAAAGGGAAAAGAAAAACAGAGAGAGACCTGTTTTCACTCCCACGGCTATTTTTGAAGTCTGCACGCCCTGTGTGGTAAACGTTCTACTTCTAGCAGTGGCAGTAACAGTAGCAGAGAATTATTGGGTATTGGGGAAGTGGCAATAATGAAGACCCGAGAAAATGAGTCAAAACTGCTGAGCTGGTTACTGGTACCCTCACGCCAGGCACGCTCTTCTGGGCTCCACCCCAACGAGAACTGCAGTTGTCTAGTCTCTACACTTTTTATAATATTCATTTGCACGAATGGTACGCCTTAAGTTACTGATGATGAACTAAAAGTATACGTCCTAGATCAGGGTGATTGCTTAAAAATTATGTCAATATCGCTTCAGTTTTTTGACCACCCGAGTTGGGTTCCGTCTACCGGTCAAATCTTGCCCAAAAAAGAAGCGCCTTTTGATATCTTTACGTTCACAACAAAGACTTGTCTCCAATGACCTGGAAAGTCGTAGCTAATCAAAATGGGTGCTTCTGTTTCAAAAGTTATGACTGCACGTGTGGTGCACGGTTGGGCTGTTGGAAACGCCACTGCAATAAAATTTCTCTTTTACCCGAAGGCAACGGGGTGATTTTTTAGTTCCGGTTTTGCCCCTTGATGAAATGCCTTCACGTCTGCAGTTCGAGGATCGTCATCCACAATCGTACGCGAGCCTCGTGGGAAATATTATGCCTCTTCTAATTGATTTACTTTTATTTTTATTATCTATTTTTTCCACCAATATATAAAATTTCTTTGAAATTAGATTGGATAAAATGGGCAATTTGAAAACGTTCAATAAATAAATAACATTAAAGTTATTTTAACTTAAAATTAAATTGAATTAGTTATTTCAACATATATAATTAATTTAATTGGTAACAAATAAATTAATTAAATCCCGATGATGGTACGGTGGTACCACACGCGCCCCAGATTGGAGGCGGGAATCATCAGAGACCATCTGACAAACGGTAAGACCGTAAATCTAGGAATGATTACGAACGAACTGTTATACACATTATAATTTCTTAAAGAAATACAGCAGGAATGTATTCTAAATCCTAATGGGTTTTGCACAGCTGACCAACAAAAACCAAAATTTTGAAGAGGCGCAAATTTGTTTGGGGCTTTCTTTGTCTGCCCCAAAAAGGAGAGAAGTTGGGAAGACTGTGCAGTTCAGACTTCAGAGGATAGCTTTTATTTTTTATTTTCCTTAAAAACTCAACTTGCTCTAGAACTAGGTGCGGCTGTTAGTGACCCCATTCTTTCATGTCTTTGATTTTCTCTTCCCCACAAAACATTTAGCTGTGGAGTTACTATTCATTCAAATTGTTGATTTTTATCCTGTTCTCTGTACCCGCTTTTGATTGTTCTTTCATTCTTTGCTTTTTACGTGATCTGGGATTTGATGATTTCACCCTTTTTGTGGAGCTTGAAGAGGAAGTTGTTGGTGGGCATTGAGTGAGAGAGAGAGAGAGAGAGAGAGAGAGACAGCGCTTTGGTATTGGAGAAGAAGATTACATGCTCATCATGTCTTGGATGGTGATGATGACCATGAAGCAGAGAAAGTAAAAGCCCACAATTTAGAAAAGTTGTCCCCTTTGATGCTTAATTTTTCCTTGTGTCGTCAATGAAAGAGAGAGGCTCTCTTTTGCTTTCCCACACGTTTCTCGTCCCCGTGGATGTGATTGGTTTTATTATTCTCTTTGTTCTTCTCTTTTGACATTTGAGGGCTTTTTCTTGGATTAGATTTGATACAACTCTTGAACGGGGTGTTTTAACCCTCTGATACACCAGCTTGGTAGCCAAAGAAGAGAAGGAAATATGAAGCTTGATGTGGATAGTGGTGGGCAACTACTGGATCTGGAAACCGCCGTTAAAGACGGCATTTTGGGTGCCATAGGTGGTGGTGTGATTTGCGGTGGTGTGGCAGAGAAATTAGATCTGAAGACAATGATTGAAGAGCTTGAGTCAGTTGAAGTTCCATCTGTTTTCATATGTCCAATCTCTTTGGACCCAATGCAAGACCCCGTGACTCTGTGCACTGGCCAGACTTACGAGAGAGCCAATATTCTCAAATGGTTTTGTCTGTGTCACTATACTTGTCCCACTACAATGCAAGAGCTCTGGGATGATACGTTGACGCCTAACAGAACTCTGCGGCAGCTTATTTATTGCTGGTTCTCGCAGAAGTATTTGGCTATGAAGAAGAGATCAGAGGACGTTCAGGGGAGGGCCATTGAGCTTTTGGACAATCTAAAGAAAGTTAAAGGTCAAGCCAGAGTTCAATCTCTAAAAGACCTTAGACAGGTTGTGACTGCGCATGCTGTGGCAAAGAAGGCAGTGATCGATAACAACGGTGTTGCCCTTATATGTTCTTTAATGGGTCCTTTTACTTCTCATGTTGTTGGGTCTGAGGTAGTTGGGATACTTGCGAATTTGGATCTCGATTTAACTTCCAAGGCTAATTTGAGACAACCCGCCAAGATTTCCTTGTTAGTCGATCTGTTGAATGACGGTTCGATTGAGACCAAGATTAACTGTACGAGGTTAATTGAAATGTTGATGGAAGGGGAAGACTTTGGTTCCGAGAACTTGTCAAGTTTGAGCCTTTTGGTTGCGCTATTAAGGCTGGTTAAAGATAAGAGACACCCAAATGGTGTGTTGGCTGGACTCGGAATGTTGAAGAGCATTTGTTCCCCGGAATTGGTTAGAGGCGCAGTTGTGAGCATTGGGGCAATTCCCCACTTAGTGGAGCTATTGCCGTGTTTCAATAAGGAGTGCTTGGAGTTGGCTCTCTACATTTTAGAGGTTCTCTCAACTATCCCTGAAGGAAGATTGGCTTTGAAAGATTGTGCTAATACAATACCGAATGTGGTGAATTTGTTGATGAAGGTATCGGAGAGCTCCACTCAACTTGCATTGTCAATATTGTGGGCAGTCTGCAAGTTAGCACCGGAAGAATGTGCTGAACTTGCCGTCGAAGCAGGTTTGGCAGCCAAGCTACTCCTTGTAATACAGAGCGGTTACAATACTGCTCTGAAGCAAAGATCAGCTGAGCTCTTGAAACTATGCAGTCTAAATTATACGGCTACTCTTTTCATTTCCAAGTGTAAGCTTACAAGAACGATGCAATGAAAAGAAAAAGCAATTTGTTGATAAATTGTCCCAATGGGAAAAGGATTGGAGCGGAGCCAATTGGGAGCCCTAGGTAGCCTTCCAATACATTATGTGCATTAAAGGTTTGTGATGCAATGGATTGATTTCATGTTATAGGAGCATCATAAAAGGTGTGGATTTAAGCTGATTGCATACTACATAGTTGTTAATCCACTGCCCAGAAAGAAGCCGATCGATTACAAATCTTGTAATAACGCAGGCTGTGGCTGTCAAATAGGGCTCGTCAGTTTTATAACAAAGGTAACATGATTCTTTCTGGCGCCCAAGTATCTCTCTGTTCACAGGGAAGAGGTGTAAATTATGCTCCTGAACAGAGTTAGCTTCGTCTAGGGAAAGAATAGGCATGTCTAATCTGCGGATACATTCTGTTCTTATTGTAATCAGCTTTTCTGTCTATTTAATCCCTATAAGTTCCGCTCCCATCCTTTGAAGTTTCATAGGGACTGGGATTGGTTCACAAGTATGTATCACTTGAGCTTGCGGCTTGTGAGGCTGTAAGGTTACATGCTTCCAATGTAAGATCGAATATGGTGGATACCCAGTTGTAATTTTACTCCGATTAAATAGTATAGAATTTCAATTTTTTCTTTTTTTGGTGGGTTTTTCAGACTAGTTTGATAGCCTAATTTCTTTGCATCTTTTGTTTCGAATGCGAACATGTGAACATAAAGTAATGGCATTTCTTCACCATTAAATAGATGAGTTGGTTAAAGCAAGGAAGGGAAAGAATCACCAACGCAAGTTCTGCTTTAACATCAACAGAAGCAAAATCACCTTACCTTCCACTTGAGGGTTTAGGGATGGGAGTGGGACTTCGCTGTCCAGATGTGGATAAGCGAGGAAATAGGATTGGAAAGGGCCCCCCCAGTCCCCTTTTGTTGTCACGAATGGGTGCACACGGGCAACCTTCTTGACCAGGAGAGGGGCCTTGGCCTAAGATATATGTTGAAAAGAGTAGTGCTAGTGCTTCCAATCTCGTCCACCTAAAAAGGAGAGCAAACCAGTGATAATTGGACAATCTCCCTTCTTTGGATGAGGACCAAAATCATGAAAGTACTAAAAAAACTTGTCATGAAGTTGCTGGCCAAAGTTTCTTGTTTGGACCTTTTGGCTTTATCTTCCAAGTTTCTTGTTCCCATTGCTGCGAAATTAGTCTAGGATACGGCATTCATTATTAGGACTTCAGATGCAAAACAAGCCACAATTTATGTACAAATTGACCATCCTTAACTGCCTTTTGAATTTAAGCTATACAATCATATCTGCAATAAACGTTAGAACAAAAAAAAGAGCTCTTTTTTTTTATATAACAAACTTTGGACCATTTGAAAGAAGCATCTTGAATGCCTTCTTTAGTGCAGCCCACCTTTTTGTCGAGGGTAAGTTTGTTGTCACTGTCTTGACTGGATAGGTTTGCCACGATGAGCTATCCTAAACTGTTCAACTGATATTAATATTTAGTATCTTGTCGTGACTTTTGACTATTACAAGGAAGATCCCAGCTCATGTCTAGTTGGAGTTGCGACACTTTGTATATGGACAGCATTATAATTTTGAGAATGTGATCTTCTCTGCCAACAACTTTGATCGTATTATTTAATCCTAGCCATTTATTTATATGGGTCTCATATAAATAGATGGCTAGAATTTAATGACACAGAGTAAGATCATGGTTGCTTACACAGAGAATTTGAGAGGATAATTTTATAAGTCCATGTTAAATTAGAAAAATACTTTTGACCTATATCTCATATTTTAATTTTTCATCTATAATTACACATTCATATATTGAGTTAAATTGTAATTTTTTTTACATTTTATTTCCTAAATTTTAAAACTAATTAAATACCTTCTTATATAATTGCTAATTTACCGAATCCTATTCTAATTTAATTGCCAGTATACAAGACTCTTCGTTTTGTAAGGATCAGGAGAAGGTCATCAATTGTACGCAAATTTTAATTTATATATAGTTATCTTACAATAATGTTTTTTTTTGCTATTTTAAAATATTTATATTGTTGATTCGATAATTATTCATTAAGGTTTCTTTACAAAAAAAAAAAGTTAATTATTAGATGAAAATTTAAAATATAAAGAATTAAAGGAGTTGGGTTTATTAACCTTCTACATTCTTCGTCTAAACTTGTAGTGTAAATAGAAGCCCAAAGTGAAGCCCGCCGACATTGTCAACGACTCGGTGCTACATCCAGGAAGCCCAATAGTTTAAAAATATTGGATTTCGTGTTTCCAACATAAATTAATGCAGTGATTTGGTCTCTTTCGAATCCTTGTACACTAACTTAACTCTACAATTAGATGACAAAAAGTGATGATATGACTCATAATTGGGTTTCAGAATCGGATCCATTAATTTGTTGTTTCTTTTTCTTCTTCATCCTCGGGAAGCAAACGTGGCACCACATGATTGGGTGATGAATGAAAATAACCGAACCAACGAAAAAGGAAAATTTGCTTTTTTTTTTCAACAATCACTTTCTCGCTCCTAAAACACAATAATCTATCATGTCCTGGTTGGCTCGCTCTCTGGCGAACTCCCTTCGTCTCGACGAAGATGATTCTCCGGATAACGACGTCGTACCAACAAAGACAGCACCTTCCGGCCTTTCACCAACGAAATGTAACCAACAAGAACACTCTCGATTGTCCTTTGAAGATGAGAAGTTTGTCAATGAAAAAGAAGAAGATGAAGACGAAGAAGCGTTAGGTAGAGGTGTGAAAGAGGACCTTACAGAGCTTAAGCAAACCCTAACTCGACAGCTGTGGGGCGTTGCGTCGTTCCTTGCTCCTCAACCCACGCCTTCCGATCGCTTTGTCTCTGATTCGGAGGCGTGTGACCGGTCGGACTTCTCCGACGAGAGAGTGCCCGCGGAGGCGTCGGGGATCAAGACCGATTTTGTGGAGATCGGAGGTAGATTTAGGAGCAGTGTGACGGAGATGTCGAAGATGGCGTCTAATTATTTTCAGTTTGGATCGGGGACAAATGAGGGAGAGTGTGAGAGCGATATGAGAGGAGAGTGTGAGAGCGAGATGAGAAGAGAGAATGAAGATTCGGACACGGAGGAGAGTGACGAATGTAGAGAATTAGCGACTGGGATCACCGACGAGGTGTTGGCGTTTGCTAGAAACATCGCGATGCATCCCGAGACTTGGTTGGATTTTCCTCTTGATGAGGAAGACGATTTAGACGGTAAGTTTTTATGTAAATTTCACCATTTCTTGATATCTTCGGTTAATGATGCCTTTGTTTGCAATGAGTTGAGAATTTTGTCCTTTATTAATTTAATTGAGTTGGAATTTCCGCTGGCTCAATTATTTGTATTTGATTAGGATTGAGGATAATGAAATGTTCCTGCTGTTTTGCTGGGTGACTCGTTGTCTGGGATTATGGGGGCTTTTATGGTTGTTAACGGATGCTGGTACTGACTATTAGTTTGAACGTATCTATATTTTATACTATCATTGCTCACCGTACTTGAAGTCTGATGATTGAGAAGTGAGATTCGAACATGCTTAGGAATTCACATTGCAAATGCCGATGGAATGGATTTCAAATCTTTCTTGGAAGTATGTCAAGATGGTGTTGATAATGTAGCAGGTTGTTCCCTAGGGTATAATTTATCCGTATTACTGGTACAAAATACAGATCTTTCCTCGTGTTTTTCGGTTTAGGTTATAATCGAAGTCTGTTTATGGGCTTCAGTTTCTTGATCCCTATATGGAATTTATTTTTTTCCCCCATTTTGCATTCATTTGTTGGACACGGTATTGCAGTAGGGGAGAAGTTCATTCCAGACTTGGAATTTTGTATTCATTTATTGGTGCAGTGGTATTTGGTGAATACATTACCTGTTAACAGATGGAGGTATCTTTATTGCAATTTAGCATGGTCATCATGCTTTAAATTGGATGATTGAGAAGTCAGATTTATACAAGCCTAGGAATTCATACAGAGAAATGCTGATGGCATGGATTTGAAATTTGCTTTGGGCAGACTTGAAAGTTTTGATAAGATGGTGTAGTCAAGTTCCACTTGTCCAAAGTTGTTCCCTACTTTATAATTTATCATCTGTAATGTTTTCGAATGAAGTCAGATATTTCCTCATATTGGTCACATTAGGTTATAAAACAGTGTCTACTTGTGTTTTTATTGAACCCAAAGTGAAAGTGTTAATTTTTTTTCTCTTTTGTCATCATGTTTAGATTTTGAAATGTCCAGTCCCCAACAAGAGCATGCTTTGGCTATTGAACACCTTGCTCCTCGATTAGCTGCACTCAGATTTGAACTTTGTCCTTGCCATATGACCGAGAGTTACTTTTGGAAAGTGTATTTCGTTCTTCTACATTCCAGACTTAACAGACATGATGCAGAAATTTTATCTACACCTCAGGTAATATTTGCTACTTCTCCTGAAAGTTGTGCAGTTGGATGTCTTCCTCAAGCTTTATATATTTTATTATATTTTGTAATACTTGATTGATGATTATTTAAACTCAAATGCTTATTTTCTCACTAGATTCATTTTCTTGGTATCAATGTGTTATTTTGTTTCTCCTTTTCTTTTGTCATAAGGTTTGCATTTTGCCTTTCTTTCTTGGGTTGTAAACTGTTGTGATGGTTAATCAAAATCGTTACAAACATGGTGAAGGTGTTGCAAGATGCAAAATTCAAATAATTTTATCCCAATTCACTGATTTATCATTCCTTTATGTGAGTTTATGGTGCATTATCCATGATTTTCAATCTAAATGGTTATTCTGAGCTCCTTTATCAGTGGACGGCCATATCTTATAACTAGCTAGTTTGTTTAACCACAGTTTGACAACATGTGCTTCTTTTATCGATGCTTTAGTTCCAATAGGTTGTTAAGTGATTTGACTTTTTTTCTGTGGCTATTATTGAACTTTGAAAAGTATACTTGATGGTTTGATGCTTGTCTTACTAAAGTTTACTTTTCACTTTCAAAAAATTGCTCCCATATTATTAAATTTAAGTCGCATTTTTGTGCGTCCTTTTATATTCACGGACTTGTATGGTAGCCTATACAAGAATTCTTTTGTGGGCCAGCATATTTGTCTGGTATGTAGTAAATTCATGAAGTTCTTTTCATGGAACAAGCGTGCATGCACCTCTGTGAAAACGAGAAACTATGTTAACTTTTGAAATTAAACTTTCCTTTCAAGCTTTTGCTGCAGCCATTTTAACTTGAATATTTGAAAGCTTGGTTGTTGAATTAGTGACTTGGAAAGAGTCATTCTCATAAAGCAGCCATGTCTAGTGGCTAAAGAATTCCTTAGTCAAGGTTTTTTTTTTTTCCTTCTATATTGGTGCGAAGTAATAGTGAGCATTGTTTGAGTGATCATCTGACTCTATACACCATTTGGGGGAATCCTGCTTTTTATATAAAAAATCTGTTGTCGTTACATAGTATTTGATCTTTTTTTCCTATAAATTGTTGATAATGTATGACAAAGGTACAATCTGCTCGATGCAGGTAATGGAAGCTAGAGCTATGTGGATGCAGGAGCTACATAAGAAAATGAAGCCAGAATCTGACTGGTTTGCAAAAACAACTTCATCTATTAGAGAAAGTTCTGATCCACTGCATGAAGATTTTGGCCATGCCAGGGCGGTTGACTTCGAACAAATTACCACCTCCTCTACAGATTACGAGTCTGAGAAGCTTCCAGTTGTAAGTACAGAGATGCAGTTTGTTGACAAATCAGTCATCGAAGAGAAAGAAGTTATAAAAAAGGAGGATAAGAGTCCAGTTACTGGTCAATCCTCTAGATTATTAGTTCCAAAGTATGAGGAAGAGGAGGATGATGATGATTGGCCAGATGAGGATGATTCAGATTTAGGTGGTTACAAACCCACCATTCCAATGGGGAATGAAGAAGAGATTTCTTTCAGTGATCTTGAAGATGATGACGGTCCTGTTGTGCCTATAAAATCTAAATAGTCACAAGGCAAATTAAAACCTCAACAACAATATACATACAGTACTACAACTTCATCTCAGCGTAAGTTCTGCTGATTGTTCCATCTACAGAAGAATTAGTGTTGTGCACTGTGAGCACCATAATGAGGACCTTGACAACTAGACTGCCCTGAACTCGGGCTTGGGGAATGAAACGTGTGGTAAGCTCTCTGTAGGTTGATGGTTGTTGGAGTCTACGTTTTCTCACTGAGCAATGAGAAATTGTTTGGTCCAGAAAAAAATTGTAAATAAGTGAAATTTTTTTAAAAATGATTTGGTGAGGGAATGAAATGAATGGTGTTGTATTGCTGAAGAAGTTGTTTTCCCATTTAGAACAGATGTGTTGGAAGTGTACATGGAAATCATGAAAAGATGAGTTTTTTCTTTTTGGGACACCCCAAATAAAGAAATGTTCTTTAATTTTTTCGATATTTTATGTTTCTCTGGTCTTTATTGTGAACGGATTCGAACTTCAAGACAATCATGTCCCATAGTATGGCATATTGTTGACGGTTTTCCGTTCAAATCAGTTCATACACTTGTTTATGTACTCCTTCTGATTCATAATAAGTATCGTTTTAAAAAAATGCACGCTTATTAAGAAAGTTAATGAAATTATAGATATACCCTTATTAACACTTCCATGAATTGTCTTGAAATTGTAATCTGTGTAATTAAGATGAGAGAGAAATTACATATTACTCCATCTGATTCATAATAAGTGTTGTTTTAGAGAGATTTTGATTATTCAAAATAAGTGTCGTTTGTGACTTTTTATGCATATTTA
>JANZXV010000006.1:4900986-4911875 GCA_027576455.1 Erythroxylum roigii
AAGAGGACAGTACCTAATTATGGGGATTGCAGGGGGTTATGGCTGGGCCTGTTGCCCCTGGATCCTGGGTTGCGGGGCCTTATGGCTGGGCCTGTTTCCCCCGAACCCAACAATCTTAATGCATTCATTTGATTGTTTTATTAAGAACGCATTGTTAGAATCTTCAATATAATCCCTAATTGTTATGTTTAGATTTCTTTATGGAAACTAATGGTTTCGAATCATTAAGGATACAATTCGTAATTGTTGTGTTTCCAATTGGTGTCGAATCATTAGGGATAACATAAACTAGGTTAAATAAACCGAGAGTATGTGGTTGTTGCCTTGGTTAATCTGTTTTCCTAATTTGTGATGCAGCTGTCCGATTAAATCCAGAGAACTTATCCTAAGTTGTTCGATGACTAAGTTTAATTAACGATTTTTTTTAAATTAAACATAACCTAAGAGAAAACTGAGGTTAATAGAGCTTATCGTTAACTTACAATTAATAGTTACTAGGAGAAGTATGAGAATAGTAATCCAATAAAGTATGTTTGATTATGTATAGGCCAAGATTGAACCAATGATCGGGTCCCTAACTAATTCCTCACTGTTAAATGTTTTCTTTAATTTTTTTCATTAGTTTAGTTTAGTTTTATTTTTTTATTTGAAAACCAAACCAACCTCCCAACCCCCCTTTTCTCATAACCTAAACCCCAATTCTTTTCATTTTAAAAACTTTACACACACTCTTTGTGGGATCGACGTAGACTTACCACTAACTATAGTTTTAGGTCTAGTTATTTTATGTAGTGTTACGACACGTTACGTCACATTATAATATAATAGTCATGTGCACAATCATTACATTCCACATGCATCAAGTTTAATATTTAACATTATAATTCAATGACATTTCCCCATAACAGAATTGAAAGTAACAAGTATAATAAGCCCAATAATTCTTATTACAATATTCGTTAACATAAACTTCATTTATTTTTCCTCTTTTGCCAAAAAATTTATGTCATATTTCATAAGTTTCATTTGCCCCTCAAACTCCTTGGTTGTTCTGATTTCAGCAATACTTTTTTTAATCGCCTTCTTTAATATTAATACTTCTTTCCTTAAATTTTGATTCACTTCAATAGCTCTACCAGTAGATTTGTCATCATACCATTTGAAAAAATTGCATCTCTCAACTTGAAACTTTTTTCATTATATAAACATTAAACACGAGTTTTTAAATTAATAATAAATATATCCTATTGGATAATTAGGGCATCCGTAAAATATCCAGTCGAGATTATGATCATTCCATGAAGTCCTTAACAAGGCATTCAATCCACAATAGCAAACCATAGTTTGAGTATTTAAATGAATTGACACAAAGCACAAATAAGTACTGAGGAATTTTGATGAAGTATCACTGAAGTTTTACAACATCAAACAAGGACTTACAATAATCGACTGAATTGTTCACTGCACCCTCATTTATTTAAAAGATACAAACTAACAATTCCATAAGTAATTTTGCAGCTACATCCTAACTGTCTAAAAGTTACGTCTGAACCAATAAAAGTTATCTAACAATTTGCGACTTGTCCAAGTAACATAACTGTTGAAAGGATAGTTTAGCACACCAACTAACAAATGGACTTAATCAAATAATGTCCAAAATTAGTTGTTGTTAGTCTAGCCTTCAGTTAAGGTGATTTTGTATTGTTTAGAATTTATGTTTTGTACTACTAATTAACATAGTTAAAATTGTGCTTGAACAACACTATCAGATATTAGTCTTTCTACTAAGAAAGACGCTTTAATAAGCACTTTGCAACATCATGAATCCTTTGTCGATCTTTTGAGTTTTGAACAATTTAATTTGCACCAACTACTTAGAAGTATAAGACCATCATGCTACTGAATATGTACAATTTTGTGTTAGTCATTTGTGAAAAAGAGGGTCTCAAACTATACCTCTTTATAAATTTGACTAGGTATCCAAACTGATTATTGGGTGGTGGGTGTAAATTTTATCATGATTAGGAGTTAGTGAGTGGAACTCCTTTTGTTTGTATCTTGTAGGAGAATTGACTCATCCTTACCTTGCTTCTTTATAATGTATTTTACTCTTTACGAATCAGGAGAACAGCAAAATTGAAGTGCCATCGAACAATATGGTGATTGACCACCTAGCGAAGGTGAAAGCTTGGCCTATCACTCATGTATCTTTTGTTGAATGCTAATCTTGTACGAGTGTAATTGAATTTTAACAAACGAGGAAGCTTTGACTGCTATTTATCATTAAACTACTCTTATACGAAGAATTCGATATGATCGTAATAGGATCCAAAATTCAGTTCGAAATTCTTGGATTTGACTACTCAAAGGTAATCCAATGTCGATTTTGAGGTGGTCTGTCTAAATTATTTATAAAAGCAAGCGTCAAGATCTGACAAGAATGATTAAAGAATCCATTGTTGTTCCTTAATGATTTTACTTACTTACCGTGATTGGCCCATTAGCCAACTAAAGACATTCATTAGAATCACATTACACTAGTCCTACGCATGCTTTGTATTTCAAGACTTCACGATTTCACCTTATAATTCCACTGTAATAATTAGGACAAGCCTTGACATAGTTCCCTTAAAGACTCCAGGACAAATAAAAGGCCCTGAAAACCATTTCTTTTCTTTATCTTACTCTATACTACTACTTGGAGTCTTCCAATTCATGGCTGCTACCACCACCTCCTCTACTTGCACCGATGTCTTCAGTTTTCCCTCAGATGGAGTCGATCCCAGATCAGTGCGTACCTCTTCAAACCATGGATCGTCTCCTGGTTGTACAAAGCTTGACGGGCTTGCTATGTGGTTCATCAATGGCGTGGCGAGTGCCTTTTTTGGGTCCTTAGAGAGATGTTCCTGCATTCACATAGCCACCGTAGACGACGGTGAAGAGGCCAACGACGCTCCCTTGATTCTCAACGACGGGAATGCTAGGTGTGAAGGTGGTACCACTAGCGGGAGAAGAACAGTGAAGGGCAGGAATACTACTGGAGCTTCCGACCAGGAATAGTTCATATATATTGATTCCCTAAGCAGCTTCTATGAAGAAAAAAGCTTACTAAGTTGAAGAGTTTTTTGGATTTGAAGTTTGTTCTTCTATGATTGTGGGAAAGAGTTGGGAACTGGTAACGAGAAGGGAATTGTGTTCTTAACGGGGTTTGAATCTCTTCTGACTTCTGAGTATGTATATGATCAGAAGAGCTAGACCAAAACATAATAAGTGTTTTAGTTTTTGCATGTTCACAATTCTCAAATGCGAAGTTCTGCAACTTATTGGTTTCTGGCATTCAGATTCTGTTCTATGTTTAGTTAATTGTAGATAGCCTTTGGAAGCGTGTTTATTTCACGGAGTCGGTATTAGTTGACGCAGTTCTGACCGTTTAGAAATCTTGGCTTAAGATGGAATTCAAACAGGCTTGTTTCAGTTGTTATGATGCCAAATATCTCGGATCGATTACTTCAAAAACTGAACAAGTTTGGAATCTGGTTAGAGATGGAAAGCTAGTTTCCTATTTCATGCTTTATTAACTTTGAAAAAAAACTTTTCAAAAAAAAACTTAAAAATAAAGGTCACGTTACAGGATCCTTTGTCTAATATTATGGACCTATATAAATAAATGACTAAGATTTATGAGACATAATAAAATCTGAAATTACACTACAAAGTATCACTGTTGCAAATCTTGCTCATAATAGCTGGTATTTGGTCTTGGAAAATCATCATAAGGGGAAAAAAAATAGTAAACCGGCATTAAAGTTGCTTTAACTATTCAAAAGGAACTTATCATTGTTTTGAATTATGTCGCCACCTAGCTTCTAATCATAATGTCGCCGGATGGTCCCATGCTTTTCTTTTAATATGGACATAATTCAAAGAGGAATCCAAAGTTAGATTTAACCAATAAGCATATCTAATCTATTCACATACTTTAGTTAATACATCTGATTTATGACTTTCAATGAACGGCATTTCGCTACGAGGCATTAGGAAATCTGCGACCGTAGCTTTTGGTGGCATGCCCAAAGCCTAAACTGCGAAACCAACGTGAATGCTTATCATGAACCAAAAAAGAAAAAAAGGAAAAGAATTGCTCGCTCAACTTCATTCACGGCTCTCAACCGTATACGTACTTAATATTTCCTTGAAAATGGAAGATGTTATAGTAGGCTAATAGCAAGATTCATTTTATTTTAAATTTAAAATATGATGTTCATTATAACAAAGTTGCTATTTGGCTACAGAAAAGAAAACGCATCTAAATGTCTAAAAAGCTTCGCCTATAATTTTTAGCTACATTCTTGTTTCGTGGCACAAAACATTGTCAAATCTCCGTAGCCGAAAACTATAGGCGACGTTTTCAAAATTGTAGCCAATAATTTTTGGCTACGTTTTTTTTGGTAGCTAAATACTATCAGCTACATTTTCAGAATCGTAACCAAATATTTTTAGCTACGTATTCAAAAACTTAGCTATATATTTTTAACTACATTTTTAGAAATGTAGTTAAATCATTTTAGTTACGTGTTTTTAGACATAGACAACAAAATTTAGCTACGTTTCTAAATGTTTTTAGCCATATTTTATATAACGTGTAGCCAAATGTTATTTGCTATGCTTTACATAGCGTAGTCAAATATTATTTGTTATGTTTTTAATAATGTTGCAATATGTTATTTGTTACATTTTTAATCCATTTTATTGAACAATATGTTTTTGATATAATGTATCGATATATTTTTTATTGTAAATTTATCATACAAATAAATTGTATAAATATTATTAATTCAAAATAATGAGCATTGTATTTAAAAAGTAAAATTATATAAATATCATTAAATTATACCAACAAAAAGAATATTCTTCCTATACAAGATATTAATGACAACTTTGACAATTATTATAGACAAAACAATAAATAAAGAGACCAATTTATAAATTGTAAATGCTTATATTACAAAAATGTTAAAGCATAAATCGAACTACAACCTTATGTTGTCTATATTGATGAACTTGTAATCATCCAAAAAGCTTAGCTAAAATATACTAAAAATATTATTGAGTATTGAAACAATAAGTATTTAGTTCTAATTAAAGCAAACATTAAATAACTTTATCATTTATGACATTATCAATCATCAGTCGCATCTTCATCATTCTGTAATCCAAGAAAAAAGTATTAAATTTAAATTATAACACATACAGGAATTGAAAGAAAAAAAGCATAAGAGATAGAATTAACACTCTTCGCTTTCCTCGTCATTTCTATCATAATCCGAGCAAAGTAATCTTTTGAATAGCATATCATATTTTGCTAATTTTGCTTAGTTTCTTATCCCTGATTACTTAAGCTTGTTGTTTTCCTCTTGAATGTGTTGAATAATTATTTTATATGCTAAGGTTGAAACAATTGGCGTAAGGACATAGCCGAGACCTTTCACATAGCTAGAACGTGTACTAAGTACGGTATCACAAATGTCTTTTACACTGAGCTCATTCCCCTCATACATGGATTTTTCTAATAACTCTTGCGCCTTATTCTAAAATTAAAAAAAGAAAACCAATATTCAATTCAAATATTACTACTTACTACTACATTAATAAATGAACTAAAATATTGAACAAATTTTTATATTTACACAGTTGTTTTTTGCTTCTTCTGACACTCATTGTTTACTTTCTTATAGCGGGTGACTTTATATAGTGTGTGATCTTATCATACTCTTATTCATGTAGTTCCTTCTCACTCTATTTTATGAAAAAAAAATACAAAGCATAATAAAAAATATAGTGTTTATTGATATAACCTACAAACAAAGATCTTACATATTCATTTCAGACAATTAAATCATGTAATAAGATTAATGGAAACAAACATGAAGGTTAAAAAGAACATGAACTTTCGGGTCAGCTCAATAATCACACAAACTATTCCAAATTTTTTTAGACATTTGTTCGAGAACATGTCTTCATGCATCTGTATTAGAAGGGAAAGATTTATAATACTTATGCAACTTGAAACAGGGATCCCTGGTCTTTTATGTCAAGTAACACATTTTGAAATATCTAGGTTCTCAATATCCATAATATTCAATTTCGTTTGCGAACAATAAGTAAATGTGTAATTAATCTTAAAATCATTCAAACAATATTGCATATAGTTAAATATTTTGAAAACTTACCGCAACTTTATTCAAAGCATTTTTAAGCAAGTTGTCTTCCTTCAAGTCCTTAACATGTTTCAGACAAGGTAATTCTATTCTAGCAATAATCCCCAACTCATTTGAAAATTTTGTAGATTGGACCATGTCTACATGATGACCTTGCTGAGTATCAATTTGTACTGATAACTTGTAATTCATTCGTTGCAATTCACAATCTCTAGTTTTATCTCTACATATTTTTTTAATGCTAGCATTTGAAGCTAACAACAAATAAATAATGATAAGGGAATATTAAAATATATAAATATATATTAGAGCATAAATCTAGATGAAGGTGTTAAAGATTAACAAACTTGCTCTAGTTGCTTCATTGTTGTTTGAGGCAGAATGAAGTTGTGTATGACTAATTTCATTGGTGTTTAAATATAATATTGTTGTTAGCTAGGAATTGAATTGATGGCACCAATTGATTGAACTAGTTAAAGTTACGGATCCTTCCATTCTACAATTTGCATAATTGCCACCTTCTTCCCTTTGCTTCTACCAAGTGCCATTATATTGGATATCTATTAAAAAAAACATAAAAGTTAGAAATCAACAAACATTCAATCATCAACCTTAATTGCATTAACATCATTCAATCATCAATATACATTAACAACATAAATGTTACTAACATTACGTTTGAGATAATATAAAGAGCACTTTTATGATATATTCAATCATCATAGTCAATATATATTCAATCATCAACATTAATCACGTTAACAACATAAATGTTACCAACATTATAATAAGAAAAAAGAAAGTTAGAGTGGACCATTTTTGATAAGTCATATAACTTTTGTCCATGTGGTTATACAATTATAACCACATTACTTAATTACTAAATGTAATTTAAGTTGTAATAACATAATTATAAATCAATTTAGGTTGACATACCAAGTTTGAATTCTACTAAAGAATGCAATTGGTTAGCAGATGATGACAAACCCTGTAATAAGATATATGACAACATAAGGTTTTGTACTTAAGAAATATGAGCTAGCTTAGAATAGGAAGCATGAACCCATCTCAGAACCCATATGTACATTCATTTTATAGACCAAGAATGTGAAAGTCACTTCCAACCACATCCTAACTAGTTTGCAATGAGGTTAAAATTCAAGCAATGAGTTTTAAACATACCTCTAAATTCTAAAGCAAGAACTGTAAGATTTGATTCAATGTGTGCTTTCGCTATTATGAGCTTTAGCACCTCCTGTTCAACTGCATTTGTAATTAAATTATTATTATTATCATCATTCTTAAAAGGCATATCAATGTTTTGTTTGGCATGGATGTTAGACATTTAGTACCATTTGCGATGAAAAGAAATCCGAAATAGATAAACCATAAAGTAAATAATAAGACAGAGTGGCACAAACAAAGAAACATAGTATAATCGAACTTAAGCCTTTACGTTGTATTTATTGAGACATATTGAATGGTTCAAATCATTTTATGCTTCTTTTGGACAGAGAAAGATGGCAGTCCTTATTAGTTAGTCTTTTATGGACAAAATACTAGAAATGGAGAAACTCAAGATGATGTATGTGCCAATATGGATTAATTTTCATAATGTTTCATTGGAGTATTAGTCAACAGCATACTTTGCGTTTGACAAATTCCTACTTTGCACTTTTTAATATATATCGTGAAAAACAAATGAATCTTTTCCAAATTGTAATCCTGAACCATAATCCTTCCTTTATTTGGCCATTCAAAGTGATTCAAAGAACATAAGGATTTGAGGTTAAGTGATAGAAATAAGCCACATTTGATGGATTTGAGTTCTATCATTCGACTTCTAACTCTTAAAGTGACATATAATATAAAATACATACTTTTTGAAAATTTAAAGGATGACAAATCATTTTAAGATTAAAAAATTTAGAATTCAAATAAGTTTTATTCTAATATGTGAAAACTAGGAATTAATACATAAGTGATCAATTTCAATAATGCATAGACGTTCTTAGAGTTTGTTTTTAATTTTTTTACTACAAAACTCTGTTGAAAATCTAGGGAAATGTTGTTCTTTAGGCCACAAGTCAATAAAACCCATAAAATTAATAGCGACAATATGAGACTAAAAAAATATTTGAAATCTATGTTTAGCAAAGACTAATAGAAAATAATTCCAAGAACAATAAAATTTTATAGTAGACACAACCTTAGTTCTATTTTTCGATTGGCCCCCAAAATTAAGTTATAGTTTTGTAAATAAACATCAATTCATGTTGATTTAATTACCCAAATAAAACTTACCAGAACTCAAAGGAAGCCCGAAAATAGATCCAAGTGATGTGTTATTCTTACGACAACATTCTAGTGAAGAGCACAACAATATCATTAAGTTGTAATATAATGGCTCAATGGAATTTCCAAGTTTACAACCATCTCCAAGTTATACACACTAAGACTATTCTGAGTTTTAACAACTTATTTGGACAACTTCTTTATTTGGGTAAACAAACCATTTTGAATTTCTGAGAGATCTCACGACTTGAAGAAACTTGACAATGAACTTAAACCTCAATTGCTTGAAGAAGAAGAACCCTCTTATGGGTAGAGATGAAGACAAACGAGCACACTAGACAAGGATAAAGATGGGCAAACACTACAACTACTGGAAGACGATGATGAAGATGAAGAAAACTGAATCAAATGAAGATTGCCTCTTAATTAGGATCTCAATATGCAGAAAACGACGTCATTTTAGTGGACAAAACAAAGTCATTTTCATTGTCTTTTGTTCTTCGTTTGGCTACAAATATTTTTTTATAGCTAAAAGTTTTTAATTACGAAATCTATTTTGGTAGTTGATATTATGGAAAAATATGACGCTACAAAAATTATTTCGTAGCTAAAAATATGTCGCTACTAAATAAGTTCAGAGTTAAAAAAACGTCGTCAAATGTTTTTATCTATGAAAAATATTTCGTAGCTAAAAACATTTAGCTACGAAACTGAGTACGTAGTTAAAAAACGTCATCAAACCTTATTAGCTACAAATATAAAACGTAGCATATCTTAAACGTCACCAATAGTTTTTAAAAACTCGCACACCATTCAAAACTAGGTGTTGCAGGCTGTTACAAAGTATAAACTGCAACTATTTGATCTTGAAGGAATTCAAGATCCATCTCCTGATTCAACTACCTCTTTTAGTAAGAGTGTAGACTTATTGGAAGTATAGACATCAAACTTTTATTTTACTGAGTTCTAGTCTATATACAAAAATAAGAACAACTTGGTGACTAATGCCTCTTGAAAAATTCAACAACAAAAACAACACCTTAATGTACAAGGTTCCCCGCTTTGCAAGGGTTTGGGAAGACATCAATTGTACACAGCCTTCCCTTTGCATTTTACAAAGAGACTGTTTTCATGACTCGAACTTGTGACCTTTTGGTCATAAAAGAGCAACCTTACCGGAAACTATCCAAGGCTAGCAACCTTACATCTTGAAAATTTCACATTTATATTTATAAATTTTTTATAATATTAGTTGTTTATATCTTTTTATTTTAATAATTATGATAATTAATTAATTGAAGACTATAATTTGGTATTAAGACTATAATTTGATATATTAAGAAATAAATTAATGTACAATTTCCAAAAATGAACTTCTATACAAGATTGATGTATAAATTTCTTTAATTATATTTCATTTAAATATATTTTTATTTATTGTTAAATTAAAATTTAATATTAATACCTAATGATATAATAACAAATTAAAAAAGACAATAAAATCTCACATATTTTAATTTTAATTTTTATTATAAATTTCAATCAAATAGGATTTATTTTAAATTTGTATTACAAATATGGATCAAATATATTTTATTTTAATAAAATATAAAAAACAAAAAGTTCGACAAAAAAATAGAACCAAACAAACACCTTAATAAATAGATGTATTAAAGTAAAGACTTATTTTCCTAGGTGAGTGGTTCATGTACTAATTTGGTTAGTTACAAATCACCCACATTTTCGAAGGTTGAACCTACAAATATGTCAAATCAGAGAATAACCTAATAGTAATTTATTGACAAAGAATTTGTGATAATTTGATCCAAAGCTATGGCCTCGTTTGGTTAGCGGGAAAGTAAAGTAAATTTGGAATATGATTCCTTGAAAAATAAATCTATAGGAAAATAAAGATATTCACATGTTTGGATACTTATAAAAAATCTAACAGAAAAGTTGGGTGGATTCTTATTATAGTGTTTGATATGTAACAGTATTTTATAGAATGTAACTTAATTTTGACTTATGTTTCCAATTATGTCCCTACAAACAGAATAAAAATTGAAATCATTAAATAAGGAAAATATAAACATGAAGATTGTTGATTAAAACTTCTGACCAAAAATATTCAAAATTCAAATACCGGCCGATGCCGGAAATTTTAAAAAATAGGGGGAATTGTTTTGGAAAATTTTCAAAAATTTTCCTCCCTCCCTCCCTCCTATCTCTCCTTCCCCCCTTTTTTCAACGTTTTTTAATTAGTTATTTTATTTATTTCAACTTTTATAATTATTGTGATTTTTTAATTTTTGTTTTTAAAATAATAATAAATATTTTTATTACTAATAATAATTATAAATTAAATAAAACTTACAA
>JANZXV010000006.1:4920003-4935338 GCA_027576455.1 Erythroxylum roigii
TTGGATTTGGGGGGACTGGAGGACCCGACGAAGTCCTTGAGCTTTGCCATGGCTACACAATTACAGAAGCAGGTCAGAAATTGAAAATAGTACTTGTGCATACAGTAAGTAGTTAAATTACAAGGAATCGACCAGAAGGAGAAGACTCCTCCTTTAGCCCGTTAATTCGAGGCGGAGGATCAATTAAAAAAGCATCGGCTGATGCCCCTCCATGATATCCCAGAATAAGACTGTTGAAAGAATACCGACCGAGTGACTTGATCCTATCGACCACTTCCCATTCCTCCCTAGTAAGGTATAGATCGAAAACATCATTCCATTGCTCAGCCAGGGGATATCTCCACGGTCGGGATTCAAAGGTGGATCCTGGAGGCCTCACAAAGAAGTACTTCGTCTTCCACGCTTTGATCGATCCTACTATTCCAGCAGGACGATACCTTGCATCCCTATACTGAAGATGAGGGATCCCGGCCCCGACGCTTGAGCTCTGGTTCATTTTTAAAAAATGACGCAGGACACCGACCGATGGCGGACACCCGAAATGATGGCACAGTAAAGCCAGACCATTGATGAACCTCCAACCATTTGGGGAAATCTGACTTGGCCTTAATTGGTAGGCGCAGCATACCTCATCAATGATCGGGGCGTATGGAAGCTTCATACCGCCAACCGAGAAGAAGCTCTCTGCCACAGAGAAATAGCCTCCCATGGTACTATAGATCTGCTCGTTCTTGGCAGCCAATCTGGGTCCCCATGACGAAGGGATGTTGTTCTTAATGATCGAGAGGGTCAACTACCTTTCGGTCACCGTCGAAGGGTCACTCGGTGGCTTTTCGACAACTTGCCCATCCTTTCGGGCACTCGCTCCGATTTCCTCATTTCCCATTGCCTCCGACGCTTCATTTCCGCCGGCTTCCGACACCTCCACCATTTCCACCGCTATCTCCAGCGGCCTAACAATTTGTAAAGCTCTCTTAGCGGCCAGTTCCTGATGGAGCTCTCTCAAAACAGTACTTACTTCTTCTCTAAGACTTGGGGATGCTCTTGGAGAAGGCTGGCGAGGAGGCGACGAAGCAGGAGAAGGGGAGCTAGTTTCGTTCCTAGGTCTAAGTTCATCTCTAGGGCTAGTCGACGATATGGTAATTGAAAATGAAACTTACAGGGCAAGGAAAGGAAAAAGGACGTACCTAGTTTAGAGGTTGAAGTCAGGAATGGAGACGGTGGTGAAAAGTGGATTCCGGTGACTGCAAGTAGAAAGATAGAGAGCAGAGAGAATGCTGGAGAACTGAATACACGAAATAGAAAGTGAAAGAAATGTGTCGACCCCGGGTGGTTATCATCAAGATCAACTGAACGGGCGTATCAATCAGAGTCGGACGAGTGGCCAAATCTGAGCCGTGCGAATTAGGGTTATCAAGTGCCCCAATTGGTGCAGCAGCTGAAAGGGCGGGACCTGAAGCGGCTCAACAGTTGAAAGGACGCTTATGACAGCTGCGCAGCGGTTAAAAAGACGCCTCGTTTCAAGTTTTGAAAACCTGTCAGAGGATACGTGCCGTTAGTAATGACTAAACCAAATGCCTTCATGCGCTAGGCGTCGACATTCAACCGACCGACCCTAGCACGAGCTGTGATGCACTAAGCATTGATGTCCGACCGATCGGGCCTATCACGAGTTGTCATACAAACGAGCTGGACAATCCTTATGTACTCCTTCGACCCTTCTCCTTGGTCAGACTCGAGGAGTAGGGGGGCTTATGGTTGGGTCGATCATGCTAGGCCCAAGCCCAAACTTAAAACGACGCATGGGCCGATCAGCCCATCCCTCGGTGTTGACCTAATTCCTGTAGGTATTAGCTATATAAATTCATTACCTCATCATGAAAAAGGTACGATTTCCAAGAGCCCTGGTATTCTTTATTCCTAGCCACCAAAACTCTCACAAAAGAGACTAATTTGAGCGTCGGAGGGGCCTACCGGCAGTCAACCCCCGGTGTGTCTTATTGTTTTGCAGATATTTCTGTGCAAAAGTCAACCAATCTCATGGATCCTAGCAGCAGTGCCCAACCCTATCAAAATCAGACAGAACCAAAATTTATGGGTCTTTTTCACTTATATATCCTTTACTAATTCCGCCTCTTTCTAACTTAAAATTCCTAGTCTCACTTTACATCTAACAAAAAATTACGTAATTTGAGACATCATGGTACTCATTACCTGCTCAAGTCTTTTAGTCGATTCCTCGTCGATATACTCCTTGTCGCGTCTGCATCGATCTCCAAAAAACGAAATGGTTGTTAACATTTCTCCCCGTATTCTATTAAGGATATGTTAGATTCGTCGAGCCATGCACATTGGACGCACGTCAAAGACAAAAGTTACACCTGGAATAATCCGATGATTGAAGATTAATGTAATTAGTTTAACTACCTAACTGAACGTTATAGTATTAATCTAATCCATTAATTTAATGGAGGAAGAATTTCAGAGAACTGAAAACTAATAGTAAAGCCAGTTGCGTAGCATATGGAACGAGGTAGAGAATACTTCTTGAAGAGGAAGCATCTGGTGGATTCATTCGACAATCACTTTGCAGCACATGAGAGCGCTGCTACTTTGGAGTTTATGAAACTTTAGAGACGACAAAATGCTTAATTACTTTATGAACTAAAGCTATAAACTACATCATGTTAGCCTCCACTAATGCTATTCTTTTGCTTTTAAAGTTCTCTAGCTTGCCATTATAACGAGAAACTAACTACCAACCCAGCTAAGAAGATTACCCAAATTCATGTAACTATCAAACTATATACCTCTAAATATTTATCATTAACTACTGTACAACCCTAGTGCATAACCTAATATAAACAGTATGTGCTTGGCATGTTCAGGCAGAGCACTGAAATTGTCGTTTGATACATGGCTGAAAAACAAAACAATCCGCTTTTAGGACAATCAAGTGTCAGAACCCAAGCAAGAGAGAGACAAGTGACTTCTGATTTAAAAGAAAACGCAAGGTTCCTTTTGATTGATCTAGAACTGTACATATTTGTGGCATTTGAACTATGATCACCGACTTCTGGCAAGAGCTGAATTAATTAATTAATTTAAGGTAGTTTCCTACAACCAAGCCATTGAATTTCTTTGTGTTTACTTTTACCTCCGTTTCCAAGTGTATAGAGTCTTTGACTGATGAGGAAATGATGATCGACGATTAGTATCTAATTAGGAAATAAAATCTCAACGTGTCGCTTTCTCTTCTTAGCTTACTGCCAAGAAATAGCACATTTAGATCTAGTCATGTAGAGGAATTATCACGCTGAATCCATATGCTCAGGAGGTTTGCTTGTAAAAAATTCTGAAGAGACACACCTGGCGTTGGTTAGAGTTGCTTGAAGAATTATGTGGAATATGTACTGCCTTTGTTTTTTGTGCTTTTTTTTGGTATCGAGCAACACGAACGAAGACCACGAAAGTTAAGTCATTATTCCATTAACGCTGAGCACTCCAGAAGCTGATATGCCGTATCCCACATGTCTTGGGCTGTTGCATATAAAAGTTTGCTTCTTCTTTTTGCTGATACAAGGTGAGTTTTGTTTGATTCTTCGTGATTAAGCTAACCTAATCTTTCTACGTCCCTACCCCATTTCAGCAAAGCTAACCAAAGTTAAAGAACATGCACATGAAATTAAGATAAACGGGTTTATTTTCTGAACAACAATGCCCTCATATTTTTCAATATAATTTTTAATGTGGGTCCCATGTGTCCCTTCTCTCGGTCCATAAATACCCGTTCCCAACACTTCGTTTCTCCCTTTTCCCTTTCTTTCCATTCTCTCCCTCTCGCTCTGAGATCCGGTTCAGTGTGTAAAAACCGGCCAGCTACTCTTGTGCTAGTTTACCATGTTTTCAGATCACGAGGCGTCCCAATTCGATATCCCGGTTCATGAAATCGGGTTGACACCCAACGAAATCGAGGAACTCTTGCCACTCTTCCAATCATCAGCTGGTAGTCAAACTCAAACCTCCGGTTCGGAGGGGTCGACCAGGACGGTTTACTCAGTGGACGAGCGAAAGCGAAGACGCATGATATCGAACCGCGAATCAGCCCGACGTTCCCGTTGGAGAAAGCAGAGGCATTTAGAGAACCTCAGTGAACAGGTGAACCGGCTAAAGGAACAAAACCGAGACCTCAAGAACTGGTTGGGCACAGTTCAAAACCATCGCTACTTACTGCGGAGAGAGAATTACCGCCTAAGATACGAATCCAATTTGCTCGGGGCAAGACTTTCCGGTCTGTGCCATATCTTAGTTGCCATGCAACAGCCAAAATAATCATCTTTAACTATGATTTTGACCGAGAATAATTAGCTAGGCTCAATAAAAAGCTCTAATATTTTGCATGAACTCACAAATATTAGAGTCCTCTCTCGCTCTTCTCTCTCTCATCCAAGCAGGTGGGTGGCTTTGATTAATCACGAAAAGTTGTTTTTGATGAAACCCATATTGCTATATAGGCACCATGTAAAGATTCGATGCCATTCCCAGATGCTTTTTGGTCTTCCCTAGGATTTCTTTTTTAGCAGAGGACCATCTTTTTTGTTCACTTTTCTTTTTCACTCTTTTATAAGCTTTTTACGTGTTGGGCTAGTGAAGAGTTAGGTCCAGTACGAATGCGTGCTGGAGGTCGAGAGTTTGGTGAATTGTTCAGGTTGTGATAAGTTCGACGTCAAAGAATGCATGTTCGTGTATGTAAATATGTGTTAGTAGAGAAGCAGTGAATGTAATGGTTGTTCTGTTCCCATGTCTTTGGATTTAGACGCCAACTTTCATTCGACCAGTGTATTTTCGGGGAATGGTTAGTGTGTGCTAATCAAAAAGCAGACACAACAATATGAATGCGCATTTAAATACAACTCCATCATAAAAAGATTAGTGACGACAAGAGTTAATATCTAAACCATAAAATACTTTAGTTAGAGAAGGTCATCTTGTTTGATACGTACGTGCAAAAGACATGCAACGTGTTGCCTAGCTTCTGGAGGAGTAAAATATTCCTGCAACAAATGTCAAACTCTCTAGCCAATTTCCTTCGTGGATATGAATAGACAACAAAAGAGAATCCTACCAGAAACATTACTTTTCTATTTTTTCCCCCCTCGAGAATAATTATGAAATATAACATTTGGTATATTCACCAAAATGAACACGGAAGCTTGATGGTGCATATGGGAACAAATTAGCATACATACGTCAAACTCTTGGTTCCACTTGCACCAATAGTTTTCGTAACCCTTTACGGTACAATCGAAAGTTGGCATGAAAAGATGGGAAAGCGTTTTCTAATATGAAAGGTAAACAACCCTCTCCAAAAGTGACTTTTACCTTTCAACTTAAGGAAGGGATTAGGATCAAAAAGTGGAATGCATTAAAATGGTGGGTCAATTTTGTCATTCTATTAATTGTCAACTAAATGCTTCTATATTACAATTGTATAAGTTCCCTCATAAGTAAATGGTTAGTAACGTATATAGATACATGCGGAACGTATATCTAGACATAATCTATAGTGATTGATTTAAAGCTAAGCGAGAGGAGCCAAGGAGCCTCGACAAGGCAGGATAAATGTTCTGCCTGATCAAAGGTTATCCCAACTGGGCCACCAAAGAAGCAGATTTTTTGTGTAATAATAAGGCCTATCAAATCTTAATCAAATCCTTGTTTTAAACTTTAATTCATTTGAGTTGTGCTTCGAAAGAGCATAAAACAAAGTTATTACCATCTTTAATGCATTGATTGTTGGATCACTTAAGTAACCATGATTAGCAAATTTGCATAATTTTAATTTGAACATTTTTGACTCTGTTCTCTGCATAAGCTTAGTGAATGTCAAAAATGAAGTCAACTATTCATATGTATCGTATGTTGAAATTTCATTTTCAGAGAGTTGTCTTTGTAAAGTGCATCACTTGAAGCATTTGATTTGTTTTAATGTCTAAGATCTGTCGCTGTTCAACTTATAATCTCACCAGATATTCTTCATCTTATCGATCAACGTACGCTTGCTTTTTCTGAGCAAACTCAGTCCTCATCAAGGCGTGTACTAATCTAAGCACTTTTGTTCAGCCACCATCAAATCAAATAAGATGTGCTGTGGCTTTAAAGGAAATTTTGCACGAGCTATATCTATACAGATCACTTAATTTACACGTATACTTGCATGTGATTATAACAGTTCTTTCTTTCCAATGTGCTCCTGTTTTTATATGGAAATGGAAGAACAAATGAATATAATTTGAGTAAAGCCACCGGAAATATATATGAAATTGAGTTGTTTTGTTTGGCTGATTTCATCATGAATGAATAAATTAGGAACGTGGTTGATGTTCCAATATGTTTATAACTACTTTAAAGCTTATACAAATAAATGGTTGGCAATTTTTAACTTTAAAGTGTATTGACTGAATACTCGCAAGACTAGTACAGTCTCCATACAGTAGGATGGACCATTTTGTTCCAGGTGCATGGTATGGATTTGGATAATTAGATATGTAGTCCCCATCAAATCATCAAAGTATCATTCCAGAGAGGATAAGAAAGCAAAACTAGCTATGGAGACGATACAAAAGCAGGTTGATATATTATCCAAACGCTCACTAAAGAATCGAAAAAGACCCACCATTCTCACCCACGAGTGCTTAATTGCACAATCATGCAACACAACTGTGGCGGTCTATGTATATCATCTTTGCTTAGTTACACGTTGTTTACTGGTTGGTTGGTTCCCATGTACTTGCTGCTTGACCAAAAGGCATTGCTCCACATAAACTTGTGGTTGTCTTTGCTTCTTCCTTTTTATTTTTTTCTTCACGTGCAAGGTATCTTTATTTTATGTTGCTAAAAAATTACAAGAACATGGAAGTTTCATTTCAAAAGTTCCTGAAAGTTATTGGCTTTTTGAATGAAAATCGTAGTCTGTAGTCATCAGTTTATCACGTAACAAAGGTAAATTCATTAGATAAAAGATTAATATCCAATTTCATCACTTCCTCGCATTACCTTGCAGCCACGTTAGAGAAAGACAAGGAAAGAAAAAAAGGAAGAAGAAGAAGAAAAGGTTTACTTTTCACTGTTTGGTTGTTTCAGAAAAGGATACAATGTTACATTTATGTGTAGGCTTTATAGTGTAATAATGAAAATAAATATAAAGTTGGCGGATTATGATGGATGACGACGAGTCCCCAAACCATCTAGTGGTGTCTTGTACATAATTTCTAACTTTCTGCCTTTAATGTGAAAACTTTCTTGGCTCGACTATTTCCCAGCAACTTCCTCAGTGCTTATCTTGTTTCTGTTTTGAATTTGTTAAGCCTGTGGTAGTTAACATGCACGTAATTCTATTATCTCCTGCCATTTTACGAGAGTACGAGATTTTTTTTGTCTATTTTATCATATTCTTATCTTATTCTTATCTTGTTTTATAAATCTCAATCATTTATTTATGTAAAACTTACGTAAATTTTATATAAATAAATGGATAAAATTTATGAAATAAAATAGAGACAAAATAAAATAAACAGAAAAACCCTAACTCTTCTGTAAGGGATGTTAATTGAAAAAACATTAATCACTTTTGCATGCCACTTGAGTGCGAAGAGACGTTTCCTGCAGTAATAAGTAATTGGGCCCTTGTATGGTGGAGGGGAAACAAAATCGGCCTAAAACATCCACAGAACTTCCTTTGGGCCCAAAGATTATAAAAAGCGCACTCGAGAAATCCAGAAACATTTGAACGAGCCGAAAAGGGGAAATTGAATGTGTCTATGGTGGGGGTGTTTCTGTAATAGCCATAACATTTTCAAAATCCTGAACTCTCCTCTGCCAAGTTGCCAAACATAGAAGCCCGCCCTTGCCTGATTTCAAAAACTAACAGCCAAAGTTCCTTCAAAGACATCAGAACCAAATTCACGTTCAAATAAAAAAGGAAAAATCAACCGCCGTAGAAGTCCGTAATCTGTACGAGTTCAGTTATGGAGAAGATCTGCGTGGCAGTCCGAATGAGGCCTCCGATCTCAGGCTCTCAAGAGATCGAAAATGGCGAAACCTACTGGAAGGTCGAAGACAATCGCATCTCACTTCACAAGTCTCACGGCACTCCTATCGCCGGCATATCTTATGCCTTCGGTACTCTCCTTATCATCTAAGTTTCCCTATCTCTTATCTCCTATCTCATCATCTCAGTAATGATCTTCATGTTTGGTAGATCGCATCTTTGATGAGAACTGTACGAACGCTAGTGTCTACGAGCTGCTTACAAGAGACATCATCCACGCTGCAGTTGACGGATTCAATGGTAAATTTTCTCAATATTAGTAAGCGATTGATTTATCCGCGGACTTTTGAGCTAACCGTTGAGGTTTTTAAACCAGGAACTGCCTTTGCTTATGGACAAACCAGCAGTGGTAAAACTTTTACCATGAACGGTTCTGAAACGGATCCGGGAATCATTCGTCGTGCTGTTAAAGATGTTTTTAACAGAATAGACATGGTAAATGTTAGATATGAACACTGTTAATAAGAATGTTCAGAATTTGATTTTCTGAGATTTGATTTTCTTGGAGCAGATTACCGATAGAGAGTTTCTGATTCGAGTTTCTTATATGGAGATATATAATGAAGAGATCAACGATCTTTTGACGGTTGAGAACCAAAAATTGCAGATACACGAGAGCTTGGAGGTTAGATATTATGAAACCAACTTTTTGCAGCTCTCTCCTAATTTTTGTTGTTAGATTAGATACAATCAATTGAATATAAGCTTTCCTTGTTTGTAGCGTGGCATCTTTGTTGCAGGACTTAGGGAGGAAATTGTGAATAATTCTGAACAAGTTCTTAAGCTTATTGAATCAGGAGAAGGTTAGTTTAAATTCATGTACTATAGAACTCGAATTGGTGAATCAAATCTGTTCTCAGTTTTTCTTTTTTTTTTCTGAATATATTCTTAGTTAATAGGCATTTTGGCGAGACGAACATGAATTCTCGTAGCAGTAGATCTCACACAATATTTAGAATGGTATGCTTCTACTCTATTGTGAGAAATCAACCTTCCGTTATACATAATTAGTCCTGATGAGTTGATTTTCATTTTCATTCAAATACAATTTAAGGTGATAGAAAGCAAGGGGAAAGATACTAACTCTGCTGATGATTACTCAAGCGGCGATGCTATTCGAGTCTCTGTTCTGGTCTGTGATCTCTTTGTCCAACCAATGAATTTATGTAGCTTGATTTATATGTTTCCATGTTTGGCAGTAACTGTATGATTCAGAATTTTCTTGAGCCGGTTTTTAATGCGTCCCTCTGTATTGAAATCAGAACTTGGTAGATTTGGCTGGATCAGAACGCATTGCTAAAACTGGTGCTGGTGGCGTGCGTTTGAAAGAAGGAAAGCATATCAATAAGAGCTTGATGATACTTGGCAATGTGATAAATAAACTAAGCGAAGGTGTAAAGCAGAGGTAACTGCTTCTTCTGCATTACATCTCTTCGTATGACAATAGAAGTATCATTTGATAACGGCAGTATACATAATGAACACAGGGGTCATATTCCTTATCGTGATAGTAAGCTGACTCGTATACTTCAGCCTGCTCTTGGTGGTAATGCCAAAACTTCAGTTATCTGCACTATAGCTCCAGAAGAGGTGGCCTAACATCAGCTTCCTCCCTTCTTTTTCTTGTTTGACGATGGCAACCCACTGATGGTTGTTCATTGGAGTCCCTCCGTAATTGGTGCATTGCTTTATTTTGTTATCAAATTTATAGGTACACGTGGAGGAGTCGAAGGGAACTCTCCAGTTTGCTAGCCGAGCCAAGCGTATCACCAACTGTGTCCAAGTCAATGAGGTATATGTCTCTCGGTACTTTGACAGGTCAACCATTTCATCCATTTGGCTTATGTTGTGCATATAAGATTCTTTAATCAATCAATTAGTTTAGATTCTTAAAGCCGAAAACGTGATGCATCTCCGGTTTTCGCGTTCTTAAGAGAATGAAATGGAGGGCATGGTGTTGGCTGGACGGTGCTAAGTCCCAACTTATTTTGCAGTTTAATACAGTTCACTTCGCATTTGTTAGGCAACCGCCTGCTTCACTTCTACGCTACACGCTTGAAGTCATTAAATTAATGCCTTACCATTTTTCAAGTCTTTTTTCTTCTCGTGTGGTCGCTTCTATTTGCAATGAATTAACTCAATTGTCAGAAGTACTACTTCACTAAAGCATCTTCTCCAGCTATTTGATGAAGATGCAATTAAACTTTTACAACGCAGCTAACAAGAGTTGGTTTTGTTGCAGATTTTGACGGATGCAGCCTTATTGAAGCGGCAGAAGTTAGAGATAGAAGAGCTACGTAAGAAACTTCATGTGAGGACAGAATTATGTATAATTTTTTTAAATGCCATGAAACAATTATTTAACAGAGAAAATCTTCTTCAGGGATCTCGATCTGAAGTGCTAGAGCAAGAAATTTTGAAATTGAGAAACGAAATGCTCAAGGTAGAATGAACATTTGATCTAAATATGGGCATCCACCAGGAAATATATCGTATAAAGTTTTTAAGTATTGCTGTTATTTTGCTAATTTCGTACTTCAGTACGAACTAGAGCGGGAAAAGCTTGAAACGGAGCTAGAAGAGCAGAGGAAATCACACAAGGAACGTGATCAATGCATCAAAGAGCAGCAAATGAAAATTGACAATCTAAATAACCTTGTCACGTCATCAGACTCTGATAGGATTTCGAATCAGGTAACGCTGGATTCAAGAGCAGCAGAAACATTTTCGTTTTATGTCATATGTATAATCTCCATATTAAGCATATTCGATCAGTTTTCAGCGGATAACTTCTAACCTCCAAAAGCATATTGACCACTAAAAAGATTCCTTCCAGTAATTGATTATTGTTCTCATGATCCACTTTTTGCTTGTATCCTCGTGATGTAACCAACTAATGTGTAGTAAGCAAACAATGTACTTAGTCCCCTCCTCGTGTAGTTATTTCTATTTCCGAAAACATATCACAAATTGATGAGTTTTTTTTTTTTTTTTCATTAGTTAGCCGTTTTTACAGAAACGTGCAGAATGATAGTTTAGAATCGCAAATACAGAGCAAGAAAACAATTCTATATTTTGTCTTTCTTTCTCATCCTCTCCATCGTTGGTATTTTGACTCTAGTCTGCGATTCGTTTGGACAATTCATGTTTTGAATCCTGGTTCAAACACAATCACTTACAGGGGCAGAATTTTGGGAGACAAAGCGTCAAGGAAGAAAACAACGGAAGCAACGGTATTAACCAAGAGGATTTCTTCAGAACGCCTACTTTCAAGGCAGCTCCCAATTCCTTTGTCGTCAAACGCTCCAATTATTCCAGCCTACCCGATTGCAGTCCTCTTCCAGATACGCTAAGCAATGTGGCTGATGAAGACACATGGATGAAAATGAACAAAGGTTATGTAGCCGACCTGGATTCAATTGAGATGACTCCTGCGAGAAAAGTCCAATCCTTTCCATATAGTGATGTTACCCCAGTGAGTCAATATTTCTAGTTTCTCCAGTGAGACATTTACATCGCATGAGTTGATTTGATCTATACTATGAGTGCTCAGTTTCCTATTCGCAGCTAATAATTTTGTGTTATTTACGTACATAAGGTCATAGTTGATAAATTCGTAAGCAACAAATTCATCATCTTCGCATGGTTCCTTTCTAATATTTGAAGTCTTTTAATAATAACTATTATTGTACTTTATAACACTTGCTGATATGCATGTTATCGTTTGAAGCGTAACATTAAGGGAGCGACATTTTAACATTTATGATTAAGCCAATTAAGAGTTTCTAAAGGACTGCATGTTCTCATTTCATTTGTCAAACTTCCTTTCAGGGTTATTCAGGTGATAATTACAGAAAGGAGCTTGAGAATCTCAGAAGAAAACTGGAACTTGTCACCAAGGAGAAGACTGAACTTGAGGTTATTGTATCACGTACTTCGAATTTCAAATATCCCAAGTTATTCATTGAATCAGCTGAAGAATATTGCATTGTATTTGCTACGTTTTGCACATGCGCAAATCCATGATGACCGACTTAGACTATGCAATCTGACTTCCATAAACTCATCTGAGCACATATTTTGTCTCATTATTAAGCAAAGACCGAGTTATTGGCAGCTCATGTGAATTTCTCTTTGGTCTACAAAGTGTGCTGCCAAATGTTATGGCCTCTGCTTTGCATTGACTTTCGATTTTTTGACAAACCATTGGTCCACCTAGTTCACTAAATTGATGCTCATTATATGTTTCATTACATCATAGCCATTTCTATATCTACTTTATTTTATGTATTTATTTGTTGCAAATGTCTTAACAATGGATGTGTATACATATGACCCGAGTCCTTTGCCATTGATTTTTCCTGGCACTGATAGAATATGTGTTGGATGGATATCAGTTGAAGCATTCAGAGCAAGTGATTTTAAACGATCGTTTGATGATGGAGTTATCAGAACTTAAACAAGAAGCACAACTCTTCGAAGAACTACCAAAGAAACTCTGCGAATCCGTAGCTGATTGCAAAGATATGTACAAGGATGTACTGTTATTGTTACAGGTAAAGGCCGTCCTCGTTGATGTCTCCCACATACAATATTTCATATTTAGCGTAACATACTTTAGCTTCCTATCTTCTGGACAGAGATCCGTACCTAATGGGGAATCTCTAATTGTAAAATTGCTCTCCGGCACAAGCGAAATTGGTGTGAGCATATTCTCAAATCTGGAAACCAATTTCTCTATGGCGCGGGATGGTCATGATTCAGTCCCCAGGGATGATTCTCCTGTCAAACAACGGTGCAGAATGCTTTCTGAGAGTTTGATAGGCACCATTGAATCCTTGGTATTGTCCGAAACATCAACAACACAGGTTAAAGAGAAAGATGCAATCTACAGCCGCGAATGTAAGGTAGCTGCCTGGCCACAATCACCAAGATATTATCTATCACTTCTGGTTTTAATAATTGTCCTGATATTTGGATATGCTATTTCAGCTTTTGGCATTTTGGTAATATAAACAGCAGATCCAATAATTATTTTTCCTTTCCAAATAATACGTGTTTGCCAGAGTCATGTACAAAACTTGGTTATCAATCAAATAACATTGTTATAGTGGACATGGATTCTCTTTGAATTTAACATATTTCCATGGCAAAGTCAGTGTTCCTTTGTTATTCTGCTGTATCCATCCTAAAAACTATTTCTAACAGTTCTATAGCTTTTGTAAACATGAGAACATATCTGACCAACACTCTTGGATATTCTTATCATGATAATATCAAGTAGAAAGAACTTGCTGGCTATGTAAGATGAAATGATTGTATAGGCGCCCGCAACTTGTTATACTTTGTTTCTGAATCTGTCCTTTTTCCTATCTTGAAAATTGTCTGGATATTACATGCATTCTTTTTATATAGTAAGGCTCTTCATGATGCTTTTGAAGGAGATTGCCCATATTTGCTTTGTAGTTATACAGTGCATGTCTTAGGATCGAAGAAGAGAAAATTGATCTTCACTAATTCTGTCATGTACTAGAAGAATTAAGTAACATCACTAATTACTGTAGCACAAAGCATGGATCACTACGATTATCTTTTAGCTCTTGAAGGTTTAGTAATTTTAATTGATTAAGGACTGCATGGAAAGAGAAACTGCTTCTTGGAAGGAGAAACTGGTCAGCGAGCTCGACACCTTTAAGGTAAAGTGCAATTGCTTGCAAAAAGAGTTGGAAAACAACCAACAGCTTCTTGGGGAGTCCAGGGAAAGATACAGCGTCTTGGAAAGAGATTTTCGGCTCTTGAAAGAAGAAAGGGATACTTTGTTACAAAGAGTCAGCGATTCAGCTCATAAAGTTGCACTGGCCAATGACCAGAAGGAGAATGCTTTGAAGGATTTGAATAATGAAGCCCTGAGCAGGAAAGATCTTGAGGATAAGATAAAGCAGTTCACTGTCGCTTTTGCAGGTCGACACAGGTCATTAATATCTTTTCAAAAAGAATTAAAATGCCAAGTTGAGACACTAAGCGCCAAAAGCTCATTCTCAGTGTCCAAATAGCTTGGTCGTTGAGGGCCTCGCAGCAGTACAGCTGCTTGAAGCTATGGTAGGGCTGCAATTAGTTTCCTTTGTATTCTGATCTATTTCACATGATTCTATTATGGTGATTCATGTGGGTTTCTTTGCATCTACTCAATTTCTACTACTAGTTGCCGTTCACTTAACATGCCCTAGGAGGAGCATGAGCTGCAAACGGACTTTTCCAGGTAAATATGAATGTAGTCTCATTTCAAATACGCTGCAATTGTGACTCTATGTGGAGTCATAAAATTCAGACTGCTAGGCAATTGTAAGACGTGTTAATGTATGTAATATTATTAGGCTCAGGAGAGCACTATGTTCCAGTTCTTCTATTTCCCGAAATTTGGTTTTGCTATACTCCACTCTTTTAGCTAACTACTTCCATAACGTATTTTATTAGGTTTAACATTCGAATGTCTCTTATTCTGATGTTACAGCAATCAATTTGGATTGATTTGTTAAAAAACAATTAAAATATAAACGCAGTAAGCTGGATTGTTTATTTGAATTTTTTCGGGCGAAAGACAGAGCTCTTAGTTGAATAAAATGCTGCCATCTGGTTTCGGTGTATGTTCTCTTGACGAAGATTGGGCTTAATCTACTCCAAAATCAACTTCGACGAACATCCAATATTCTGGACTATAAACACTTCAGAACAAGATACACACATTCCTCACGCCTTGGTTCATTTTTTATCACCGACTGTAACAGTATTTCCATCTATTGATATATGTGCCTATAAAGCTGCACATGTTCATTCCTCGTCTTTAAGTGGCGTTTCCTTCGTGTTAGGCATGAACATCAGCCGTCCGGAGAAACCAAAACTTTTTGAACAGCACCAAGAAAATATAAAACACCAACGACTTGCCCAGGGTCGATGTCATGAAAACCATATTTATAATGGTACCAAATTTAGTTCTTATCGTTCAGTAAATTTTAAAATTTATAATATAGCCTTTAAATGTTTTTAAAATTGTAAAATATTTCTTTAATATATTGTATTATATAATTTATAATTTTACATTAATCTTATCTCTAAAAATTATAATAATAAAATTTAAAATAATAGTCATTAATTTTATTTTTATTAACATTAATTTTCACATATTTCACATATAAATAATCATAATATAAATATAAAAGTAAGAATA
>JANZXV010000006.1:4968083-4980932 GCA_027576455.1 Erythroxylum roigii
ATAGGATTAGCATATTACTTCTTAACTTTTCCTATTAGGACTTCTTAATTAGTATTTCCTTTTCCTATTAGGAGTTGGATTAGGTCTTATACTAGTATAAATAGGCTGCCTATGCTTTATTTTCAGAATGTCTTTTATCAATCAAATAATATTATGCTTTTAGAGGTTTTTCTACAAACCCTAAACTCTATTTCAAGTTCCAGCTACAATCTACTTCAATTATAGCCTATTCTATTCTACTTATCTTTGTTTTTCTTTCCCACACTACGTCATCATGACAGGGCCCAAAAACAAACACAAACTGGAATCATATCAGGATAGTTACCTGCTTCTCTAATTCTTCAGCAACATCCTCAAACAAATCTTTTGGTGTTGAACCAGACATGTTAGTAGCAACAGCATGGTATTGGTCTGATTCCTTGACCTAATTACAAAAATATCAAAAGTTTACACCAAACACAGTTCCAGGCAGTTTCTTGTCCATTGTATTTATTTAAAAAAAAGCAACTCGTTTTTATGTTTTCCTTAAGAATAAATCAAGAAATAACCTTCAAGCAATAGTCATGCCAGTGAGTTTTAGCGGTAAGTGACCCTGCAGCCACGTGCTCTGCCATCAATTTACGAAATGCATCACGGTTTTTTCGCTCAGCTCTTCTCAATTTCTCCTTTTATGCAGCAACAGATAATCATAAGAACAAAATTCAGAACAAAATAAAAGAGCTTGCATGCAGACTCTACCTTGTGAATCTTCTTTTGCTCCTCCTCTTCTCTCTCCAATTCACGGATATAATCCTGCACCACTAGCATCAGTATTATTTAATGTTCAAATAAAAACATATAACGAGGCTACAGGTGAGAGAATATACCTGGTACACCAGTAGGCGGTCAAGTTTTTCAAGGTGCAAGCATCGTTCATCATCCTCCAAGCGATCTTGAATTTTCCGCCACTGGCTATTTACCTGTGATCAAAAAACAGATTGAGAAAGACGTCAGAGAAAACTGGTTGTGAAAGAGTTAAGGAATTGAAAAACAGGAATATTTGAAGAGAACCTTAATGAAGTCACATGATTCAAGAAATTTTCTATATTCTGCTACATGATGCTTGTGGTCCTGTGCAGCTTTTTCTTTTTCCTGCATTAAATGTGAGCATGAGCAACAGAAGACTGCTGTAGAATTTTTGCACATAAGACCCTTGCTTCAAATAAGTATTATACATAACATCAGAGTTCAAGAGCATCGTGATTAATATATTTTTCAGTTAGATATAACAATCTTTGGTTTTTCCTCTCTACAAATTCTACATTTCTTTCCTTTTGTGTAACAGTGTGACTTCTAGATTCTTAGTATGCACTATTTGAAGTAAATAAAGCAAGTATTTATTTCTTCCACTTCTTAGGCTGCTCAAAGAAAACTGAAATGATCATCTTACTCTTTCTTTCACTGCCCATGGAACTCTGAATCAATTAATGTACCCTTCATCACAAGCCATCACTAAGAAGACCACCATTTTCATTTTTTCTCCAAGGAATTACTTAAAGTTGCAAAGGAAACATAAAAATGAAAGCCTAGGAAACAACTGTAGCAACAACAAAATTATTCCTTTGGTCCATTCATATTGAAAATGTTGCACAGTTTTTGATCATTCATGTGGGAAAGGAACATAATCCAAACTTATGAATTCTGCCAAATGAATGCATAGAATTGATTGCCTCCCTCTTCCAAACTCACCAACTCCCCCAAACTCTCTCCCTCGTCCAAAATTACCTCCTCTTCCTTCTGTATCCCTCTCACGCCCTTCTCTTCCTTCTATATCTCTTTTTATATATACATATTTATATGCACAAGTCTAAGTACGTGTCTTTTAAAAGTTCCTCTATTTCTTACAATGTTTCTTTATGTCTTGAAAACTATTAACTGATGAATAGTATAAGTCTTTAGGTAATTAAACCATGATATTCCTTGATATTTAGTTCAAATCATGTGGATAGAGCATTGGCATTCAAATTCTAACAGAAATTAATTCAGACTTAACAGGATCATTTGTTTCAAAAGAAAAAACATGAGCAAATTAAAAGCTATACGTAGGTTTAAGGATGTAACTGTAAGGGGGGAAAAATAAAATAAAAAGTCCAAAGAGAAACTAACACTAAGGTTTAGGGACTAAAAATTATGTTTTGCGATTTCTTTTCCAAAAATATGAAAGAGAAACGCAAATAGTTATCATTTCTTTACCTTCCTCTCCAGCTCCACTATGTAGTTGTCAAAAAGATCCTCCCGATCCCTGGCTTTCTCAACAGACTTGAATCGTTCATCATTCTCAAACAAACTCACCGCTTTGCTGATATAAAATAATGCAGTGTTAAGATAATAAAACCTGTGCCTAGAATGGCAGCGCTGTTTCTAAAGATAGTAAAAGAATCCTAATATAACACAGCAACATTTCAACCTCCATTTCATTGATGAAGTAAGTTCTGTGGATTCCTGAAACGAGATCAAAGTACATAAGGCATTTTCACAAAGAAATATATATCCAAGGATGAACAAAGAACATTCTCAGGTGTACTAACATACTTCCAACATCTTTGAGAATTCCTCACGAGCTTTTTTCTGCCTCATTCTCCTCTCCTCAGCCTCAATTTTTTTCCTTTGACCCAAGTACTAGAATGGTACATAGCAAAGTGTATATCACAATCTAAGGGCTATCAATATTAAATGCTTGCACAACAAACTCCTTGAAAAAAAAAGGGTACCTCGTTAAATGCTTGCTTCCGTTCGCCTATTGTTTTTAATGCACCATATCGTTTGTCGTTAATGACCTCCCGCATTGTCTAACAGGAGATATTAACATCAATGACAATCATTCAATCAGATAAATAAATGGCAGGAACCAAATAAAATCAGGGTACCTGCTCCCAAGTCCAATCAGACCGAACGTTTGCAGATTCAAGGAGAGCTTTGAATGCACTTTTTGCCTCCTGAAGATATTAATAACAAGCAAATAATAGAAGAACCACAAAAGATGATATTTAACAAAGACATTGCCATCACAGTTTTCCAGTCAAGTAAAATCAGACACAACTTTTGGGAAGGCTGTTGGTTGGCAGCTGATTCTATAATACCTGTTTGCTGGCAAATACTAAAGGTTCATCATCTGAGTTTTTCTCTTCCAATGAGGCCAAATTAGCTTTTCCTGCATCAACACAACCTTTTCTTTCATCCTGCCAGCATCACAGTCAACACATCAAAAAGTAATTTAGCATTTCTCTCATATGCATCCCACTTTTGAAAGGGGCATGAAGTTAAATACATCTCTTCCTTCTCCATCAAAAGAATTCAGTATTTAAGTTCATTCGAGTTGTGCATCAATATCCATCCCCTAATTACAACTTCCAGAGCAGCATCACGAAAACTAGTCATACCTCAATATTCCGCATAGATGCTCCATCCCAAGAACTTCCAATCCCTTGGAGTGCTTGATTGTCAAAGCCACTCCTGAAATTTGTTTTAACCAAGGCAAAGCAACACTCAAAAGGGTTACGTACAAGGCAATATTTTGCAGAAATCACTACAAACAAACAAGGAAAAGGGTTACATACAATGATGCTGCATTAGCATTGGCTGAAGTGCTAAGAACCCCAGTACCTCCTGAAACAGAGGTTGGCAAAGCATTCATGGTCACAGCAGGTAGTTGGACACTAGCAGCGCTTGTTAGTGCAGAATCTGCAGTAGCAATGGCTGCTAATCCACTAGCTACCATAGGGGCAGAATCCGCAACAGATACCACAGGTGTGACTGAAATTGGACTTGAAGCCACTCCAGTTAGTGGCAAAGATAGGACGGAGGCAACTGAAATTGCTGAATTAGATACCTCATCCGATGTAACAGCAACAGTTGCAGGGACTTCAGAATTAACATTTGTCACTGCTTGAGTTTCCTGAACGACAGTTTGATGAGCTTGCTCACGAGCAAACTGGAAACATGTATTAAGCATGAGGTCAGAAAGGCTACAGGATGTGGAAGGGAAGTGTTAGAAAATTTATATACCTTGAGTTCATCAGGAATCGACCATTTAGATTGCTTTGTAACCTTGTTGTAGTAGTACCTGCATAAGCCATCAAGGATTAAATTACCTTGTGGAAATAAGAGAATCAAACACATAGTTGTAGAATACTAAAACACACTTTTTTCCCTCGGGAGTCGTAAATTCCTTCCAAACAGTTGATGCATCAGCCCTCTGTCACAACAACATTGATTTTCAAGTGGAGAATCTTAATTAGTAAGATAAATCAAGGATATCCTTGGATACCACGTATCATGTATAAATAAATGCCCAATAAAACTGAAAAAAAAGAAGGCATACTTGCTTACCCAAGGTAATGACAAAGCCACATGAAAAAATCACATAGATAAATATGAGAGATTGTATGTCAACAGTATCAATTGAAAATATAACAGCCAATTGCATGCTAAAAAGATCACGGAAAAAATATCTAATTTCAGGTTAAAGTATAATTAGTTCTGCTGCCTCAGAAGAGCTTAAAATACCCTGAAATTCACCAAATGGTCACCACTTGTTCCATTCATTCTGAACATACTCCAAGAACATCTAGTAGCAGCCATAACAGCCCAAAAATTGAAATGTATGTAGGAGAAATAAGAATGCAAAACATCTAAAGTTATTATTTTCAACCAATCCCTAACCCCATAAAAATAGTTGCACCCCATAAATCTCGCAAAGCCTAGTATTAGATAACTTTCAGCCAGGGAAGAGCCTGCTAACCACCCCAAGGACCTCAATATGCAAAATATGAACCACAATGCTAAGAGAACAGAATTTGTTTCTGTAAGGAACTACAAGGAAGCAGATGATGGTTAATAAAACAACTGCAAAGTGCTCTTCCAGTGATCATCACCATCAAACAAGGCAGAAAAAGAACCAAAGCATTCAAAACTATTGTTAACAGAAAACAGAATTAACAGGACCCACAAGGCAATTAATAAGTTAAAGTTGATACCAGGGAAATATGGGATGGACAGAGTAGAATAGCAGCCAGACTTGTAAAATACAATGGTTGACACATGGTGCAACATATAGTATCTACGAAGTAACACGGAAATGGAACAAGAGATGAGAGTTGGATGCAAATTCAAAACATACAACTCTTTCCTTTTAATCTAGGACAAAGACAACCAACCACAGTGTTTCATTCTCATTCTATAACTTCAGTACATTACTCAAGTCACTTAAAAGTATGTGTCAACCAGATTTTCCATAATAAAGTCTCCCTAAGTGACAAAGAAAATGAAGAAAACAAAATATTTCCTGTCTCCAGAAAGTGAAAGCCTGCCTCACAATGAGCATAGAGATCAGTTGTTAAAGTTCTCCAACTTGCCATCACATCTACCGACCAGTAAAACACACATGCCAAGAAAAGCAAAACTCAAATAAAACAGTATCAATAATTGAAGAATGATTATTGTTGAAATCAAGGAGTTCCTAACCCAAAATTTGATTATACAAAATATTCATAACTGACGTGTATATTAATATAAGAAAGTAGAATGTCAAGGCAAATATTTTTAATGAAATAAAGCCATGATGAAACGCATTGAAAAGTTGCGAATAACAATTTTATTACATAGATTGATTATTATGGAAGGCATGGAGTTAAGAAATTCAAAATTTTTGAAGCAAAGATGAAGTTTATGAAAATCCCAAAATAGTCAACTGGGATGGCAGTCAACCAGAAGCAGAAAATATGAAGCTAAAGGACAGGGTGGCCATTCATCGATCTGATTAATGGTCCATGCACGTTGATAAGGAAAGCATAATCCTAGGGGGTTGGGGAGAATAGATTGACAGTCCAGCCTAGTTGACTGACCGACTAGGACAATCAATCGATCAATCCTAACAGAAGGGACCCCAAAACTATTTTAGACGTTAAGCTAACTCACTCCAATTAAATGATGATTGCATAAAAAGGTGTAAATGGTTGACCAACTGGATCAATAGACTGCTGATTAGTTAGATACGTGTATAACGGACATATTTTGACAAATATGGAAGGGCATGATTTACACAATGGCCCATTGATGAGAAAATGCATAAATACCCAACCTTGGAGCTAGAGAGAGCAAGAATTAGAGAAAAAGGCCAAGAGGAGAGAGAAAGACAAAACAAGGGGAAAAAGTGAAATCATTCTTACGATGTGAGAATAGATAGACTTATTGATAGATAGAGTCAAAGAACCTATGGTATAGTTGGCTTGATCAGTAGTTATTTATCCAAGAAGTTTCTGGATATGATTTTTAGTGACTCATTAGTATTTACTGAAGTTATCATAGTAGTATCCTTCCACCCATCAAAAAAAGGTTGTATACTGGATTTGTGTCTCTAAATTTAGTTTAGACAGTGGATATAGGTCTAATGCAGATTGAACCACTATAGAATTGATATTATCTCTCTCCCTATCTCTTAATTATTATGTCTGATTGAATTGGTTAATTGAGATTCATCAAATTGCATCATCTTAAGAATTGCATCGACATAAGAACCCTAGGTGTTTGATACATTTCTAAAAAGAGTTAAACACTCAATTCATTCTCCCCTTGGGTGCCTTTAGGACTAACAATTATATTACAACATGCACGAACTGGAGCACAATTCTAAACAAATAACAAGCAATGCTAGAAAAGGGCATGTAAGGCAGATAGCAAAAGCACTATGTTAACTGGAAATGAAACATATGGAACATGGCTAACCTCAACTGGTGACATCAGTTCAAATGGCTTCTCCCAACTAGACTGTTTTGTTTTCTTGTTGTAATAGTATCTAGCAAAACAAATCTATTCATAAGATCTCAAGTATCGCAACAGATCAAATGAATGATTCCAATGATCTTACCATAACCCAGATGATAGAACTTGGTTGGGTTATGAATTGTTAATATAAAGAATTTTGTGTAATAGATAAGCTAAGATTGTAGGATTCAAGAACTTGAAGACAGACAATAACACTTATAACAAGAACGTACCTCCTCCCGTCTGCAGCTGTATGCTCTTGCCAATCAGATGAAGACTGTTGAGAAAAGTTTGGAATGTTTATCGCCTGTAACAGAAAAAGGAAGAGTTCCAAAATCATTATCCCGTTTATTATAGGTGAGAGATAATTAACATAATGATTCTTAAAGCAAGTACAAGGGGTAATACTGATCCCAACGGCAAGAATTAAATCAAATCCCACCGATGACGGCTATATAATTGCCTTCCTCATAAGAGTAAATCAAAAGCTAAAGAAAAAAACAAATGATAACTTCTCTGGTATAATGTGCAAAAATAAAAGAAACTTCTTAATTCATACGTTCAGCTAAATTGACAATTAAAAAGAAGCATCAAGTATTGCAATGATAACAACAGGCTACTTTCAATTCACAAAGTAACAACATGGAAACAATGTAAAAAAAATTTAACTTCCTGAGAAGCTCAATACTTTCAGCTCATGAGAATCAGGAACTTCAACAATATATCTTGCGTAATTTAAGTACAAACTTCATTATCATGAACATTCTGAGTAAAAATGACTTAATAACCAACTATCCAATAAACTTAAAAAGGCATAACTACAAAAGGTCCTTGGTGACCATGAATCAATATAACTGGCATAGTGAAAAATATGATGACTCATCAATAAAAAGAAATTTTGTGGCATCGTCAACAGTACACCAAACAAGTAGATAGCAATAAATATATTTAACCATGAAAAATACGCACAATATGATTGGAAGAGAAAAAGCAAAATAAACACTCACTGGATCAGAGGAAGAAGAAACTGAAGGTTGCTGTCCAGCATGTTGAACAGGCACAACAGTTGATGCACCATGACTTCCAGATGACAACCAAGGTTGCACCCCTACAGATACTACAGGTGCATGTCCTTGAGACATAGGCTGGAATTGTGACAATGTATTGGCATTGGTCTGTGGCTGGCCAAAATTTGATGGTGCATACTGAAATAATGTACTTCAAAAGTAAGTGCAAACTGTATTCCAGAAAATGTGGAAGACAAATTGAGTGAGTATTTGGAATGAATATCTTACGGTATAAGAAGAAGAGTGAGGAATTCCAGGTGCTCCCAAATGCGGGGCAGTTGGCTGTGTTTGTGGTGAGCCGGATGTAAGAGGTCGATTTGGTTGACCATATGGCAGAGCTACAGCCTGAGATGAAGGCATAGCAGCACCAGGTTGACTTGGCCACAATGGTAATTGCTGCACTGGTTGAGAATATTGCAACTGTTGACTTTGAACAGCATGTGTCCCGACATTAGAAGCAGGCATGACTTGTCCAACAGGCCGAAACTGTTGAGAACCTGGTGGAATGAATGGTTGTCCCTGCTGCATTGGAATCATTGGCCGTAACTGCAAGAAGATTTATGTATAGTACCAATGAAAAGTTTTTAACAAATTTAAAAGAAGAAAAGACAACATAAGAAAAATTGTTTGCATATATATAGTACCAATGAAAAGTTTTAACAAATTTAAAAGAAGAAAAGGCAACATAAGAAAAATTGTTTTCATAAGTAAGGGAGAAGCAAGACTTTGGGTACCCAAGGATCCAACTGCAGAAGGCTGGATTGGAAAGAGAAGAAGATTAAGACATTATTTCAATTGAAAAGATCTTTGAACAAGAATAGCATAAATAGAGATTCATAAACAGAGAACAACCAAGCGAAAAGAAACAAGAAATCAAAAAGAAGAAAATATTTTAATACTAATGAGAGTCAAAATTCCAATGTGATAACAATGTAAAGCAAGACCAATAGGTTCCTATTTAGATATAACTTTTGTGACCCTACGATTTCAATATTATTGGCCATTCCAGTACACACACCAAGCTACTAACAGCTGCAGACATTAACACGCTATTACCGAGAACTTCTCACATCTAGCAGCAAGACTTCAAACTGCAACCAAACAAAACGAAGAAAGTACACACATTGTCCTGATCCATTAGAAGTATTCGAATAAGAAAATTAAATTGTTCACTAACTTATGAATTCTTGCCTGTAATTTTCCAAACCATCAAACAAAAGGTCGAAAATACGGCAAGAAAACAATAGAGAAGAGGGATAAAGATATATCGTTACTTACAATTAGTAATTGCGCAAAGAGATTGAAGAAGAAGATTAGACGAGATCTACCTGAGTCAGTTCCAGGGGCTTAGGGTTTTAGACGCAATAAGAAAAAAGTAGATAAGTGGCAAACAGATTTTATTTCGCTGGTAATTTGCATTTTGAGAAAGATAATTGCATGAGTAGCTTTCTACATCGATTCCGATTGATTTTAGGGTAAAAAACTTTATCTTTTATGATTTAAATTCATATTAAAAAAAACAACTTTAAAAGTTTATTAAATAAATTTATTATTACATCATAATTACAATAAATTTTATTATATCACAATACTGACAATTATAAAACAATAAAAGATTATATTTAAATATTTTTAATATTAGAATATATCTTTAGTAATTTTAAATTGTATAAATATTTGATACTAAGTAAAAATATAAAGAAATTCACAATCTTTTAACTTAATTATATAATATTTCATGTTAAAAAAAGTTTTTTTATAACAAAAAGTATTAACACTTTAATTTTATTTTATTATAAAATTTTCATATTTAGTACATCAAATCATATATATTTTGCAGTGAATAAATAATTATTCACTTAAAATTATGTATCAATTTTAATGTGATAATGAGAGCAGTCATTCTTATTTTATTATAAGTATTTGCAAAATTTCATTATATTTTATATTCACATTGATATAAGTAGCTGATATTTTAGATGAAAAATTAGTTTCATATTATGAAAATAAATAAAAGTTTTGTAATTCTATATATTAAAAATTTTAAAAATGAACTTTTACAAAGTTGATACTTTTTTTTTTGAATGTTCTAAAAACTACTCTAAGGATCTAATTTATCAAAATACAGATAATTTATAAGAATCATATTTTGCAATACTTTTATTGTTAGGTCTTTATATGGACTACCGTTTGATCATGGATGATCAGATATTGAAGGACCTAGTCTATATTGTTATTTTTCTTCGGATTAATAAGCCAGTAAAAGCTGGTCTTTAGTTGTAGTTTGGTGGTTTCAGTTTCTTTTCCTATTTCTAGCATAGTTGTTATTTTCAAGCAATGTAAGATTTCTATTTAAGTCATTTGAAGTGCTAAAAAAGGGGACATGCATATAAAATCTTGAAGAGCCTTTCCCCTTTTCTTTTCATCCTCTCTTTTTATTTTCTATCAAATTAGCTAGTATCAAAGCCAATATTAGGCCATGGATACTCGCAACAAAACTATTGTCGAATTTCGCAATGAGGTTAATGAAATCTTAGTTTGACATCAGTCTAGTTTTGATCAAGTTAATACTACTCTACAAACAATATTTACCAAGAGCTTCAAGCTCTACGAATCCCTCGCAATGTACCATCTACCCATCCAGAAATTGACCCGATTTTCTTTGGAGAATCTTCACATTCTCCAGGCACCTTACGACCTAATAACCTCAATGATCCTCATCAGCATCATCTTAAGTTGGACTTTCCAAAGTTCAACAGTGGGGGTCCAACTAGTTGGATTTATAAGACAAAACAACATTTTCAATTGAAGACCATTGCTCCTAATCAACAAGTGCAACTTGCCTCCTTCCATTAGATGGAATTGCTTTATAATAGCATTGATGGCTAACCAAATTTCGAGGACCACTTGCTTATGATGGGTGCACTGAAACAATCATTTTATTCTTTAGGTCAATTGACTATAAGGACCCTTCAGAAGCTCTCACCCGACTAATACAGACTTCAATTGTAGCAGCTTATCAAGAAATATTTGAAAAGCTTTATCACCTTATTGATGGCTTACCAGAAACTTTCCTTATTGGTTGTTTACTGCAGGAGTGCAAGATAATATCCATTTAGATATAAAAATTAAACAACCACGAACCTTGGCAAATGTGATAGGAGTGGCTCGATTTATTAAAAAGTGGAATCAATTATAAAAGATAGCCATCTAATTCACTCCCATCTAGCTTTGACAGTACCAAAGTTAAATCCTAATTTGACAGCTGGTATACAAGGACCTGTGCCTAACCAGCGTGGAAATACAAGTTCAAGCATGCTTACCACATTTCGTTGAATAATTAATCAAGAGGCATGGAAATGTACAGAAAAGGAGTTAAGCTACTATTGTGATGAGAAGCTTGTTCTAGGTCACTGGTGTGTTCATTCATAACTATATATGATTGAAAAGTCTTCTTTACCAACCCTGGATGAAGAGAATACTGTCGAGCATGAATCGAAAAATCAAGAAGTTGAGCTTAAAATCTCTTTTCATGCAATACTGGAACCAACCATCCCCAAAGGATACTTGTATTAGGCTAGCTGAAAAATAAAAATCTGACAATACTTATAGATGGTGATAGCACCCATAACTTCATTGATCAATCTATAATGACTAAGTATGGGTTGCTGGTAGTTCGGAGTAAGAAATTCCAAGTCACAGTAGTCAATCGAGAGAAAATAGAATGTGTTAGACAATGATATGTGTAAGATATTTTATGGCCCATGTGAGTTATAGATTTGAGTCTATTGGAAAGAGCCCAAGATCATGGTTATTGGGTCTTAAAGATTTGGGCTCAAATGGGTCCCAAACCCTTTCCCTCTCTCCTTAAATTAACCCAAAAGACATGTTGGTTGGTAAAAAACGACAAATTGTTTTAAGAATCATTAAAGAGGTGTTTCTAAACCATTGAGAACACCAATTTTACAGAAGACGAAAAGCAAAGAGGGAATAAACATGTATCAAGAACATTAAAGGAAATGGATTCAGGTTTGTTTACAATGTTATTAATCGATCCAATAGATTGTCTTACAATTGGTATCAGAGCCACTGTATTGCATGATTTGTTTTCTACCATGTATCGTTTCTGTATGATTGTTTTTTCTGTTTGTTTTTGTATGGATGGAGTGTTGTATTATTGTTGTCTGCTGTCCACCATGGTTGTTTGTTGTATTTGTGATGATAATGTTATATCCCGTAAATTTCTTGCTTTATTTTGATAATGATATGTAATGTGTATGGGTTAGATTAAGAGTAATACACAATAGCGCGGATCGAAAATACAAAACTAAGAGAAACCATCTTTTGTGATTATGATGCCATGCTTGGAAAGGTAAGGCTTGGGATAATTTTTGGTTTGGAGAGAAACCATCCTCTGTGATTATAATGTTGTCAAGAGATGCTTTTGGTAAGGCTTGGGATGGTTTTCGGTATGAAGAGCAACGGTATGAAGAGAAACAAATTTTTTTAAAAAAAGAGAAAAACGAAACCAACAGCTGAAGAAGATGAGGTCGGCAAGAGTCGTTGGCACGCGCCTCACATGCCAAAATTGACTTATTTATTTATTATTAAAAATAATTTTATGGTTTTGAATATTGGTCCTACTTAAGGTATTTTAATTTTGGGTCATAACTCATAATTTACTTAATTGATAATTTAAATTAATTAATTAATGAATCAATTAATTAATTTAGATTTATATACAAAAAAGTTGCGCCTATGTTTACTATGCATAATATAATTTTTTGTGTCATATTATGTTTTAATTGATACTTTGACCATTTATATTATGCAATGCTTAGAATTAAATTTTCCTATTATATTTTGAGTGTAATACATGACATTATAGCAGTTTAGAATAGTTTGTTAGTCACCAAAGTGACCAAACTAATTAAATTAAAATTTGTCATGTATGATAATTGTCCAATTAAATGTTTATTGC
>JANZXV010000006.1:5005476-5024434 GCA_027576455.1 Erythroxylum roigii
ATGTTGTAAATGAATTATGGATTTGTATATGGGTTTGAAATATGAATTGTGTATGAATGGTATGGGTTGAGTTGATGATCTTTGATATAAATTGTTGCGATTTATTAATAAGTGGATTATGGAAAAGACAAGGTATGATTCGGATGAGATAAGTTGGGTTCAAATGTAATGTATCGGAAGAAGTTTTCCGTTTAAGTTGATGAAATTTGTATATGAATTGTTGGTATATATATGTGTGGGAGAGTTTTATGAAAAAAAAGAAAGATAGGATTTTTTTTAAATGATGAGACATGATTGAATATGAAAAATCAAATGATTTGAGGTGAGGGATCTAAGAATACCATTTGAATTTTGAATTGCTTTGAATGGCGTAAAAAAAACTATACCAATTTGGGTTGGTTTAAACCAAGTCATCTTCTCGGAAGATGTAACTTGTCTTTATAGTTTTCTAACATTTTTCTAAAGTATGCATTTTCGGATGTCGGAATTAAAAGATTTGACCTTAAGAGTTTTGATTTCATTAGTTTTCGGCCACGTTTGTATTTCGATAAATTCTGTGTACACGTTTTGTAACTTCGAATGTTGGGTTCCGGAAACGGGATCCAACACAGTCTTATACATGACCGTGGCTTAAGTTGTGTCACTTCTTGTAGTTGATCTTTTTAGGGCACTAGTTGACACATGAATGTGGGCTAAAATGTGTTCCTCTAACAATTGTATATTTTTCATAATTTTACTTGAAATAACCTCCAATTCTTTATTATTATCATCTTATAGTTTAATTTGCATAATAACCTAAACGATATCAAAAACTAAGTAAAACATGATAATTTATCATTAAAATGAAATAAAATACTTAAGAAAATATACACATTTGCATGCATATCAATGATATTTACATAAGGTAACTGTTCATATGATTTCAAGTAGGAAGGAAAGTACTAATGTTGTCACACTACGAGATTTATCATATGATTTCATAATTACCTAAAATGATATAAAACTAACTAAAGCAAGGTAATTTAGCATTAAAATGAAATAAAATGCTTAAGAAAATATATGCATTTGCATGCATATCAATGATATCTACACAAGGTAATTATGCATATGATTTCAAGTAGGAAGGGAAGTACTAATGTTGTCACCTTAAGAGATTTATCATACTTGAGGTACATAGTAGAGCATTGACTATCTACTTGAGTTACTATTTTGCATTGTAACTAGAGCAAATAAACAATATGAAGAAAGATGTCATATATGGGGGGTTACACCTGACTATGTTAGCAAAGAATCTAGGTACATCTTCCATTCTCCCAAATCTAACATTAGGTTATCTTATGCTTCTCCTCGTCTTAGAAATGATGATATACACCAATTACCTTATGTTGGTAAGAAAAGTTGAGGGAGCTTATATCTTGGTTAAGATGGAGAGAGATAATATTAGAGGATGATGCTCTTATAAAGGAGAAGGAGGGTGCCTAGATGAGATACAATTAGCCACTCATAGCTAGTGAGCCTCATAAGGTAAGACCTTAAACGACCAAGTTAGTGTCATTAGATGCTAAGGAAGTTAAACTAACATCACAATAAATACTATAGAAAAGAATCAAAAGGAACATTAATTAAGTAGAGCGATAATAGATCTCCTTATGATGGATGTAACAGGAACACAAAAAGATGCTTATTATATGGTCCTACTAAATGGATTAGATGAAAGAGAAAATGGTTACATATTTCCATCATATCAGATTTGCAGCAATACCTATGCCTTTTTCACCATCTCCACCTTTGACTATGCCTGATAAGGATAGAGATTATGATAGCACGACTAATGGATGATATGCTCTTATTTTTATTTTCCCCTTATATTTTATATTTTATTATGTCTTTCTTTTTTTTATTTTTAATCATATTTAAATTATCAATTATGCTAATTTCTCTTTGTGATTTGAGTTTCATTTATTTTTTTTAATGTTTTTATACCTTTTATGTTTTATTATTTGTTTTTGTTAGTGTTTATATAGGGTATTAAATTTTGATGTCCCGAAAGAGCAGTAAATAGCAGATAACAAACAACTCCCTTTGATATTTAATTTTTCTTCATCTATCTCCACTTTATGTACTATGTATTCTTTTTATGCTCATTATTTGTCTATTAAGGACAATGTATAATAAGTGTAAGAGAGGGTTATTTTGAGCTTATTTCAGGTGAATTGATCTAGTCACAATTAGCTTAATAAGTAACAATTTTGGAAAAATTATAAACAATGAAATAAAGGACATATTAGAAGTTATACTTTATTGTCGTCTAGCTATACTTAGCTAATAATTATGATCGTTGATGGGTACTTTACTACTAACTTAATTTAATGGTCTTGAGATTGATGCTTAATTTAAACAATAAGATGTATAGTTTTAATATGAAATAAGCTAGAGTTGAGCTCATTAAGTGGCTTAGGATCCCATATGTTTAAAAAATATGTGAATAAAGTAACCATTTATAGATTGACTTTGTTGACTTGATCTATGTAAAGGGTTGTAGTAAAGAGTGGTGTTAATAGGCATTTAAATTAGAGTTGAGCTCGTTAAGGCTTAGTATCCCATATTTATAAAAAAATGTTTTAATAAAGTAAGCATAAATAAATTGTCTTTGTTGACTTGATTTAAGTAAAAGGTTGTAGTTAAGTAAAAATATATGCATAATTGCACTATCCAACTATTAATTTCACAAAGAAGTGTATAATTTAAAATCCCTTAAATTTAAAAAATAATGATAAGATAAAGTGCTCATATTTGAAACCTTAGAATGTATGGTACCATTATAACTGATTCCTAAAAACCTTGTATGAATATAGAAACAATTTTAAGAGCACAAACATTATCAAAGAATCCCAAAATTTAGAGGCATTAAGATTTATCCAAGGAGGATTTAAGAATGTATTTAAAGTGTAAACCACGATGTAAGCCTAAAAATATAAATAATGACAATTGGTAAAGTTTGGGATAAAGTTTGTTTTAAAAAACGGTTAATTCCGTGAAGAATAGAAGAAAATATGAGAAGAAAAACCTCATAATGTGGAGACTAGTTAACCTCCTCAAGGTACTATTTGACCATTGTAAGTGTGGTCACCCATGCTCTTTTTTGTTCTTGAACCTAATTTTCCTCTCTTCGCTGGTCGATTAGTGCTTTATTTTGGTTGACCATTCATATAACTAATCTTCTTATAAAATTACTAAAAAAATTTCTTGGACAAGGGATATTGGTCGACCATTAAGAGATATTTGTCAACCTTTGACAGATATTAGTCAGCTAACATGTATAAATGATTGACTAGAGGAGTGGCTAAACTCCTTACAATCTCACAACTGCGAAAAAAAAAGAAAGACAATTTTAAGACATTTATTAACCACACTCATATACAAGTTGACTAATGTGTTTTAAAAAGTTAACAAACAACCTTAAAAGTCAAATTAAAATATTAGAACATATAATTAATCAATTAAATATCAATCAAGAATAGGTTAAATCACTTAAAAGGATCTTTATCATATATAATTCCAATAAATCACTCGATTCTTTTCTAAATGTGCGAAATCTATCTTTATTTATTAGGCTAATAAAACTATCAACCAATTAGTATAGTATATATCAACATGTGATAAAATAATCTATTAAGGATTAAGACTCATTTTGAAAATAAATGCAAGATGTGATTTTTTCTAAAATATGAACTAATAATTATCCCTTGTTAAACATAACCTATGATATGATTCGGATGATAATTATTCTTCTTAGTCTTGTTCTTTTCAAAGGCTAATTTCTCAGCATCCTACATCAACATCTTTAGGACTTTCTTAAAGGTAATGTGGTTAGATTAAAAACAACATGTATAAACTCATCGATAAAAAAATAACTTTATATTAAACATTATATATGTTTTGTAAGAAAAACCAAGAAAATTTGTCCTAAAAATTTACTATTCACGTACCTTTTACTCCTTTTCTATAAAAAAATTCATCACTTTGTTTTAGGTACCCAATTGAACTTAGGTACTTTATTACTAGTCTTTTTCTTATTAGCCTATATTTTCGAGGATTTACTTACCACTTTTTATTTAAAGATAAAATAATAAATATTCATATTTACCTAAAAATGACATACTATGTTATATAAGTAGTGATGATGCATAAATGTTTTGTTTGGACTTTTATATGTGTATGCATAATATAAAGGTTTAAAAAGTCAAAAGAATTGAATTAATCAAACCAAGAGTACAAGCTTCATGCTTATGATCAAGTAACCATACTATACTCTATTTGCCACTCCAAGATTAAAGCCACAACTTAAAATGACCACTTCAAGGCATAATCAATTTTAGTATTAGTATTAAAGCAATATAAGGTATCAAGTCTCCATATTGTAGCTCATTTTGGGTTGTAGAATTTATGTGCTTTAGATACTACAAGCGGACCCTTTTATTCATTGTATAAGTTCCTCTATTACTTGTTCTGTCTTGCTACATTTCCCACAAAAAGTATGTATTGCTCCTTACATTCTAAATTTTGCACATAATAAAGGAAAAAACTATTAACAAAACCACTCTATCACCCTTAGTAAAGCTCATATTTGTTGTTTTTTTATTGAAGGATATCACCTTGGTATAAGCTTTGGAAGTTAACCTAGCATATTAAAAATAATTTTTTTCTATTTGAGGTTGAATAAGTTATCTATGAAGAATAAGTGCTCTCGTGATTTAGATTGTTGTTTGTTAGAAAGCATGTATTTGGCATATTGAGATATTTGACTATATCTAATGTGGATAGTCTCTTCTTTGCTACTGTCCACATGAAGAAAGATAATTTAGGTAGTAAATTTTGATCCCATACTAGTTTAAACTGTGTTTATTTTTCCCTTCCTCCCCTCAAGAGCTCTCTGTAAGATTTATTTGTAAAGAATTTTTAAAAAATACCCAAGCCATATATAACTATCCCATTGGTTGCAATTCACACAGAGGTTAGGCTTAGACGTAATTGAAGTTAAATTTAGGAAATGAATAAAACATTGCAAACTAAATAGTGACCTAGCTTTGCTCCAATTATCATAATACAAGGAAGCTATTATCCATCCCCAACTATATATTTGAAGCTCCCAATTAATTAACTCCTTAACTTAAAAAGATGGGAGAGAAATCAATTTTTATATAGCTCCCAAAACAATTTCCCTTTCAAAAAGTAGGTATACACCCATTTAACCCATAAAGACTCTCTTTTTTATTAATAAACTCCATATTCTCTTCCCTAAGAGCACTTTATTTTTCAGGTTACATACTTTATCCCACTTCACTTTGTTGTTATATTTGCTAAAAATCTTTCTAGATCATAGAAAACTCAACATTAGCTTTTTAATAGACTTGATAAGTTGTTTTGATAAGAAGGTGTGTGATAATCAATATGTATTAAGGGAATCGATCACTAACTTAATCAATTGGAACTGACTTGCAAAGGAAAAAGACCTATTGCACAAGTTCCTAATTATTTTATATATCTTTTCAATAAAAAAGATTCACTTATTAAATTGTAGCCTCCTATTTATAATTGGCAATCCTAAATAGGTGATTAGAGGAGACAACCTTGGAGTCTAGTAAGAGTGGAAAGCCAGACTGTATTGTGCTAAGCACTTGCAAATACAATTAGATGGCTCTTGCTTTTATTAATCGCCAACCCTGAAAGATCCTTGAACACATTAAGAGAAGCCATTAGGATACTTAAATTTTTCATAAACTCTTGAAAATAATAGCAAATCATTTGTAACGCCCCATATTAGGGGTTAGAATATTGAGAAATTTCAATGCATAGTATGCTTTGCATAATTGAGTTTTTGCTTATTTATGCATAGGCATTTTTAGATTCATACAAAAGAGTTGTATATGCATTCATGACATTCCGGATGTAATTAGTTTTATAATTTTGGTTTGTTTGTGATGGAAATTCATTTGGAGGTTATTAGTAATATTTCGGAAATTTTTGGGAATTTTGGGATATTAGGAAAAATAGACCAATGGATTAATGACATGTAGCACTTCGACGTGCATGACAAATGACACTCATGTAATGAGCCAAGTGTCAATTTGGTAACAACACACGCGGTAACAACTTAAGTGAATACGTGTGTTAGAAGGAAAAATCACTGGAACCTTGTTATTCTTCAAATTAAGTTAGTCTTCTTTGAAAATCACTTAATCTTCATCACCGAAACACCAGTTTGGATTCTTATATCGATAATGTACATTGCAACACAAATAAATTGGTCCTGCTGTTAGTTTTCTTCTCTCTCTAATATGCCCTTTTCAACCATCACTAAAACCCTGGTGATTTTTTTAAAATAAGGGGAACCCTTAGAGCGACCGATTCTAGATATTGTTGGGACTTCGAGGAAATAAGCAAACAAGGAGCTTTTGTAAGTTATTTAGATGGTCAATTTTAATAGTTTTGTTTTGACTATTTTGTTTGCTGTTGATTTGGAACATTGTATGATTTGCAAAGCTGTAAGTATGTGATATGCTTAAATATATAGTATGAAAATATTGATTGATATGTAAATTGAATTTCAGACATTTCTATTTTTGAATCTGTTAAGTCCTAGTTGTGGGTAAATAGGCATGCCTAGAAGGGTCTGCAACTGCTTCTGTGACACTTAGGTGTCTTCTGTTAGTGACACTTTGGTGTTGAGACTTCGGTCTCTTCTGTGACACTTCGGTGTCGTGACTTCGATCTCTTTTGTATAAGTCTTGTTACCCATTTCTGTAAATGGATTTAGCAGTCATCTAATTTTGTACTCTGATATCTGTTTGATTTTGACATAAACTAAATTATGTTATGATTCTGAAGGATTTATACCCTCTTGTGTTATGCAATTCTGTTATTTATAAAAATCTATTCTAAAATGCATTATGTTCGACTTACTGTTAAAGAAATCTTGGAATGCATGTTGATGCTATTACATGATTCAATGTAACAAGTTGTCAGTTTATATATAGATTAGTTATTACTCACTAAGCTATATGCTTAGCACGGTGGATTGCCCCGTATGGGTTCAGAGAGAAGGACTTAAAGAATGGGACAAGTCAACTGCATTGGCCAAAGGAGTCTGAGTTTTGTGTTGCTCAAAAATGTATTTTTGAGTTTGTTTTGGGCTTGTATATAACTTTGGATTTTTGTTTAAAGGTTTGTAATAACCTTAATTCAGGCTAGTTTCTAAAATTATGATATGTATTGTATGTTTGTTTGAGATTCTGAAAATGCATGTGTGAAATGTTTCGTATGTTTTGGAAATGTTTATTTTTGAATGCTATGCTTCCGCGAAATGTTTTGGTTTTTTTGTACTGTCTTATGTGGCATCCACATATCCTCCTAGGGGGTATTAGGGCGCTACATCTTTTTGCTATCAGAGCATGGTTTAGGCGATTTTAGTTTAACCAGCGTTTAACTATTGCTTCTATTGAGTGTACAAGTTGTGTTTTGGCCTAATGCAGTGTCCTATGTTTTGTCTATAGAATTAACGATGGAAGGATCTCGCGATACTGTTGACGAAGTTGCTGAGAGCAATCAATCGGAGCAAACTCGTCCTGTAATATCTGAACCCTCTGGGGTCAATCGAGGAGAAGCTGAGGTGCCACCTCCTCCTACAGCTCAGGGAGAGGCTTTGTTTAAGCTATCGTAAGATATGATGACCTTACTGCCCCGTATGACAGCACTTAGGGCTCCAATGGATCAGTTGAGGAAGTATGGAACCGAAGAATTTACTGGGACATCTTTGTAGGAATCAGAAAGAGCTGAAATCTATATTGAGAAGGTGAAGAGGGTGTTGGATAAGATCAATTATCCAGCAGAGCAGATGGTGCACTATGTTGTCTCCCTTCCGCATGAGTAGTTTATGAATGGTGGAAGTTCGTTCTGAGGAGTCCTCAGCTACTGGTGCCCCTAACTTGGGATTTCTTTTCCCAAGAATTCCAATCAAATATATTACGGAGGCTTACAGAAAGGACAAGTGGAGGCAATTTCTGAGTTTGAAGCAGAGGAATTTGGCAGTTGCTGAGTATGAATGAGAATTCAATCGACTCAATAAGTATGCTCCCGAACCAGTACTTACTGAGGAGTTTCGATGTCATCAGTTTGAGGATGGGTTGTATGACTCTATCAAGGGGCATTTAGTAGCATTTACACATTTACAATAGGTGAATTACCATCAGTTAGTGCAAGCTGCTATGAAAATTGAAAGACAAGAGACGATCAAAAGAGAAAGGAGTCAGAGAAGGGCCTTTACTAGAGGAGGCCAGTCCTCAGGGAAACAGAGTCAGGAAGGCACTACTTCTGTACCAAAAAATACTCAGAGATCTGTGACTTGGGGAAGGCGACAAAACTTTCCCTCTTCGGCTATTTTTGGTAGGGGCTTGAGGCCGAGGTTCTGAAACCCCGAAGTGCCCTGATTGTTTTGTACATCATTGAGATATTTGCAGGAGGGATATGGGAGCATGTTTTCGCTGTGGTAGTACTAAGCATCTGATAGCTAGTTGCCTTCTCGAACAGGCTCAAACATCACAAGCCAGTAGGAAGATTCCCCATGCATCTGCTGGGAACAGAGGACGAGGAAGAGGTCGAGGAAGATATAATCAGAACAGACCTAATCTGGGTTCCTACTCAAAAATTGTAAATCGACCAACTGTGCCTTCTGTCTCAGCTAGCAATGAAAGCTTGTGAGGATTAGGTGCACCAGATGTCATTACTAGTATAGTTTCTCTCTTTGATTCTAAAATGTATGCATTAATTGATCCTGGATCTTCACATTCATAGATCTATGTTGGAGAAGTGTTTGATAAGGAAATGCTTATAGATCAGTTAGAGAATGATATCCAAGTAACCAGTCCTCTGGGTCGTAGTATATTGGTTAATCAAATGTATAGGAATTGTCCAATTGTGATCCAAGGAAATGATTATGTAGCAGATCTGATCAGGTTACCTTTTCATGAATTTGATTTGATTCTGGGTATGGATTGGTTGTCCAAGCATCAAGCAGTAGTTGATTGTGTTGCTAAAACAGTTATGCTGAGGAAGCCGGATCAGCCTACAATAGTATTGCATGGCATCCGCACAAGTTCCTTAGCTAATGTGGTATCTACTATGCAAGCTAGAAAGCTCCTCAGGAAGGGATGTGAAGCTTATCTAGCTTTTGTGCTTGATTCTAAGAAGGAGGGTAGTAAACTGCTTGAAATTCCTATAGTAAATGAATTTCCAGAGTATTTCCTAAGGAGTTACCAGGACTCCTTCCTGAAAAGGAAGTAGAGTTATCTATTGAAGTCATGCCTGGTACCGCTCCTATATCCAAAGCACCATACAGAATGACTCTTACTGAGTTAAAGGAGTTGAAGGTGCAATTACAAAAGCTTCTGGATAAGTGGGGAGCACCGGTGTTATTTGTTAAGAAGAAGAATGGCACACTACGGATGTGCATCGATTACAAGTAGTTGAATAGAGTCACAGGGAAGAATAAGTATCCGTTCCCAAGGATTGACGATTGATTTGATTAGTTGAAAGATACAGGAGTGTTTTCAAAGATAGATATGAGATCGAAGTACTATCAGCTTCGAGTAAAGGATGTAGATGTACCGAAGACTACGTTTAGGACCTGTTATGGACATTATGAATTCCTAGTAATGCCATTCGGGTTAACTAAAGCTCCAGTAGCATTTATGGATCTAATGAATAGAGTCTTCAGGCCTTATTTGGACCAGTTTGTTGTGGTATTTAGTGATGATATTCTGGTCTATTCTAAGAATGAACAGGACCATACTGAACATCTCTGAATTGTATTACAGACCCTGCAAGAAAGACAGTTGTATGCTAAGCTGAGTAAGTGTGATTTCTGGCTTCAGAAGATATCATTTCTAGGGCATGTTGTCTCTTCTGAAGAAATTAGAGTTGATCCTAGTAAGATAGAAGCGAATGTTAATTGGAAGCCACTACGGAATGTGACAGAAGTGAGAAGTTTTCTAGGTCTGGCAGGTTATTATCATTGGTTTGTTAAGGGGTTTTCAGTGATAGCATCCCCTTTAACTAAACTGTTACGGAAGGGAGTGAAGTACGAATGGTCTTGTAGGTGTTAGAGTAGTTTTGATCAACTAGAAAGTATGCTTACTGAGGCTCCTGTATTGGTCCACCCTATTTCTGGTAAGGAGTATGTTTTGTTTAGTGATGCATCTGGAACTGGTTTGGGTTGTGTTTTGATGAAGGAAGGAAAGGTAGTTACTTATGCCTCTAGGCAACTAAAGACTCATGAACAGAACTACCCTACACATGATTTGGGGCTTGCAGCAGTAGTGTTTGCTTTAAAATTTTGGCAGCACTACTTGTATGGTGAAAAGTGAAAAATTTTCACAGATCATAAGAGTCTGAAGTATCTGCTTACCTAGAAAGAACTCAATCTGAGACAACAGCGTTGGTTGGAGTTGTTTAAGAACTATGATTGTATTGTGGATTATCATTCAGGTAAGGCTAATGTTGTGGCAGATGTCTTGAGTCGAAAGACAATTTCAGCATTATCAGGGAGGCGAGGTGAATGGGAACTTGAATCTGATGGAGCTTTAATAGCTCAGTTGAAAGCAAGGCCTAAGTTGAGGCAAGAAATTTGTGATGCTCAGAGAGCTAATGATAAGTTACAACAACTTATCTTGGTTACTCAGGAAGGTAAACAGACCGATTTTTCTGTGCAAGGAGATGGTGAATTGTATTATAAGGATCAGTTGTGTGTGCAAGCTAATGATGAATTGAAGAAGAAGCTATTGTTTGAGGCTCATAATACAGTATTTAATATGAATCTGAGTAGGAACAAGATGTATCAAGATTTGAAGCAGTATTACTGGTGGTCTGGTATGAAACGGGATATTATGGATTAAATGTTTGACATGCCAGCAGGTTAAAGCTGAGCACCAGGTTCCATCTGGTTTGTTACATCCTATTTCTATTCCTCTGTGGAAATGGGATAACATTACCATGGACTTTGTCACTGGATTTCCTCTCACACAAAGGAAGCATGATGGGGTATGGGTAATTGTAGATAAGTTTACCAAATCTGCTCATTTTCTGCCTGTTCGTCCTGACTATTCTTTGGATAGGCTTGCAAATTTGTATGTGAATGAGTTAGTGAGACTGCATGGAGTACCATTGTCAATTATTTCTGATCGTGATCCTCGATTTACTTCAAGATTCTGGAAAAGTTTACCGAAAGCATTGGGTACTCAGGTTAAGTTTAGTACTGCTTTCCATCCCCAGACAGATGGACAATCTAAACGAGTTATACAGATATTAGAAGATATATTGCGGGGTTATGTGTTGGAGTTTCCCAGGAGTTGGGATAATTATCTGACTTTAATGGAGTTTTCTTACAATAACAGTTATCAGATGAGCATTGACATGGTACCTTATGAAGCATTGTATGGTAGGAAGTGTAGAACTCCAGTATGATGGACTGAGTTGAGTGAAAACAAGATGATCTGGCTAGAAATTGTGAAAGATACTGAAGAAAAGATTCAGATTATTCAACAAAGATTAAAAGCTGCCAGTGATAGGCAGAAGTCTTATGCTGATCAAAAAAGGAAAGATATTGAGTATCAAGTGGGTGATAAGGTGTTTTTGAAAGTGTCACCATGGAAACACATAGTTCGATTTGGAAAGAAGGGTAAGCTTAGTCCGCGATTCATCGGTCCTTATGAAATTCTGAAAAAAAAATTTGGACCAGTAGCTTATCAGCTGGCTCTTTTTGAAGAATTGGCCAGGTTTCATGATGTGTTTCATGTTTCTATGCTAAAAAGATATCGGTCTGATGTGACACATAAAATTCCAGTGCAAGAAATTCAAGTACAATCGAATTTGTCGTATAAAGAAGAGTCGGTTTCTATCTTAGCCAGAGAAGTTAAACAACTCAGGAACAAGTTAGTGCCTTTGGTAAAAGTACTCTGGCAACATCATGAACTTGAGGAAGCAACATAGGAATCTAAAGAAACCATGAAAACACAGTATCCTCAACTATTTTAACAGGTATGAATTTCGAGGACAAAATTCTTTTAAGGGGAAGAGAGTTGTAAGGCCCCAAAATATACCCTAGTTGAAATAATACATGTTTATGAAAGTACATGTATGATAGGAGTTAGAATTTTGCTATGATTAGAATATAAAAGACATATGATTTGAATTTTTGGTCAAGTGGATAATGGTTAGTGAATTGGAATTAATTGATACCATTAGAGAATTGAGGTATTTAAATGCATATTTAGATCAGGAAATTTTTCAAGTGGCAAGATAAATTGGTATATGAAAATTTCAAAGATTAAGCTTATGAGTTAGTGATATTTGGCATGGTTAAAGCATTGACAAATGGCATAGTTGATACAATGACAAATGGAAGCACAAAGTGTGTGACATATGACCTAATGTATCATTGACACATGGCAGCTCCTTTAAGGGACACATAAAGCTTATGCATGGGCAGCTCCTTTAAGGGACACATGGAGCTCATGCATGGAGACATATGTTGCTCCAGTTCCATGGCACCTAGCTTTGGACGTGGCAAATTCTGCTGGAGCAAGTCTTTATTTTAGTCTCTTCTCTCCATGAAATTTCATTCTTCTACTCCGCCTCTCAACTTCTAAACCTTTGCTGAAGCTTGAATCATCATCTTTGTAAGTTATTTCATTAATAAATAGGTCTTGTGATTCTATGATTGATGCTGGAAACTGGTTCGGATGAGTAGTTCTACTAGACAGGTTTCGATATTTTAGCCATATCCTGCTCTGTAGATATCCAAATTGGATGAATTTAAATTAGTATTAAACTAGAAACTTATATCTACAACTTTTATGAAGGATCCAAATTTGATTTCTGCCACTGTGTCAAAAGTTGGCTTAAAATTGAGTATCTAGAATCTGTAACTATTTGTGAATAGTCTGTAGTCATTTGGGGGTAATTTACAAAATACGGAACCAAATTGTATAAAATTTGTGTCAATAGAAACTTGAGACATAAAGGAACAAATGTGTAGAAGAATGTTTGGCCTAAATTCTTCATTTTCATTGTTAAAATGACCATGCAACATTGACTCGAAAGTTTGTTTTGTGGAAAAGCTGGAAGAAATGAAGTGTTTTCACAGAACTTGCTTTGGTATTTCAATTATAACTTGCACTGTGGGTCTTCAAATGAGTTGGTTCTTAATTCAGATTAAACTAGAGACATATTTATTCAACTTTCTTGAAGAAGTTGAATTTTAATTTTGTCTCTAAGATTTTAAAAATTTGGCATGAAATTGAGTCTTGGCTTAGGCTATAGCACTACCAGGGACAAAATTCTTATCCTGTGGTTTTTGAATAAACAGTATTGATTTAGTTCGAATTAGGCTGAGGTGTCTTCACCAAATTTGAAGCTTATTATCTTAGCTTTAAATTGGTATAACGTTTGTAATTTTTGGATATTGGAATTGAGAGTTATGAGGTGTACAACTTGGAGGCATGATCATGCATTTGTCAAAATATCAAATGTATATAATCTGTGGTATTTTGAGCATAACTCATTGAATACTAAACCAAATTGGATGAACTTGGTATCATCGAAAACCTAAGACAAAGAGGGAAAACTTTCTAGAAGGATGTATTACCTAATTACCTCACCTTCCTGATGAGAATAATTGAGCAAAGTGGACCTAAGGTGAATTGTGAAATAAATATGCATTGAGGGATTGAGTATGATTTCACATGATCAATAATGTGATAAGATTAAGGATAAGAAACCCTGATTTTTTACATGAACATGCATCACACATGTTCAGTATACATGAATGTGCATAATTGAATTCATAATTGTGCACAATAGTAATATATGTGTGTATTGAATATTTTAGAGGAACCCTTAGAGCGACCTATTCCAGATATTGTCGGAACTTCGAGGCAATAAGCCAACAGGGAGCTTTTGTAAATAATTTTAGACGGTATATTTTGTAAGTAATCTTATATGGTTATACCTTACTCTGTTCTGCTTGTTGAAGTTGACTTATACTGATTGTGTTCTGAATTCCAGACAATGATTGTCCGAGGCATTTGATACATGATTATATCATTGGAAGTGCTACTTAGATGTGAATATGATTGACTACTTGCTTTACACATAAAATGTCTGAAATGAATTTATTTTGCTTTCAAACTATTGAGTCCTAGTTTTGGGTAAATAGGCATGCCTAGAAGGGTCTGCAGCTGCTTCTGTGATACTTCGGTGTCTTCTGTTATTGACACTTTGGTGTCTTCTGTTATTAACACTTTAGTGTCTAACACTTCGGTATCTTTTGTTATTTACACTTTGGTGTCTTCTGTTATTGAGACGGAATTCTCTTCTGTGATATGATACCAATCATGGTATCTTCTGTATAAGTCCCGTTACCCACTTCTGTTGATAGATTAGCAGTCATTTGATTGTGTATTCTGATATATGTTAGATTTTGAAATAAACAAAATGATGTTTTGAACTGAAGGGATTGTGCCTTCTTTGATACTCAGTTTTGTTAACTATACAACTATTCTGAAATTTAAATATCTGCTTGTGCTATAATTTGATTCAGTATGATCAATTGTAAAATTAAGCATAGTTTAGTTATTACTCACTATGTTATATGCTTAGCATGGTGGATTTGCCCTGTGTAGGTTCTAAGCGGCGTTTATAAAGACTGGGACAAGACAACCGCAATAGCTAATGAAGTCTGAGTGTTGTTTGAAAATAATGTAAAAAATTTTATTTGACTTTTGGGTTTGTATCTGATATGTATATGTGAATTTATTTGTAAGTTTGTAACAAATATACTTCAGTTTGGTTTGGATTTTTTTAGCAAGTTTGTGCTAAGTACTATGTAATTTAATGTATGTTTTCCTGAATTGTTTTCTAGAAGTTTTCGTATGTTTTGATTTATTTGTACTGTTTTGTGTGGCATTCATATATCCTTCCAGGGGCTATGTGGGTGTTACATCATACTTAAGTTGTCTTATCCCAATGATTGACTTATCACCTAAACCTTTACTAGATAAACTAAACTACAACACCTCTATCACTTTTCATTGAAAAAAAAATGCCCTCCCACTCATGCAAACCTTTATGAATTGCCAGAAGTTAACATTTACTTCTAATACCTATGTTGTACCATCTAGACAAAGAGAGAGGGAGTCAGTTTGCGCTAATGCTCGTACTTAAAAGTTCATAGCTAGATTTCACTACCCTAATATGACATACTAATATAAAACTCAAGAAAAAGTAGAAAGTGTACAGGTGTAACTAACCAAAAGATAAGCTTGTTAAGCCAATGATTTGTACCACCTTAGGATAGAAAGGTTGTCTCATATCTCACTTAAAGACATCATAATGCAAACCTACCTTACCAAAGTTGGGGTAACATTTTTTTTAATCTGCATCTAAATACCTAACGTCTTTGTAAGTAGGGATGTTAGATCTCTCCCTCATTCCCTTAAACTTATTTCTTCTATAATTGTTTGACATGATCTATGCTTCAAAGTTATTGTTGTAATCTTTAAGAGGTGAGTTAGAAGGGGAATCCCTTAACCTTAATACCTTGCTAGGTTTGGGATTTGTGAAATTAAAAGGAAGCCTAAGTGGCATCCTAATGGTGATAGGAATGATAAATTATGTGCTATCATACTCGATTTGCTCAAAGTTAATAAGTTCAATGTTTGACCTAAAAACCCAACATTGCTTAAGGAATAGTTAAATGAAGAGCTACTCATGCTCACCATACTACTTGAGACAATTATACTTTTACTATTTTTCACTAAAAGAACTCAAGGATGAAGGTAAAAGGAGCTTATGTTTATTCCATGATAAAATAATAAGCCTAAATTTTATAGCTTAAAAAGATAACAACTTTTCTTCAAGCAAGCAAACAAACTATAGACATTTAGGTTAACTTTCTTTAATATGTGATGAGCAAGGAAATTATGAGCAATAAGTGGAAGTGACTTCTCTTTTGCTCCCCATATATATAGAGCATAAGAAAAGTCAAGATGAATCCCCCATTAATGATTGAGATCGAGGGCCCTTTCACCTATATACTAAAAAAGCCTAGAGCCTAGGTGCCTAGGGTACAATTGATGTATGATCGATTGAATATTATGTAGCATCTTATAGGAATATTTTCCTATAATTATAGAATATAATGCTCAATTCAATTACAAAATCACACTTGATCAGTGTAGGCCTAACCTTGAGTAAGGGCAATACGGGTGCTCTCTTAGAGCCTAAGCTCATGGAGAGCCTAATCATTAAAAACCCAATCATCCTGTATAATAAAAAAATTGAAAAGGCCATGAAAAGTTTAAATATTGGAATAATATGAAAACCATAAGTCCTCATTCCTCAATTATCACCACTCCAATCACCTTTGATTGATATTAATTGAGAGAGAAGTAGAGTGAAGGAGAGTGAGAATGAGAAAGAGAGAAGGAGAGTGAAGATTTAGATTATCACCACTCAAATATTAATAGAGAGAGAAGGAGAGTGAGAATGAGAAAGAGAGAGATCCTGATGGATTCGTGGCTTCCAAAGTTAAACATCAATGTTTCAATTTCCTAATCAAATTTCAGCTGCTCCAAATCTAGTCGGTTGGCTCCCAATTGCCCCATTAGCGAGTAGATCATTGCCTTCTACCCTTAAATATAAGAATTTTGCCTTGACTTGGCCTCCATCAACACCATTCCCATTTAGGCAAGAAATGCATCTCATTTGCTCTTTAAAGTCTCAACTCAATTTTTTTAATATTTTTCTTTGAATTTGATATTTTCTTAGTAGGTCTTTTGATTTTTTAGGCTCTTTATTTTGCTCTTTTTTCCCTCTATTGTAGACATATAATACTATTGATATATTTTATGATATATGATCAAGCTATTGTTGTTCTGTTGTGCCTGCCTTCTTCCAATTCTATACAAGTGCTTTTATTCTTTTTCTAGTTTAATTATGTTATTATTGTTTTATATGATGGTGCTTAAAGAGAATTTGTTTGGAAGACAAAAAGGAAAAAAATTAGAACAGTTACTAGAATCCTAAAAAGAAGTTATCGATAAATTCATTAAAATAGTATGCTCCACTAGTGGGAATCTTGATGATTAGGTGAAGGTAATTTTGAACAACCTAATGAAAATTTATGTTCTAATATTTATATGCATGAGCATGTTAGTAATTTGAGTGAGCATGATCATATACCAAATGTATCCAATTTAGAAAATTTAAGGGCAGATGAGCAACCAATCCAATTGTTGGATATTTATGATGCTAGAAATTGGGATAATGTTAACAACAAAGCAAGGGACATTTTATATGAAAAAGGGTTTGTAAGAGAATTAAATATATTTCCTTTAAACAACACTTATTGAGTTTTTTCATATTCTTGTTATTCTAGAAATTGAGTAATGGCGACATTAGCAATAGAGAATAGTTGGTTTACTCTAAAAATATGGATAAAGTATATTGTGTTTTGTTATAATTTATTTAAATTTAATAGCAATTAAAGTGCATTAGCAAATGATGGATTTAGAGATGACAAACATCTTAGTGAGAGACTTAAAGAACTTGAGAATAGTGTTAAAAATATGACTAATATGAGGACTTGGAAAGAACTGAGAGTAAGATTAAAAAAATCAAACAATTGATAAAGATTGGCAATAAAAAAATGTAAAGAACAAAGTACGTTGAGATAAGTTTTGATAAGAATTATGTTATTATTGTTAAATATTTTGGTTTTTTGAGGATCCAATGAGAAACTTTGCCAAGATAGCAATGGTAATTAATTAAGACGATTGCTTAATTTGATGTGATAATGCATGATCATGTTAGACAAATTTAAAATCATGAAATTTGTCATTATTATCTAGGTTACAAAATTCAAAATGAGTTTATTTGTCTTTTAGCCCATACTGTTAGAAGTTCTATCATAAGGATCATTAAAGAGGTGAAATATATTTCTATAATTCTTTATTATATTCTAGATGTGAACCATCAAGAACAAATGATTCTAGAAATATGATGTATGAATACGTTTAAAAAAATAGAGGAATACTTTTTAGAGTTTTAGAATGTTGATGACACATTTAGATTGGGACTTTTCGATGGATTATTGAATGCATTTAAGTCTCTGGTCATAATGTCCATGATGTGAGGGGTCAAGATTATGACAATGGTTATAATATGAAGGGAAAGCACCAAGGGATTCAAAAGTAATTACTTGAAATTATATATGTCGTGCTTATCATAGTCTTAGTCTTATTGATATAGAAATATGGTGCATTCTTTTGTTAAAGATATTTCATTTTTTGGAGTTTTGCAATGTATACATGTATTATTTTCAAGTTTTCATAAAAGGTGGAAAGTTTTACTTGATAATGTTCTAGGCTTAACTGTGAATCATTATACAATACTCTAAAATTGGCTTTGGTGAAATTATCTAAATTTTGTGATAATGTCAATTCGAATATTCAAGAAAAAAGTTGGTTAATGCACTTGAGCATTTTGAGTTTTTACTTGGTATGGTTATTTGGTATGATATTTTATTTACTATTAACATGGTAAGTAAAAAGTTGCAATCTAAATCTTCATGCATTGGCACTACCATATAGCAATTAGAAGGTGTGATGGGTTTTTTAAAAAAAATTATAAAAATGAGGGGTATTTTTAGTACAAATATTGCCAAAAGCCTTACATATGAGATGAATGTAGAGCCTATACTTCCAACCAGAAATCGTATTATTAAGAAAAGACAATTTGAGAAAATTGATCCACTACAAGAAAAATATGTTTCAGTAACTATTATTAATGGTTGCTAAAAATAAGAAAATGGTCGTTAAAAGTTATAGCAACCAAAATCGGGTTG
>JANZXV010000006.1:5044934-5055158 GCA_027576455.1 Erythroxylum roigii
TGGGTTCAGGGAAGGTTCCAGGACAGAGTTTCTGTCATTCCGCACGCGTCCATGAGATGGAGGCACTGGAGTTTCCCATTTCTGGGAATCGCGATTCCCAACAATTATATCGTTTTGATTTATCGTTGCAATATACTAGATAAGCTACTAAACATTGATATATTGTTCTATCTATAAGAATTTGTCCTATTTCCTATTGAATTAGGGTTGTTATTGTTCTTCCTCTACGATTGTTAACTGTCATTTTCATCGTTTGTACTTGAATATAACATTAAACAAATCACCTTATTTCCTTTTCCATATTTTGTGTCAAATATTGAATTCAAATTCTTATATAAGTAGAAAATTTGATAAACAATGATTTTTAGGTCAAAATATGGGACCAAAGAGATAGAGTGAGGTAATGCAACCCAGGTTTAGAGTCATGTTCAGTGGCACTTACTGTGTAGGTGCAACATCCCACTACCATAAGGCAAATACTCAATTACTCGAAGGGCATTCAAGTATATACCCTATAATAATGGTATGTTGGAGCAAAGCAAATCCAACTTACACATGACATCATCTAACATACTCAAAGATCGTAAAATTTTTATTTTAAAACCATTGATTGCATTCATTCACAATTCTTACACCGTTTCCATCATACGAATATTCACAAAACCTCTTATAGGTTCTAACAAAACTACAAAAATAAAAGAATCCACACTCCTAAGGCCAACAGACAGACCTCTAAGCCATAACAAAATCCAAAAGGTCCTTTAGTCCTGTCTAAAGCACTAGGTCTCCTGTCTCGTGCCTGAAAATCCACATTGCAATTTTTATGAGTTTTGCAAACTCAATGAGTGAACCATCATTGATGATTTCACCGGATCACAAAAACACATCACATATTGCACAATTATTCGTTCTAAGCACGCATTTTTTTATTCAGATACTCACATAACATGGCATATCATATGGTCATTCATTTCAGCTTTGCAAATCATTCAAAGAATTCCAGTCTTATAATGTTATATGCATGAGACTCACATTCGTTCTTATTGTTGTGACCGAATGCCTATCACATACTTATACAAATACTGGCCCATAGGGCTCAGTTAGAACAGAATCACGGAATCAAAAATCACGTAGCAAAGCTCTACATGGAAGCGCTTCATACTGGCACCTTAAGTCACAATGCCTTTATCTGAACATGAATTTTATGAAATGCATCAAATATATATATGTCATATATCACAATCACATATGATGCTCAAACAAAGCTCATGATCATCGGACCTAAGTCCGACATTCAACTTTGGTTGAGGATTTACATAGCATTCAAAAATCTATAGCTATCAAAACCACAATCAAAGCACTTCCTCCTCGTACAATTCAAGTCCATAATTCATAAACAAATCACAAACAATTTAAAAATATTGGAAGTTTAAACAAATTAAAACAAATCAATCATAGAAAATCATCTAGGTTGACTCACAGAACGCTCCAATATGTTATTGCCTGGATGGTCCGGCAATGTTTGTCTGGCGTTCACTTGGCTCCTCTATATCGTACAAAACACATTTACACATCACATTTTTGCACAAATATAAAAGTATTCGTTAATGCACATCTGCTTATATGAAATATGCACAATGCATGTTCAATGAAAATCTCGGGGGTACTTTATTGAGATCCTTATGATCAAATCATTCAGATATCAAAGCCCTTATTAATACTAGAGGTACTTATGATTTGAACCATAATAAAGCAATGTCAAAACAATTTCATAACTTTAATGACCACTTCAGATTTTTCTTCTCATATACATACGAGTCAACTTTTCATACTAAATCTGATAAGGTAAATGGAAAAATTAGGCAACACTTCCTTCTAGAAACGTGTTCATCTATGTCTTATGTTTCCATTGACACCAATATCACTCAATTTGGAAGATATACCTCAAACATTATCGGGTTGTTCACATTCAAAAATAGTGTACTATGAACAACTTCCATCCAGAAATTGACATCTTAAGGACTGAATCACAATTCGATTTCTTCATATGATTTGTAGCCCTATATCTTTAGTTTATTCCAAACTAAAAATAATATCATTTGGACATCTACAAAGAAGTTATGATCGAAAGAAACAGCACTGTCCAGTTTGGAAATTCCTTTCGGGTGTTTAGATCAATTGCAAGTCATGGCTACTATTGAAGAACACAGTAACTTGATGGGATAATTAAACATCAATAATTCTAACTAAACTCATGGGGGTGAGGGAGAAAACTCACGGGCATGCGTGAGTCACAAGTGTGAGAGGGTGTGAGAGATAAAAGTCACGGGTGTAACAAATAAGGACAAAATTTGGGTGAGAGCACATGTCAGACTAGTCCCATATTTTCCATTCAATCTCTCTTAATTTAATTTAGATTGTTATGAATTTTTGTGGAGAGGTAGAGCAATATATTACAAGTCCAATAGTTCAAGAATCAAGTCATTTGGAGGTCTAAAGAAGAAGTTATGATCAAAACTCTGTCGTATGTTCATCACCCCTAAAACCTTCAAAGTTGCTATCGTGCAAATACACGATAGCTACATTTGCTTAAACTCCCTAAAGTCGCTATCGTGCTTTTGCACGACAACGCCTTTTGGCTAACCCTCAAAGTCATTGTCATGCTTTTGCACTACGATGCTTCTTCTTCTTCACCGACATCTCAATTTCTAAACCTCATAACTTTTGATCCAAAACTCTAAATTTTACAAATTTTATATCAATGGAAAGCTAAAAGAAAGATCTATAACTTTTATGAAGAAAATTTTGTCCAAATCTATCTAGATCAATAAAGAAAATTCACAGAAGTTTCAGCTCAAAAATTCATCACTGTTACTATTCATTCCCAGAAAATTTTCAGACCTTCATTTTTCAAAAACCAACCTTTCAAATTTTTATTCTAGTCAATTCCACTCCATTTCGTTAAACTCATTTACCATAAATTTATACCACTCCAAAATATACAAGTTTAATTAAAAACCAAAAATTCATATCAACGTATTCATGCTCTGTTACTTTACTGCATTTCCAACTTTCATTCTCAATCTCCATGTTTCATCTCAACCTTTATTTTTACACTCATTCCCATCTCAAACCATCATTTTACAATCATTCTTTAACTCAAACATCATTTTATTTATCATTTCTAAGGAAAACACCAACTCACATAAACACACACATATATATAATCATGCACAGTGAAAAAAAACAAGAAACAGAGTATACCACCTTTTCATTCTTTGATTTTCTACACTCACTTCATACATCATTTTATTGTTATTTCAAATTCCAAAATTTATTTCCACGTCACTTGATCACTAAAAATCCATCAAAACTAAAATAACATTTTATCCATATTTTCATTCCATTAGCACAGTGCTCATGAATATAAACACGTAAACCCCATGTTCATGCAGATGATAGTGAATTCATCAAATTCATTTCATAAATCTATAACTCTAAAAGATTTTCTCAATACTTACTTGTTAAAGATTCCAAAATCTTCAACTATTCCCAAAGCCCTAAACTCCATGTAAAACTTACGTGATCCGCTATGAACATTAACCAACTTCTGGTTTTTCTAATGGCAAAGGAAACCACTTGTAAGGCGGGTTTGGTATTGGAGAAGGAAAAGCACAGAAATCTTTTAGAAGGATTTTTGGTGAAAAACTTTGTGTATTGAGAGGAAAACCGAAGAAGGGGATGAAGAAGAAAGAACTTAAGAAAAATCACTTAACCTTTTTAACTCTCAGATATCGTTACTTACTTTCTACAAGGTTCTAAAAATCTTATAGTTAGTGACACTCTTCACTTTCCTAATGCTTATCCTCTAACTTAGTTTCTTTTGAGACTAACTCCATTAAGCTCTCATCTTTACAATCTAATTATCTCCGAATCTTCTTTTAATTTCTTTTTCCTATTTTTCATAAATTTCCATAATTCTCTATAATTTCTGAAAATAAATCCAAAATTCAAAAATATTTCAAATCCACTATTCAATAAAATTTCCAGTGTAAATAAATTCCAAATTCACAAATTTTCCAAAAAAATCACAACTCAGTCTAATTATACCTGGAATTATTCATGAACGCATATACAATTATTTTCATGTGCAGAAAAATTCACTATTCATGTGTATGTGTATGTCATGTTATGTATGAGCATAAAAATGCTTTTTCTAAGCTCTCATTGGTTACTCATATTTACTATCCTAACCTTTCTATTGGTAACGGGATGTTACATGACGCACCTAAGCTAAAACTACTTTCCCATCTGTAAGTATAGTTAAACTCAGGTGCGGTATCTTTTTGTAGTGTACAAAGCTTCTCTTAGGGGACTAGTCATTGAAGTTTCACTTGAAATGGAATCTAACTTGATTGCCTTTGGTTTGGTTCGTTTAATATAGTACTAACTCCAACCCTATCGGATCCAATTCACAAGAAGTTCTTAAGGGATGGTTTTCCATCGTATAGGGAGGAAGTGGAGGACACAAATTCAGTTCTCGGAAGACCCGAACTAATTAAGAAAGAGCTCTTCTGTGAAGGGATAAAGAGGGAATTAGAGATGACAAAGTCCAAGCTCTTATGTAATGCAAGGCATATTAATACAATGATGTTTAAATTTTGAACTCTATCAACTAAGCTTCAATGTTTTTTGAAATAGCTATACTCAACTCATAAAATATGCAGAAGCTGAACCATTAACGAATTAGATTGAGCGGAAACAGAAACTACGTTGTTTGCTGATATCAAAACGGCATTGCATTCAAGTTCTAATTGCTAAAACAAAGTTTTACAAGACCACCAACTTCATAGCTAAAACAAAATGATGGGCTTTGCTCTTTGACGAGAACGTTATACATAGGTAAAGCTTGTGTGAAATCAAGAGTGTGAAATCTGATGCCAGAATTTCCACATGACGACTCTGAAAACCATCTGCCCTGTGGGATTTTATGTCCAGTGTTTCCCTCTTTCACAAGCAATCCACGAAAGTGAAACATATTATAAGCTAACAAAATCAAAGGTCTGATCAAAAGCTTCAAAAGAAATTGTTACATGCAGACATAGGACTCCTATTTTCTCTTCTTCTTCCATGAAACAAACTCCAAAGAGTCAAGTAGTTACAGGGCAGGCATTGATGCAGAATGAACAAGAGCTGGACCGAGAAGGTCATTGCACAGACTTGCCCCTTCACTATTCTTGTTCTCTGTTCCTGGGCTTTGTCCTGCACTGCTGTTAGAAAGTGAACCAAATGAAGCCTTCTGCAAGACCCCAGTTGGAGAAGTATTTAACCTAGGACTAGTGTCCCATCCCTCCAACATAAGATTAAGTGCTGATGAATTCTTACACTCAGCTGCACCATTAGTCGTATTATGCAATACCTCTCCAAGGGGACCACCCATTGAAGTTTCCCATGAGATGGGAATCCAATTCGCTTGTCTTTGGTTTGGTTCATTTAGTACGGTACCAACTCCGAGTCCCATAGGTATCGGATCCAATTCGCGAGACAACCTTAGAGGGGACAGAGCGGTTTTCTCATTGTTTGACGAGGAATTAGAGAACATAAAGTCTGACGGAGCCATAGGTATGGAAATAGATAACTGAGTTCTGTCTGACTGCATATCAAGTTCAGACCAAGAACCAGCAGAGCGATCATACTGATTTTTTGGCCAATCATCCATGAATTGGCGGAGGGAAGATTGAGAAACATTTTCCCGGTCACTCCCGTTCTGAGAAGATCCATAGTTTCTGCCACTTATCAAAGACGAGCTCTTCTGCTGAGGGTTGAGGAGGGAATCGGAGGTGACAAGTCCAAACTCTTCAGTAATGCTCTTCCTGACATTAGTAAACCAATTAAATATATGTTATCAAATTCTGCACTCAAGAATATTTGAGAAGTATGGCTTTAATCTTTGTCCCGAACTCGTCTAAAGAGTACTATAAACACTTGAATTAACAGTCCAAGGATTATTCAAGCAAAAAACATTTTCCTTTTTAAGCAAAGTGAACGAATTGGAAGCAAATCATTACGTCAAAAGAATTTTTTGTAAAGATGTGAATTAAATGCAAATTTAATGACAATGAGAGATCAACTCAAGAGGACGTTGTAATCAGAATGGCAAAGAAAGTTGCTTCAACCGAAGAATATACACCGGGCTACTAGTACAATTAATGGGCTAATTGGGATCGCATGAACTACAAATATCATAGTGAGGACAGAAATTGTTGTAGAAAAATCTCAAACAAAAGTTTATCTGGAGGTTCATCAATTAGTCTAAAGAGTGAAGGCAATCACATTGTGGGAGATCGAGAAGATGGAAGCCACAACAAGATGTTATTTCCCGACGTAAAGGCAAGAATTCCAGTTTTGGATAGCATAGGGAAAATGATTATAATCTTCGTTTTGAGATGAACCTATACCAGAAGGAAAAAAAGAAGAAGAAAAATTGCAGACATCTCATCTTGCTATCTGCTTTTTTTACTATATAGAAATTGAAGGACTTCGGACTTGTTAATTTCACAAACTAACAGAAAATGCCACCTGCAAAAATATAATCTCAGATATGACCTGCTTAATGGAGACTAAAGAGTAATAATTCTGAAGTTGTAGCCTTTTACCTGCTTATGGGATTGGCAGACGAACCATTAGACGAACTAACATTCTGCAAATGATGCTGTGCAATGGTGACGCTATTGGTTGGGCCGTCTCCGCTTCGGGGACCAACCACCGGTGCAGATGTGGAGGTGACAGCGGTTGCCGACTTTGCACCGATGGTAGAAGTGACGGTGGCAGCGGCTGAATGGCCGGTTTGACCTTCCACAGGCTTTCTTGAACGATGGCGACCTCTGTTCATATGCCGCTCGCAATATTTCTGGTCAGCGACGGCATCTCTCGAGCACCGCCATTTCTTTCCATCTGTTCTACGACACCGCCCAGGCTCTGGATCGGTGTTGCTCGAGAATCCCAGATGGAAACCACCCCATTGCACTGCGTTTGCAAGTTACATAGATTCACATAGAGCAACCCATGTCAGTATGGTAAACAAGGTCTGGATTTTCAGTGTCCAACTGAATAAAAAATGAAACTGCTGAAATTTGGGACTTTTGAAAAGGATTAAGATGATAAAAAAGTTGATACTTTGTTTTCGGTGCAAATCTTGTAGGCGGTCGCTAGAATACTTAAACGGAAACAAAAAGCATCAAACGATGACTTCTTTTCTCTCTCTCTCTTTTTTTTTTTTTTGGAGAGATAGTTGAAACATTTTACTGTATCAGTTCTCAGCACACTAGTGAAAGTTTCAATCTTGACGTAAACTCTCCTTAAACTCACGCTTGCACGCATTCGGACAGCCAATGGAACTGTGAGTATGAAAATGAACATATACAAGAAAGAGAAAGGTAAATTTGTGCAGAGGAAAGTTTCTTACATGAATTGTGTCTGAGAAATCCGCCTGGAAAGCTAGAGAATCCTACAGAATCAACAGCTTTCCTTATAGGGATGAGTAAATGAGATGGTATAGGTACATTCGCAGTTATGTATTTGTAGATCAAAGCCTGATGTTCAAGTTCCATCCATTGTGACTGAGTAAATGGCCCTTTTGCCTCTGAAAAAAGTCCATGCATACTTCCAGAGCTAATAAAGCTTCCAGAGTTGTATCCTGAGAGAGGAAACAGCAACAAAAGAGATTTAATTGCAGAATGTTTAACCCATATCAGTACAAGCTGGAGTAAAAGCTTTTGTCTGAGATAGAAAAAGTAAAGAGAGACTTATAGAAAGGGACTCTGGCAGATACCCAAAATATCGAACTTGTCTGAAATATTGTTTCAGGGAATATGCAATAGCGATGGAGAAAGACGAAAGACGAAATGTAGAAAGGAAATATGAGAAAACCCAGAAAGATTTTTCTTTTCTTTTTATGCTGCTCCGCTCTAATGATCTCTTCAAACATATTTCAAGCTTTGTCAATGGAGATCCTATCTTAGATTAAGTAGCCACGACCAGTCATCTCAACACAGGAAGACAAAGACTTGTAAGAGAGAATGGAATCAGTTTTGCTACTTTTTACTTGACAAGACTTGTAAATAAGACTAAACCTATATGTCGTTGAAATGAATTTCCACTGTTCCCCAGAATCAAAACCCAGACAACCAATAGCATCTTATCTATAATCATTCTAGACGTCTAATCCACACAAAACTACCTAAAATTTTATTTGAAAGAGAATGCCACAAACGAACAGTTTTCAAAAGCTAAAAATCTCGTCTTTAAATAGTATATCAGCGCCTTAAAGATTCCTCCAAAAACCATTACTTCCCCGTGGGGAAACATAGGCACAACTCAATTTATTTAGCACAATAATAAACGCGCTTAAAGCCTTCAAATGTTGCTTAAGGGTACCTGTGTTCCTATTACAAGCAGAAGTAAGGTGAAAGTAAGGTAATGGCAGATGTGGAGGGATCTTCTCAGGCTCTGATTTGGAACACGAGAAGCTTAGCATTTGTTGCGGTTGCTGTCCATCAGCGAAGAGACTACTACTATATTTCAGTGACCCGTTTCTTTGAACAAACGGCATTGACTCGGTTTTGGACAGTTTAGAGCCCCTCCAATCATCTTCGTCTGCTCCAGATCTATCTTGCTTGAGAAACCCAGATCCGTACCACTTCGGTTTTGTCTCAGGATCTGAACTAGAGAGAGTTGCAACACCGGCAAGGTTAGTGTCTGAACCCACAAATCCTTCCAAACCCACCATCCCAAATTCCATGTGGAAACAATAGCAGCGCAAGTAAAACTACACCACCTCTGAAGCTAACATTATTTGATTAAAGAAAAAGACTGATGCTTGAAGCATTTTAATGGAGGATATATATGATATGGTTCAACCTTATATCAGCGGAGACTAAAAAGACCCAGAATGGTTTTTCTTAAAGAAAGTCGATGCCTTTGCAAAGACAAAATAATTGCGGAGAGATATAGATATAGAGAGAGAGTAAGAGAGAAGGGGGCAAAACAAACCAAATAGACAAAGGCTTATATGCATACATATCTGTGTTTGTATATATATATATAAATATAAAATAAAATATGCATTGAAGGATTTATTATTAAAAGTAAAGTGATGGAGCAAGCAAAAGAGCTTAAGAAACAAAAAGTGAACAGAAAACTGCATGCATAGCATAGGAATTCCTCTACTTTGTGTGGGTTGCCAAAAGTCCAAGCACTTCTGATGTTCTTTGAACTCAAATAATCTGACAGTTAGAGGTGAAGACGTGAAGTAGCTTAGTTATGGTGTCTCGGGATACTGAAGAAAAGTTATGTTATATCGTTAACAACGTTGATTAGTAGAGCAGTGGAGAGTGTGTAACAAGACTTGACCTAATGCTTTCTGCCTTGCAAAGTCCGCTAGCCAGTAGCGTCTAGCAGTTTCAACTTTCAATACGCGTCTCTATTATTACCTTCTCCCTCTTCTTAAAGTTGAAAGGGGTCGAAGTTGTGGTGTGGGTGGGGTGCATGAGGGGAGATGCGTATCCACGTGACCTACGTACGCCTCTCTCTCAAAATTTCTGTCCTCACTTATCCTACTCTAACACCCCATACATAGTTCCATCCTCTCACGGTCCCCCTCCGGACAAAAATGCTGACTTTATTACATTTCACCTTTTTCTACCGCTTTCAAACCGTAAAAATACTATTCCTTGCAAATAAGCATACGTTTAGTTGAGTAGCTAGTTATTAATAGAATAGAATAGTATATCATATTATTCTATCGTCTGGAAGTAGAATTTATAATAAAATAAAACGTAATAGACTGAAAGGGAAGAATTTTACATCATATCTTATTTCATCCTAAATAATAAAAATAAATTACCTTTAATTTAAGAGGTTCATAACGGAATATAAAATGATAAACAACATTTTAATGTATTACATTGTGAACTTTTCTTCTAAACAACATTTTATTATACTATACTATGAAATCTTCTATTACTCTGTTTGGTTGGGCTTATACCAGTATAATTTTTGTCAATAGAGCTTTTTTCTGTAGATTATTTATGAGAAGAACTTTTCTAAAAAATCAATTGTCTGCCTAGCTGACATTTTAAAAAGAGCATTTTTAAAAGAATTTCATACAGTAGACTATTTAACAACATAAAAATAGAAAGTACTTTTAATTTTCATTATATTTTA
>JANZXV010000006.1:5057590-5090430 GCA_027576455.1 Erythroxylum roigii
TCTTGGAATTTGAAGAGCTGCCATCGAACGTTGCTGACCTCCTAGTCATCCACACCATACATGCAGGTATTACAACAGGAGTGTAATTGTAATGCATTAGAGAGAGTCATTTATATTACGTAAAAAAACACACATTTTATTCACGTGGAAATTAAATTCATATCTCTGAAATAGAAACCACTCGACAATGTCTAGCCAAGGAGACTTTCCTAATCGCACGAACGAGGATGCCTCTCCTCCCGCTGTCATGTTCAGTAAACCTATGTTCAGACAATTAATCATTAAACTTGTTTAAGGGCAGATATTTAATAAAAAAAAAAGGAGTTTTAACTTTTAATGGGGTCTCTTTTAAAATTTGGTTATCATTATATGGAATATTTCAAGTTTTTCCTTTTCCAATCACAACCCCACTTGCCACCTTTCGTCTGGAAGCAGGTGTTGACTACACACCACAAAGCCCTTAAAAAAGCAAATCGTGTTTTCTGTTTCTTTAACCACTTCTGTTAAGAAAGTAAAGCGTCACGTCACGCGTTTTAGAGAGCGTGGCACGTGATTAACCCATTTTTTTGTTCTTCTCCGTTTTCTGCCTGTTTAATCAAATCCCTTGCATTTTGGTTTTTCGCATTGAGAAGATTTTGGTTGACAAACTGGGTTTGGGCTTTGATAATGGTAACTAACGTGTGGTCGCTAGAGCATATCAGATAATTAACATTGCTGTCAGATGAATAAAGCCCAAGTCAGAAAATGTCACATCAGAGATGGCCTAACTTTATATCCAGATCAACGGTGGGTAATGGGGCTGTGACGAAGACATGGTCACCAGCCAGTTGGTAGGGCACATTTTTGAATTGAAGGCTGTGAACCAAGTTAGGAACGGTATTTAAGTTGGAACCAAAAACAAATGATATAAATTAGATTTCAGAGTCGCACAGAACAGAAGCAGTGTGGAGTAGTACTACTGTATGAAGTGACTGGAGGAGCAGAAGTCCTGCTCGTCAAATCTATCCAAGGCCCTGTGGACTGTAAAAATAAAGCTATCCAGTTTTGGTTACTGCCCAGCTCTCTCTCGCCTATTGCCCATCCACCACATTTCAAAGTTAACTACATAGTACCTTCTGACTTGTTTCATTTTAGTGGGTGTTGGTTCAAGATGATATGTATCAAGGCGGCTTGGTATATAGTAATAGAGCAGCGAGGTTTTGGTGTTTATGTAATCTGAGTTTTCCTGGGGTTTAAGGGGTGTGTTACTTTTAAGTTGCGAGTCTTTAACATAAAAGGCAAGAGAGAGGGCTATACAAGCTGGTTTCTCTCATATACACAGATCCCTATGGGAGTGCAGGGTTGTTTCCCAGCATTGCTTGCTCGAGTTCATTCTTTTTGCTTAGTTTAAAGCGACCAGTTTTGTTGGCTTTATATGGTGAGAGAAAAGGCGCAAAGGTAGAGAGGGTTTAGCTTTGGATGACTACCCAGTACATAGAGTGAAGAGTTTTTGGGGGTCAGAGAACATAAAATTTTTTGCTTGCAACTAAAGTTGGTTTACTAGACAACAAAAATCCAAGCTTTCATATGGAGGGTGGGCAAGAGATTTTAGCATCATTAGTTTTAGTTTCTTCCCAATGATTGAGTTGCGTTTCAGAAAGATATACAGGTAGTGGTGCTTCTAATCAACTTCAGAAAAGAGGGAGAGAGAGAGAGGGGGGGCTAAGAGGGTAGGAGATAGAAGATGAAATCTATGAATGATATGAATAATGGTTCTAATAATAACTGGTTGGGATTTTCACTCGCACCGCACATGAAACTTGAAGTTGCTGCTTCTGACTCCCAACAACAACAGCAGCAACAACAACAAAATCATCACCATCATCAGTACAATCATGATCAACCTCATCAGAATCCTGGTGTAGCAGCTGTTGCAGTTTCTAAAGCTGTTCCAACAAGCTTCTATCTGTCCGCTTCTCACTTCAACACTTGCGGTATCTCTTATGGCGTTGGAGAAAATGGTAGCTTTCACTCTCCTTTGTCAGTTATGCCACTCAAGTCTGATGGGTCACTTTGTATCATTGAAGCTCTTACCAGATCACAATCAGAAGGTCAGCTTCTGCTTTCCATTAGCTTAATTTCCTCTTTATTTTTCCTCCTTTCCTTTGTTTCACTGCTCTAAAGTTTCATGGCTTCAGCAATGGTGCCGAGTTCATCACCTAAATTAGAGGACTTTCTCGGTGGTGCAACTATGGAGACTCACCACTATGGAGCTAGCCATGAAAGGGAAACAATGGTCTTAAGCCTCGATAGCATGTACTACGGCCAAAACCCAGCGACAGAGAACAACAGGCCACATTCTCTAAGCATGCATGAAACAATTAGGCAGCAAGAACAACAATTTTTAGTTCAAACACACCCGTACTACAGTGGATTGGCTTGTCATGGAATGTACCAATCTTCACTAGACGATGAAACCCGAAACACCCAACTCACAGACTGCGACTCACATATTCCACATGTCGGAAATGATGTCCCTTGCTTTAAAAACTGGGTTTCTAGGCACTATTCAACACATACTGGACTTGAACAGCACATAGTTGATGATGGTGGAGCTTCTGCATCTGCTGGTAATATGAGTTGCGGGGAGTTGCAGTCTCTTAGCTTGTCTATGAGCCCTGGTTCTCAGTCAAGCTGCGTTACTGCTCCAATGCAAATATCACCTAATGGTACTGAATGTATAGCCATGGAGACGAAGAAGAGAGGGCCTGCAAAAGTGGGTCAAAAGCAGCCCGTCCACAGGAAATCTATTGACACATTTGGGCAACGAACATCGCAGTATAGAGGTGTTACAAGGTTGGTTCGTACTGTTTTCGAGTTGCTTTATATCTTCTCTCCGTTCAGTTATTCAACTGTTTTTGCTTTGAATGATTTTTCATTTACTGCAATACATGCATTTCAATGAATCCAGTTTCCATTGCTGTTATCAATATTCTTTTTGCGCATTGCCATTATCAATGTTCAAGTAAAATGGTGAATTTACCTTTTACCAGACATAGATGGACTGGAAGGTATGAAGCTCATCTCTGGGATAACAGCTGTAAGAAGGAAGGTCAGACCAGGAAAGGAAGGCAAGGTTGGACAATTAATCGAAACAATAGATATTCTACAGTTTTGTGTGTTTTGAAGTTTTCCTTTTTGACCCTCTGTCCTTATGATCTGACTCTTGCTTTTCTATGTTCTTGTCACGCTCATGCTTCTCATTGGTTCCATAACCATCAAATGCTGCAATTTTCAGTTTATCTTGGTAGGCTTCTTTCGATTAAAATTTTAAAAAAATTCAATGAGGAAGTCCGTTTTCAAGTGCTAATTTTATGTCCTGATGAATCTATAGGGGGTTATGATTTGGAAGAGAAAGCTGCCAGAGCTTACGATCTTGCTGCCCTTAAATATTGGGGACCTTCAACACACGTCAATTTTCCTGTAAGACTCTTACTTTTGCTTGTCTTCATGTTGATTACATTGGTCAGTTCAACTTCATGTGATTTTCCTATGTTTCAGTTAGAAAATTACAGAGACGAGCTTGAAGAAATGAAGAATATGAGCCGTCAGGAGTACGTTGCTCATCTTCGAAGGTAAAGGAAATTATTCAACTTAACTTAAAGTGCCCAAATGTCTTAACTCCATGAGTGGATTGATAATTTGTTTTGTTGTTCTTTTCAGGAAAAGCAGTGGCTTTTCTAGGGGAGCATCAATATACAGAGGAGTAACGAGGTTTTACTTTTGCTTTTACTCTTCTGCAGCAAACCATCACTTTTTGATAAAGCTGGGGCTCCTTTGAGGCTTTTAATTAACTTGGTTCCAATCTTCGTTGTTTTCGTTTAATGTAATGTAGACATCATCAACATGGAAGATGGCAAGCAAGGATTGGCAGGGTTGCAGGAAACAAAGATCTTTATCTTGGGACGTTCAGTAAGTTCTTCAACTTGTCTTGATATTGTTCTTTATTTTCATCATTCAAATTTTACGTTCAAATGTCTTGAAATTTGTCTAATGTAAGTAAAGAAACCTGTAAAGAACCCATTTTTATGTCAAGTCTGCTCTCATGCACCCACTAAAGACTAGTGTTGCTTTTATAAGTCTGATGGTGGCTTCTTTGGGAGCGTAAGAGCATAATGCAGATTTTCAGTCAACTTTTATAAGGCTGTTTTCCCAGTTGAGATGAAAAAGGAAATGGGTGTTTATTTCACATAAATGCATTATAGAAAGTTAGACTTTGTGCTTATAATGTCTCCTTTGAATTAAAAATATCAGGCACCCAAGAGGAAGCTGCCGAAGCATATGATATCGCCGCAATCAAGTTTCGCGGAGCTAATGCTGTAACTAACTTTGACATCACAAGATATGACGTGGAAAGGATTATGGCCAGCAGCACTCTCCTAGCTGGAGACCTTGCGAGGCGAAACAAAGGGACAGAATCAAGTAGTGACGCTATTGAGTACAACAACTCTTCCAATGGTGAATCAGTAAAGATTGATAATGGCAATGGCAATGCGTCAGACTGGAAGGTGGCTTCGTATCAATCACCACAGCAAGAGCCAAATGTTTCCTTTCAGTCTCTTGATCCGAAATCCTTGAATCACGGGAATAATCGTAGTTCCTCCATGTCTGTACCTATACAAGATGTTGTTGGTATTGATTCAGTGAATGTCGCGCAACAAGCGATAGACGATTCAGAGAAGATAGGGCCTCATTTCTCTAACCCCTCATCTTTGATTACCAGTTTAAGTAGCTCCAGGGAAGGTAGCCCAGATAAGAATGATGCTGCAATGCTGTTTGCTAGACCTCCATTGGCATCAAAGTACATTAGCCCAACAACTGGCATTACCCCCTGGTTTCAATCAGCGCAGCTGAGGTCAGCGGCAATCTCCATGGCAAACTTGCCAGTTTTTGCAGCCTGGAATGACACCTAAAGCTCTCAGGGTCCTGTTAGAACATGTGAGAGTTTTGCATGGGGACCAATGTAATCTAGTGTTGGTGGATAAACAATAGTAAGGGCTAAGTAGGATTTTCATCATATGTTCTCTTTTTAGGTTGTTAGTGGGAGAAAAGAGAAAGTGGGAATTATTGAAAGGAAGACAGAATTGGGAGTTGGGGGGGACCCAATTATCTGTCTGTCTGTAACCCAAGTGTAAGAAACTTTTGTCAAATGGACCTTTTGGCTCACATTGGGATGAAGATTTTGCGAAAGTAAGGGATGGAATCAAGAGGAGGGTCTCAATCTATGGAATTGAATATTGAAATTTGACTTATCTTAATTACTGAAATCAACTTTTTCTAACTTTATAGGTGCTGCTTAAGTACAAAACCAGCTCATATGTTTTCCAATAATGCAAAGGGGTCTCACTTTGATCACAAAATCACTTCAGTGCCTCCGATCTGTTTCTGATCTGCATTACACCATCATTACATATACCTCCTTTTCTTTATCTTAGCTTTCCTCAAAGGTAACAGACATTCCGCTTCATTCAGAAAAACTAAAAAGAGAGCAAGAAAAAGGTGGTTGTGGAGATTCTCGATTAGGGGTCTTTAGTTAGTGTTCTTATTTTTGGATTTCAGTTGTCATAATTAGTTAAAGTCTTAATGGTAAAATTGTTTTGTAACCTGACCCTGACTAATAAAGAAAGATCTGGGATGTAAAAGTGATTGCGTGTCCCTTGTGTGGAAGCTAGAAGATTTTATCATGGACGAGTGATATAATTCTTCATCGCATGTGCACTGCCCGTGTGCATGTGGTCGACGTCGATTAGTGACTATAATCTTTCATTATTTTCTTTGTCAGAAGAACTCCAGATCTGATGTCGGAAAGGGTGGAAACCAGAAGTCAGTAAAGAAGAATTATAGCAACAACCTCTTCTTAGTTTACACATTTTGATGCTCATTGCAGAAGAAAATGAGAAAGATAAAGTCAAGAGCTTCTGTTCCTTTTTAATTTGTACAGCTTGGAGGTGTACCAAAAACGCCATGAGGCTGTTTTTGTGTCTTAGTTTTTGACATTTGGAGCCTGCTTTTGAAAATAAGATAAGATTATGAGATTAAGCCAGGCTAGCAGCTTGTGCAGCTTTGTTCGCGGGATTTTCTCTTGGTCTTCAAATGCCCTACAGATTGCAATCACCGAAAAATCCTTACTTTTCAAGATAAAAGGCCAAAATGTATGGAGAAGAAACAACCTTTGATTGGACAATGAGAGGAACTCTACACAAAAAGGGATCAGACAGACAAAACCATGACATTCCAAAGCAAAGGTCCACAATGAGTGATTCTTGGTCAAAAAGATTGCAATTTCACGAAGAAAAAGATTGTAAAGCAAATTGGCACATCTCATTTTTAACAAAAAAGTTAAAACGATGATCTGAAACGTCTTTAAGTTAGTCAAAAACTATGATTGCAATTGGTTGTTGTTGTTGACAGGTTGGATAAGCTGCTCAAATGAATTCATAATGCTATGATCTTACTCGCACACGAGCTAGCTCGTACATAGATTATAATGTTCCAAAATCATAATCATGTAAACATTATGAACTGTGATTTTGCCTAAATAAATTATATGCGTGACTTAAAAGTCTACATCACAAGTTCGCCTACGAATTCTAACATAATTCGTACTTTTTGCCTGCTGGTATAACCTAATACGTGCCTCTCGTCTACTTCTGTCAGATTTGAAGACTCGAAGCCAAGATCATCAGAATCTAATAGTTCTTAATCCAAGCTGAAGTTGGTCGGAACAAACTCTCAACATCGTTTAAATCACAAACATAAAGAAAATAAAGCTGGCCACTCAATAGCTGTACCAGGTAACCTGAATCTGATTGCCTTTGTATGGTCCAGAAAGTCATTGAATGTTAGATACATATTTGTGTGAGTGAGGCCTATAAGCCTTGAACATGGTTCATTGTAAGACATTTCAAATCCGATGGTATTAGTTGTACCAGATATACGGAACTGGTGATGCTAGTTTTTTATAGAGGAGTCTGCCCCTTCAGGGGAGACCTGGGCAAGTTGGTAACATTTTGGACCACTTTCATATTAATTTTGGATATTCATGTCAGCTGGGAAGCTCTCGACTCTTCGTAGGCATATTTATTTCCTCTACCGCATTAAAGCCTTGGAGCGATACAGTATCTTGCTAAAGCAGAAATTCGGGACAAGGAGATACTTAATTCCAGGGTCTGGTCTATATCAAATTACAGGTGTTAAAATGTCGATAGCTGTTGTCGTTACTTGACCAAGTTTTGAAGGGTTTTCAGGTTTTGCACCAAACCTGTCTCCTTTCTCTCAAACATGAAGCAATGTCAATTAAAACGAACAGATATTTTCTACCGCGTACTCAAGACAAAACGTGCACATACAAAATCTTTGTGATGCCCTGATCTAAATTTCCCGTGAACAAGATTTTATCTTCTTCACTTATCACACGGCTTTCCCTGTTACCACCGGCTCTTAAGGGGTTCCATTAGTTGTGTTCACGAAGTTCTGTGGTCTTTAACTTGCACTACTTTACCATGGCACCTGACCAAGCAGCCAAAAAATTCCAAATGAAGAAATGGACTTCTGACTTCAGATGCCGACAAGACACGGCTTAAGCATTCGTACACAGTAGTAGCTAGCTGCCTAGTGAATAGCTCAGCAAGACAAAGATTAAAAGGTAAGAGACCCAGATGTCGTCTCGTCGGAGCCGTTACGTTCAGGGGCTGATGCTAGTAGAAGTTTGTTTCCGGTTAATCTCAGCCATCCAACTTAATGCAACGAATGGATGAGATTTGTTAGGTATAGGAAGGAACAAGATAGGCGCAACAGAATATCTGTCCCGAAATGTGTAAAGACCTGTCAACGTCTCGTATCCAATTTAGAATCTTTGGCCCTCGTGATCTCCTGTTGTTTTGAGTTTTCACTTTAGGACACCGTGGTTCCACGTGGCATTATTTTGGTCGTCACCACCCCTGTTGCCGCCGTAGCCTCCGTAGCTTGAGGACTCTGTGATTGTGCTCTCTTGTAGTAGAGTGTTAGCCTAGAGTTTGGAGCAGATCGGCCGACCTCTTAAGAAGGTTGTGATAGAGAGATTAATAAGTGATATGTTATTATTGAAGTCCCAATAAGGCCCAGAAGGCTAGGCCTTGGATAACTAACTAATACAAGCTTAACTTTGGGCTGAAGACATGCCATTAGTTAATTTGGAGTGAGTATACAAATGCTTGAGGAGCATTGGCAGGCAGGAAGCAAACTCAACAAACATGCCAAATCATACAAATGTAGAAATCTGAGGATGAAAGGAAGAGAGCTAAATGTAGGAATGTGTTGTGGTGTGGTCCAAATTGATTATATCCCAACTGGTCCCAAGCCAGAATGATAGGTGACCCTCTGTCCTACCGCTTGGTAGGCCGAGCATTAAATAGAGCAGCTAAGCCCAAGCAGGCGCTTGAGTTTGACAGGGAAATACGGTACACAAGTGGTCTGTTTCCTTTCGGGAGACCTCGTGGTGGTTTGGCCTTTTTATTCAACGTCAGCTGTCTGTGACTCTATTGCATGGTCAGTGGACTATAAACTTTCATGTGAGCTTCAGAATATGACAAATGATACCCATTTAATTAACTTCTTTTGAAATGATAACACTGTAAAAATTTGAAATGTGAAGACCTGGTTTGTCAAATGTGAACAATTGAGTAAGACAAATTTATGTACCAGCTCATTTGTTACTATGTTGTATTGTGAATCTGTATTAAAATTTTTAATATAGATAGAGTATAGAGTCTATTAATAAGAATTGAGCTTAGGTCTAACTATTATCAAAATAACTAGAACCAATCATTTGGTTAATTGGCCCTTACCAACTAAGAAATTAAGAATCCGAAATAGACCTGCTCTGATACTATATTAAAATTTTTAATATAGGTAGAACGTAAAGTTTGTTGAAACTTGCATGTTTTTTCCTCAATAAAGGTATTATAGTTGGTTGTATTTGTCTTTTCACCTAATTTTGGGCTTCAATTAGGGCCCAAGGTTGGATGTGGGTCAAAGCAAATAATGATATCCAGTATTTATGGGCTTATATGCTATGACGATAGAAGACTTTGTTGTCATGTAGGCTTTAAGGAAGAAACAAGCATGTGACATCGATCTAACACGGATTGGTCCCTGTCACTATCAATTTTCCAGTCCATGTATTTTATAGTTCTAACAAAAATTATAATAATTTTCTTGAACTTACTTTTTTATAAAAAATTATTAAAAACTGTAATATTTTCATTTTTATTTTGTAAAGACTGCCCTTTAATAGAAAATCAACAAATTTTTATATGAGGATAATGCTACTCGGAGAAAGAGTTATTTCAAATAGTTCATTCATGATGATATGAGCGGGATGATGTATCCTCGCATCCTCCGTTAGGCAAGGAGAGATTGCGAGTCTTGTTTTATTTTGGTATTTTCCTTTGTAAAAAAAACAACTAACAAACCGCTAGATTAGGTATATTTTGTAGATGAAGCCACGTGTGAGCGAAATAAGGTAAAAATTTAATACTAAAAATTAAATAAAATTTAAAATTTAAATGTTATTTATTAAAAAATTTGAGGTAAGATTTTCTGGAAAACCTCCTATATGCATTAACTTATAACTATTTTTACTATCAACAAGTGTGGTTTAACTTTTTTTAATTTAAAACACATTCAATCACTATTATTGGTTATTTTTCTCCAATGCAATACATAAAAGCCTACAAGTTTACTGTTATATAAGGAAGGCAACAAATAGATGATATGTCAATACCTGCAAAAGCTTACAACACATAAAAGCCTAAAAATATATGTAAAGACTTTTGTCCACCATTAGTTGCTCTGACAATGTAACAAAATTATGAAATAAAACAACTATGTGTCTATGAAAAATGCACCTATTGTAACAAAGGTGATAAGTAATCCTTACTTCAAAATTTCTCAACTATTTCTCTCTGTCTCTCTCCTACCAATCAAAGCTTTCCCTCTCTCATATAATGGTCCTATATTTTTCACATCTTTTAATTTACAAAATTCTTCAATCTTTCCATTTTATATAACACACAAAATCATTCTCTAATCTTATATTTTTTTTCCCACAAAACTTCTTAATCTTAGAAAACCCTCTTATTTTACAAAATATTTTATTAAACAAAAAGGAGTTTTCTTATCCATTTATTACTCTCGTTTTTTTGTTCTCATTCCGACTACATATATCATAATTTATAACAAATTAACTTTTTCACTCAATTATAGTATTTCATATTTTATGCTTTACATATCTGGTGTCTAATAATTAACATTGGCTTTTATATTTAACTACAACTGCAAAAAGAAATTAGGCAACTATAAATTTGTAACAATTTTAAAATGTGTTGCTTAAAACTAGTATAATGTAATGATTTTAACGTATTGCCTTTAATAATATTAAAAAGTAACACCTTTTAAAGTTACTCAAAACCAGTATAATGATGTGTTTCCATATATTTAAAAGACAAAAAAATAAAAAAAATGGTTGCTTTAAAATTTTATATATTCAACAACTAAAATAGTTACTAATTTAAGCAATTAATAAAGTATTTTTAAACAATAAGAGAATTGGCAATGCGTCAGGCCAATTAAGCAACAAATAAAGCTTGAACCCTAGCCTTAGTTTGAGCCTGATTAAATTTATTGTTATTATTTCTAAAAATTAAAAACTATGTCATTTTTCTTAAAATGATATCATTTTACATACAAAAAAGTTTTGTTTCGAGACGAGCTGAGCCGGATAGCCTAAACTTTAGCTTAACCTAAATTTTCTTAAAATTCCAAGCCTAACTTAAAATTTGGTCAATTCGAGTTGAGCTAGGTTACTTTGTCATCCCTGAATAAGTGATACTATTTCAGATATCATATTTTACATAATATTTGAGGGGAAAATAAAGGGAATTATAATTAACTTTTACATAACACAACAATAATAGAAAAATATAATAGAGGATTATACAGTTTAAATCAAGTGTTAAAATCATTTTTTTTTCCTTTTTGCTTCCTCTATTTTTTAGTCCCTACCAAGCACTCTCCCGTTGTTGTTCCTTGAAACAACTGTGTGCATAACCTTGTAGAAGGACAAAAGAGAGGAAGCTACAAGATGGGAAAGTAAGCTTACAAAGTAGACAATAAGCAACAACTTCTCAGCCATCATTCTCATTTGAAAAAGAGTGTGGTATTCCTTGGTCTTCTCCATTGATCATATAGGTGCAATGGAGTTAAACACAAAGTTGAACTTTGAGAAGGCAAAGTTAAAGATTTTTGGAGTTAAATGCACGTAGGTCTCATTATGGTTTTTGGTTTGTTGCCTTTTAGTTTTTATCGTATTTGATGTTTAAAGCAATTATTGTAGTTTGGTTTCTATTTCTCTTTGCATTTTTGGTTTCTCATTTTGTCTTTTGAATATATTTTTTGTTATGTAACACAGGACATTATCTGATTATAAGGTTGTTTCATTTTTTGCAAAAATAATTGGCCCAATTTATATTAATTCTTCAGTTACCAAAAAATAAGGAAGGTTACGCTTCAATTGGTAGCGATTCTCATATACTCTATACAGATGCTCATTTCACTTGCTTAGCTCAATAACTCTTAACCAAATTTTGAAGCTTTACTTGCTTATCATTATTATTCTAAAATGTCAATTCAAAAAATGAGCATAGTGATTTATGTTGGGGATGGTATAATTTTGTTATGATAGCATTCACCATTACATATATAATAAAAGTTTTGCTTAAATGCTTTTATTTATTTGTTCCAAAGAATCTTGCCTTATTGGCCGTGCCCTTTATTTAAGCAGAAGAGTTGAAGAAATCCATTTGGAAAAAGAATGCCCCAACTAAGATCTATGTAATCATGCATTACTAGCACCCATTTATTGAAGAAACCATCAAACATATACTTATGATTGATTCTAGTTTAGTTTCAAATTCTTTCTGGTACTTATCACTGAATCATTAACATTCTGAGTAGTGATATTGAAAAGGCAAATATATTTATCTCTTTAAGGTGTGATTTGGATGTATATTGATGTTAGTAAGATTTCACGTTTTTAGTTTGATTCAATTGTAGCAATGTAAATTGAATGAAGTTTGTGCAATATAGTCAAAATACACTATATTAGGGCATTGACTAACTTATAGTGCAAGTTTTACAAATCTTGCCATAGTGGAAAAAGTGGGTTGTGAATCGATATAATTTTTACAAGAAACAAATTGTTTTCACCTCTAATTGTGGATTTAGGAGCTAATTAGGTTGAATAGGTTTCGTTGTGTTTTACCTATTTCATCACATTAACATCATCGTATGAAGAAAATTTTGGCATTTCATTTATTAGAATAAGAAATTACTTAAATTGTTGTTCGATTTCATGGTTGCAGTTTGTGAAATTATGATTAATAAACTTGTTTTTATCAAAGGTAGTTTATCTACTTTCTTAACAAATAATAGTGGAAGAAGAAGATAAAATACTTAGAGTTCATTTTTATCGTCCAATACTATTATTGTTTTGAAATTTTACATGTTATTTTCTCATAGAATTTAAGAAAATATAGTCATCAATTTGACTTGAACATCGATTTTTCTGTGTGGAAAAGACACTTTTAGGTCCAAACATATTGCCTACATCATTTTCTACTTTTATTGTAACCTGTTGCCCTTTAACTTTAATCACTTTTCAAAGTCATAATCTAGCTTTTGTTGAGTTTTATAATGTTTTAGATATCTTTTACATTCATAATTGGATGAATTTTAAAAATCATAATCTAGCTTTTATTAAATTTTATAATATTTTAGATACCTTTTACATTCATAATTGGATGACTTTCACATTCAATAGCAATCTTTAGTTATTTCTTTTCCTATGTATATTGTTAAATTTTAAATTTTAAGCACATAATCTTTTAGTTCCATGATAGCAATAACATAAAAGTTCATTATACATTTTTTTTTACTTATTGCAAAATTACTACTAAAACATTTGGATTTACCTATAATTGAAGTAAATGCCAGAATTGACAAGATTATTGCTATTGGGATGCTTCATGTATATTTCTCTAAAACAATCTACTAGCAATTCAAACTAGGTTAGTATGTCATAGTGAAATTTTCTTAGTTGTTAATATAATCTAAAATGGGAGATAGGCATTGGATGACTTTTCCCAGATATAGTTATCAATATATAAGTGTAGTTGATCAATTTCTTGAAAAGGTTTTCTCTAAGGTGGCTAATAGGAATGAAATTTCTGTCCATGCAAGAAGTGCTACAATTATAATTGATATCTAGAAAATATTGTATATGATCATTTGATTGTCGATGAATTTGCTATAAGATATGAGGGAATTTAATAAAGGATTAATTAATGCAAGTATAATTATGGATGATAGTAATGAATTTGATGGAAGGTTAGTATACGATAATATAAATAGCTTACTATATGACACCTTTAAAGATATAGATGAAGGCACCAACAGTTGTTGCATGAGTTAGTAATAGTTCAATTGTTTATTTTGAGAAGTTTTTTAAATTAGTAGAGGAAGGAAAACAAGAGTTATATCCTGGTTGTCAAAGTTTTTATAAACTTTCTTTGACCATTTAACTTTATCTTTTTAAGTGTACCTATGGAATTAGTAATGCAGCTTATGCAAACCTTATGTGGATATTTAAAGAGGCCTTTTCCATTGTAAGGATTTTAGGTCTTTTAATGCAACAAAAAAACTTGTGAAGAATTTAAGACTTCATTATACAAAGATACATGTATGTCCCAACGATTGTATTTTGTATTAGTGGAATGATGACAAATCAATCAAATGCAAAGTGTGTGGTGTATCTAGGTGGAAACAAAGTTGCAGTAGTGAAAATAGCAAAGATCACTGTACAACCTCAAATGTGAGGCAAATTCCAACCAAGGTGTTTAGATATTTTCCATCAAAATCAAGGTTGCAACATCTTTACATGTGTCCAAAATTAGCTAAATTCATGAAATGACATGATAAGGGGCGTCCTAAAGATCATAATTCAAGGCATTATTTCGATGGCCAAGCATATAAAGACTTTGACTCATTGTATCCTTAGTTTGCACGAGATCCTCGTAATGTTAGGTTAACTCTTGCCAATAATGGATTTAATCTTTTTCACACAATATATGGCCCACAATCTTAGTAAATTATAATTTATGGAGATGTCTGAAATCAGAAAATTTGATATTATTTTTAATTATAACTAGTCCGGCTTCTCTTAGAAAAGATATTGATGTTTTCTTGCAACCATTGATTAAAGAACTGATGGAGTTGCAGGAGTTTGGGGTAGAGACGTATGATGGCTCAACAAATCAATCATTTAAAATTCATGTTGCCTTGTTATGCATAATTAAATAGTTTTGAGTATGTTCAGTGTTGTATGATAGAGTAAAAAGGGAAAGTTAGCATTCGCTAATTGTTATTATGAAACTTGCTTTTAACATATACTAATCTAACAATTGTTTAATGTTATAGGTCTTTATGAAGAAAAAAGGCTATAAGCAAACATGTGCGGCCAAGTTTGTTATACCAGAGTCTACGCCAAACTTTTTGAGAAAGTAGTAGGACTTATGAGTTAAGAGGTTCAGTTGACTTGTCACATGGGGAGCAAAAGCATTTGGATGATAGTGAAGAGCAATGCCAAATCAATAAAGAAAACACACTAGTAATAATTCCAATTGTTATCCACAAAGAGGTATATGTTTCCTCATTTTTTTGGCATATATATGTGTTATTATTCTACTAATAAATTTGGTTTATACAACAATTAGTTATTTCTTGTCCTCTTTGTATTATGAACATAAATTTTTTCTAATTATTAATATAGATAAATAAACTTATAATTTATTCTTTTTATATTCCATTGTTTTAATTGTTATAAATTTTAATAGAAACGAAAGGACCAAACTTCTAAAAAGAATGGCATACCATAACCTTTATGTCCTTCAGGTAATGTTGATGACTTTTTAAGATGAAAAAATAAAAGAAACTTGTTGAGAAATAATTACAAATTGAATGAGTAATTGGAGGGGGTGAATCACATGAAAATATGGTTGAAGTTGAAGCAAGGGAAACAATTGTTCAACAAGAGTCTGCTTTGCTAAGATGGTAATAGCTATTGACTAAAATTATAAAACAATGATTAGAACCATATGAAAATATATTAGAAGTCCAAGCTTCTAATCTTCCTATGAATTTGATTGCAGTACAAGAAAATGAAAATTATATAAGCATACATGTTATACAAATTGACACTGCTTAATGCAAAGGTAATCCAACTTTGCTCAAGGAGTTTTATGTACGATCTGTAGAATAAAGCAAACCAATTCTTTTTAATGCTCTTAATTAGGTAGTTGTTCATAATAAGAAAACGCTGACTAAATTCACACTTTTCTTAGGTATTATAGCTTGTAAACAAAATCTTACACCTTTAAATGATGTTAATTAATTTAAGATTCCCAAATAACCTATTTAGGAATATGTTAATATAAGAAACCATTATATTAATACTCCTTTCAATTTGATTTAAGAAATTTAAATGTACATTTATTTCTTTGTAGAAGATGTTTATTATGCCATTAGAAGATAAAGAATGGGATATGAAGACTATTGGAGATACAAGGAGAAGTTATAAGTCTAGAGTGAAACAAAAGTCTTTTAAACAATATATGATAGATGTAGACAGAATGGCTAATCATCCCAACTACATAAGTAAAGAAGCCTTTAACGAGCTCATTTTTTATTGGAACCACCCAAATGTGAAGTTGTGATAAGTATTATTATTTTTACAATTAATTTCATGACATATAATTAATATAATGTTTCAATATACAGTAAATTGTTTGAACAACTATTTAAAATTAAAAAACAATAAACTAAAATGCACTCAGCTAGTCCTAAGAGTTTTGCAAGTAATTATGCTAAAGTGATAAGTTATTTAATGAGTTATAATCTATCAAGTTCTTTTAAAATTCTAATTAACAATTGTTTCCATGGATAGAAAAATCAAAAAGAGGATAAAACTCCACTCTCTAATGTTGAAGACTATCTTGCAACTTATAAAAGAAAGCTTGGAAAAGTGTACAAGCACGCTACTAAAACTATAAGAGAGAAAATTGTGAGTATAGTTTTGTCAAGTAGCAATTTTAAATATTATTGCTACTTTCTTTGAGATGCGCAGATTTATTACTTATTGTATATGTTTTTGATCTTATTGTATTATTGTTCTACTTATATCACCTACATTCCATTTCATTTGTTTTTCTATTGTTGATATGTTATTCTTGTTAAAATGAGTTATTTATAATATAGCTAGAATTATGGTAGGTTTCTGTTGGCCCCTGAAAATTTTTTCATTGAAGTTAAGCATGATTTTATAAATTATGAGATTTTGATGGATTAATTTTTGGAGTTATTTAATTTTGCCAAAATTAGTGGGATTTATTGCATGGGTTTATTGAATTAAAGTGTTAAGGTTATAGGAATGTTCAAGGGTATTTTTAGCAAGACACTTAAGGTTAAAAGAACATAAGCCTATAAGGAAGGGTAAAATGAACTTTTTGGACTCATTAAGGGCATCAAAGGAAGAAGAAATTGTGGTCTTGCATTTAAGAAGAGAAAAGAACAAAAATTGAAGAGAAAAAGAGAGAGTGTCATGAAGATGAGAGAGAAATACGAAGAGAAGAAGAGAAGGAGAGAAAGAAGATAAAACAAGTTAGGGTTTCAATTTTCTTAGCCTTCAAGAGAGATTTTGAGGTTGTTTGAGAAGGGAAAAAGATAGAGGAAGATAAGAGCTTCCATTTAAGCCAAAGATCTTTTCATTTGGTGAAGAATCAAGAAAATCAAGAAGACAAGAGGAGTAAGAGAAGAGACATTTTGAGCAAGTCTTTAAGCAAAGGAATCAAGGTGGGTACATATTTATAATAGAGTAAATAAGCCACAAGTGTTTTCTTTGAATCGAGAAAGTTTAATGATTTAAATTGCATCATAAATGTGCATTTATTGCTTTTGAATGTTTTGAAAATGTGCTACATGTTTTATATATGAATTGTGTTATTGATTTATGAAATGAAAAATAGAAATCATTTTGAAAGGATATCAAGTTTATGAAATCAAGTTTCGAAAAAGTGTCATTTTGGTCAACAAGTTTACAAGTTATGAAATATGTGTTATGTGGGTTTGTGGTGGTCCCTTCAAGAATGTCACGTGCACGTTGACCAAGTTAAAGGCCTCTCCTGCTTGCCCACTAGTGACACGAAATTCCTTCATGGACTCCATCAAGTTTACGACTACACAGGACCATTATGTGAAAATGCGTAGTGTGTCATGTTTTTAGATCCTCCCGAACCATTCTGATGTGCTTATGTGTTTATGTTATGTGAACAAGTTTGGTGCATTCATGTTTTGTAATTTGAGATTTTGACTACATGATGAGAATTTTTAGAAACAAGCGCTTTATAAACTCAATGAGAATTTTCTATGATAAGTGAATGTTTTCAATGGTTTTTTGCTTATTTTCTGTTATAAACTGTTAACCATGAGCTTTCAAGCTCACCCCCTTTCTGTCCCATCCTTAGGTGATAGCTAAGAGATCAAGTGATCAAGAGCCTAAGGGAATTGCTTCAAATTTGCTATTTTGTTTTTTATATTGAGCCAATGGTATGGCTTTTGATATGTAAATAAAGATTTTCAAACTCTTTTGCTTTAGAAATGAAATGATAGATTGAAGTAGTTCGGTTGTGTATGTTCATATTGACTTCCTTGGAAAAAGGGTTGAGTTAAAGTAATAAGTTTGTTTTGATGTTTGATTGTCATGGGCATGCCACCCTTGTGGAATGATGCCTAATAAGGGTTTATGGAAATAACCTTACAGGGAACCACGCTCAAGTATTAGGGTATTAGAGCAAGAGTTGGGTTCTAGAAACGGGATCCAACACCATAAATATCTAAACATAGATCACATGTTACACATAAGAAATAAGCAGGTCAAAATGATTGCATTCATTAATATATAAACCTGGATCAAACACCAACACAAAATATATTGAAATTGAGCCGCCAATTTTGTATTACTGAGCAAAGCACAACTAGCAAGTTTACAATATAACACTTATAAAACAGTGCCAAACCATGTTCAAAGTGTGAAGCAAATCATGTCAAAATTATTAACCAAACGATAAATAATACATAGGCAAAATGAATACATAACTAGAATTTGGTATCCATATTCCTAATCATTAATAACTTGACATTTTCTAGGAGAAGATCTTTTTGTAGAAGATCTTTTTGACCTTAGTTAGATCCTCCTCCTAGTTTGAGTTATATTTCCAGTTATATTTTGGGAAGTTTGAGTTTTTCATGCATTAGTATTCAAGGGTTCTGGCGTTTGACATTGACTTCTATGAAGTTGATATGTGCTTAATTGTTATTACATTTAATCTATGACACTTAGTGATTGATGCTTTAAAATACTTAAGACACTCACTTCAATTCATATTTTATTTTAGGTACAATTCAGAAACGAAAGAGCTAAAGTGAGTTGAAAGCACAATATTTGAGTCGTCTTCTTGAGTTTCACTCCCACTTGTCTTCATGGAGCAAGAAGAAGAAGGATTACAGCATGAGGAGATAAGAAAGTGTCAAAAGGAATGAAGAATAACATAAGTCATGGCTTAAGAAACATCTTAGGGCACACTCACGACCATGAAAAATGTTTTAAGGGCATAACACACCAAGTCACGCCTATAACATGTTATCAGCTCACCCAAAAACCTTACTTTTTGATATAAAAACAGTGTTTTGATGGAAGAAACATTATGAAAGGTTGGAGCAAATGTTTTAGGGGTTTCGACAGGACGAAGAGGGCGACAGAGAACATCTTTTGGAGACGTATAGAGTTAAGCTTCCCAATGTCAGTTCAGAGGTGAAATAGACACCAAAGAACCCAGTTAAGCAATCTTTCATTGTTTATTATTCTTTCTCTCTTAGGAATTGATTATGTTATCCGATGCTTATAGATTTGGGTTTTCATATATGAATGATCTTTATTCTTGTTATCGTTAGATTGTTTACATATGAACCCATTGTTAGAATCTTGAACACAATTCGTAATTGTTATGTTTGAATATTGATAGAATTTTCGATATAATTCGTAATTGTTATGTTAATATTCATTTATAGCAACTAACAGTTTCGGATCATTATGGATACAATATGTAATTTTTTTGTTTTCGATTGGTGTCGAATCATTAAGGATAACATATCCTAAGTTAAATGACCCGAGTTTGTGTGATTGTTTCCTTGATTAATCTATTTTCCTAATTCGTAATGCGATTGTCCAATTAAATCTAGAGATATTATCCTAGGTTGTTCAATAGCTAGGTTTAATTAACGAGTGACTCTTAATTAAACACCACTTAAGGGAAAACTAAGGTTAAGCGAGCTTGCTGTTAACCTATAATTAATAGTTGCTAGGAGAAGTATAAGGATAACAACTCAATGAAGTATGTTTAATTGTGTGTAGGCTGAGATTAAACTGATGATCGGGTCCTTAACAAATTCATATCTTTTCATTATTTATGAATGTTTTCTTTGATTTGTTTTCGTTAGTTTAATTTCAATTTATTTTCATATTTGAAAACAAAAAAACTCCCCTAAACCTAAACACCAATTCTTTTCCTAACAAAAGCTATTCGAATACTCTCTGTGGGATTAACCTAGACTTGCCACTACTATAGTTGTAGATTTAGTTATTTTAAGTAGTGTTACGACTTGCTACATCAAAAGAATAAAAAAATCAAAAAGCTAAATATTACCATCTTCCTTATAATTACATATAACTATTGTCAATATGTATTTAAATGACTTATTGTAAAATACGTATTCCTACTAACTTCCCCAAATGTCACTCCATACCCTCTAGTTTCCTATATAAACAAAAGGAAATATAATGTTATATAAGCTAGAGATAAAATAACTTAAAATTAAATGTGAATATTCACTAACCACTCTCTTCGCTCTTCTTAAGATAGAAGATCTATTATTTGAGCCTGCAGATACTGATTATGTGGGTCTTTAAATTGGACGACTATCAAAATTAGATGAAGGTGCTTTAGTTTTTGGTGGCCTTCCTTTTTTTCGCTGCTATATATATTGATATATCTTATCATGAATAAATAGACTTTTTTTTCTACAACTAAAATGAAGAGAAATTTTTTTTAATAATAACTACCTTAAAATTTTCAAGTTTTGTCAAAAGTTGACTCTTATTTTTGCTTCTTCTTATATTGTGGCCAATTTTATAGCAATGATAGCATCTCATAGCTACTCCAACCTTGCTCAATTTCTTAGGATTTTGTGGTTCATCAGTATTATCCTTTTTTCTTGCCTTTTGAGGTATTCTAGGCATCTTCTTGATCAATGAAGGTAATATTGGCTAAAGATTTTCAGTCTTTAGCGAAAATTTAGGACCACTAATGGGTTCCATAGTATACTGATAACTCTTCAAATACAATCATGCTTATAACTTTAACTGACATAAGTGTTGATACCCTCCTAGTGACATGATATACAAGCCATAACATGCTTACATGGAATCCTTGTTAAATCCCATAGGCTAAATTGACAAGTTCATGCTTGTAAATCGATGATGAACTTGCCCATGAAAAGTATGACTTCAAATTTCAAATTCCCATCTGTCTTGCTCATACAATGCCTAACTTCCTGTTCTGCAACCTGTATTTTCTTCCTCATTCTTGGGGATATAATCATTGGATTTAAGCATCATATACCTTTTTTTCATATATCCGATTCATTAAAGAAACTCAAATGTCTTCTAACATACTAATCATGTTTTTTGTATGAGCTTCATAAATGAATTAATGTCTTTAATATATTATTATGAACTATTTCACATTTTAGTTTTATGCTAACAAAGGACTTCACAAAATTCTTTAATTTCCATATTTTAAAATCTTCATAAACGTTTAGTGAAATAATCTTCAACTACTCCATTACCTCATTAAATTCAACTTGTATTGCGCAAGTCAACACTTGCCAAAATAAACTCCCATATGTGTGGCCTTTACAAACACTTAACCAATTTGCATGGACATGTTGGGTACATTTTCTACCTCCACTTTTGGAAACATATCCTTTAATACACCCACTAAACCTTGTAACGAAAAGGGTAACATAAATTAAAGAAGATAAATCACATTAAGAAATGAACATCATATGTATGGATATTTAAAGTTTACCTTCTACTGATCGCTACAAAAGTTCATACGTTCCCACTTATGTCTAGATCTTCTGCAAGACTACTTAAAAAATAATACCACGATTGGTAATTTTCTCCTTTAACCACAACCCAAGATATACGAAACATCTGATCATTTCCGTTCACAGCCTATTGCTACTAATAAAGCACCTCCAAGGAATGTCTTAAAAAAAATCCATGTAACCCAACTATTTTCTTACATCCAACGAGAAACTATACTTCAAAACTCTAAATCCAACATAAAACCTTTTAAACATTGGTTTTTCAGACTGTTCAATAAGTTTAGTTTGGTTTATATTTGGTTTTAGGTATAAATTGGACGCACAAGAACTAAAATGAGCCAAAAGCATATCCTTGGAGCCATCCTCTTGATGTTCAACTTTTTTTTGTCTTTATGGAACAAGAACGAGATGAATTAGGGTGAAGACAGGACAAGAAAATGAAAGAAATGAAGTTCCTAAAACCTACATAACTTTACATAGGACCATGTAACTCTTTGGAAGTGTGTAGGAGCATTTCATCATATCCTATAACCTACGCAGCTATGTATGTACTTACACGGTAGTGTAAGTGAGCTACATGATCACTAAAACTATATAGAAGCATGAAATTATGGAAAATTTTACATACGTGGTTAATCATGTAACTAACTGTCTATGTTCCAGATTTCTAATTTTTGCGATAAAAGGCTTATATTCCAAACAAAGGGAGAAGGTTTTTATAAGCATGAAAGTAGGCATAATACTTACCTCTTTCCATAGAGAGATAACCTTCTTCCTTCCGGTTTGAAGGGGAAATTGATGTCAAAAAAAACATTTAGAAATCTGTTCATCTTCTATTATTGTTCTCTCTCTTTAGAAATTGTTTTTGTTATTCATGTATTAATGATTAAAACTTTTTCAATAGTTTATTTATGTATGAAACCATTGCCAAAATCTAGAATACAATATATAATCATTGTAACTCTAATTCATTTATGGTAAACTAATGCTTATGAATCATTAGGGATAACATAACATAGGTTAAATAACCTGAACTTGTGTGGTGGTTACTTATATTAATTTTTTTCTAGTTCATAATGTAGTTTTCATACTAAATCTAGAGAGCTTATTTTTGGTTATTTGATGGCTAAATCTAATTAAAGAGCTTATTTTGATTAGTTATCACCAAAGGGAAAACTAGGGTTAATAAAGCTTATTGTTTACTTATAGTTAATAGTTTCTAAAAGAGGTATGAGAATAACATGAAGATTAAGTGTGCTCATTCATGTGTAGGATGAGATTGAATTGAGAACCGGATTCTAAACTCATTCATCAATCTTATCATTTTTCCAATGTTTGATTTGATTTGCTTTCATTAGTTCAATTTTACTTTATTTTCTTAATTGAATCCAATCAAAACCTCCTTATATCCTAAACACTTCACAAAAGCTACATATACACTTTCTATGGATATGATCCCTAATCACCACTACTTCAAATTTAGTGTGTAGATTTAGACTTTTTTGTATTCGACGCATATCAAGAATTTTGACGTTATTGTTAGGGAGTGAAGTGCTTTAATTTTTAATTTTGATTTCAATTAATGCTTTGTATATATATTTGTTTATCAACAGTTTTTTAATTATTTCTTGATCTTTTCATGTTTTTTAGTATTGTGTATGATAGTAACAAGATCTCCTCATCGAAAACCTATACAATTTAATTCATAGATCGAAAGTTCACTACGAAGGTTGTGAAAGGAACTAAGAAAACTCTAGGAATACAACAAGAACTTGAATTTAAAGAAGCAATTGCCAATCCAAGAATTTTAAGAGATTGGATGTACTAGATTTAACTCAAAGACCATTATGCATCACCTTTATTAATTTTGCTGAACATGCCATTTTTAAGCTCAAGTATGGCTTAATTCATCTTTTGCCTAATTTTCATGGACTTGCAATTGAGGATACATATAAGCATCTCAAAGAGCTTGAAGTGATTTGTATGAGTATGAAACCTCTAAGGGTGACAGATGAACATATCATATTAAAGGCCTTCTTGTTTTCATTGAAGGAAAAGGACTGACTTTTTGACTCTAAGATAATAAACAAATCACAACTTGGACTTATTGCTCATCTAATAATTCATAAACTCATCGTGCAACTCCCTTATTATGTGTGACATGTGCCTTAAATGCTTTTGTGTTATGTGATCCAGCCATTTCTTATATGTATCAAAATTAATAATGAGCGGCCTCACTTTAGTCTCTATGCCTTCAAAATGTGCATCTAAAGCAAACCATATATCCTTAACAATTTCATATTTGCAGAAATCATGCATGATTTCATTATCCATGTTGCTCAGTAACGTAATATGAACTAATGACTTCTTTTACATCCATATTTCATAAGCATTATGGTCCTTTTTATGTTAGATCATATGCCTTTATGAACTAATGACTTCTTTTACATCCATATTTCATAAGCATTATGGTCCTTTTTATGTTAGATCATATGCCTTTCTCATAAACTTCTATGGTTATGTTTAATGGTTCAAGAGCCTCTACCTTCTCTAGTACATATTAACTTTCATATTCTAGATTTCATAATTGTCTCAATTCAATTTCTCACCCTTATTAAGTTTAGTAACAATACTCTTTGACGTCGTAGCTATTATTAAAATATAAATTTTCTACATAAAGAAACAAATAGTATATATGCATGTCAATGTCATAACATACATATATTTAATGACTAATTAGTTTTTAAAATTATATGCAATCAAAATAGTAGTTATGTTCTTAATCATCATTTGAATGACAACTGAATACCAATCATCATACTCAAGAAAAATGTCAAGTGAAGTTTCATGTAATATTTGTTTTGATAAATAAAACAATCTCAAACTTGACATAAATAAATAAATATAATTCATATGTTTTAGTATAACTTAGTTCAATACATAATAACGAACCCTATATGGAATAGAGTCAACTAATTAATGTAATAAAGTCCTTAAAGTTTGTTATGTAATTTTTCTAATTATTTTGATCAGGAGACCGATTAGATATAAAGTCCTAATCAATTATTTTCTTTAAAATTCTCTCATAAACATTATCACTAACCATTTATATGTTTTTGGATTAAAACATTCTAAATTCTAGATCATGCTTAATAGTTCACTTTTTGGTTGTGGCAATGTCGAGAGTAAAACAATGTACTTTAATTCATCCTCTACGAAAGCCAAACAACCTCAAATATATAACTCTTGTATTCAGTTATTTGTAGTAATAGCATTTTGTATTAGAACTTCTCCATGCAAGTATCATATCTAAAGTAACTGCACTAAGATAGTGATGACTTGTCTCATTTGTACCACAATTCTTAGAAATTTGATTGACCTTATCACAGGCATTTCACTGAAAATATATTTGAAGAATTAGAAGTCACTCTCAATACCCAAAAATCATAAAATAAATGATTTGACTAATATAATAATGAACTCATGCTTATAATGAAACTACAGTTATTGTAATTTAATCAAAATCGCAATTTCAATTATTATTATACTAATCATATTAAATTATAATTATTTCATTTTTAATTAGAAACTTATTTCTACTTATTATGCAACCAATCAAATTAAATTAAGAATTTTATGAAATTAAAAACGTGTTTCTAATTATTATTAAACCAACAATCATAATTAAATTAAAATTTTATTTCTAATTATATATATTTGATTTGATTTGATTAAATTTAATTAAGTTAGAAACTCATTTCTAATTTATTATTTAAATGATTCAACTAATCAATCTTAATTACCATAAGTTTATAAATTATTTAGAAAATTATTTCTAGGTATTATTAATTAATTCATATTCATAATGTGCATAAATTTAGAAACTCGTTTCTAGATTCAATTAATCACATTATCTAATATGTAATATAAACATATGTATAGAAATGGGTCTCTACAAGTCCAAACATATAGCCCAAAATTTAGAAAATAAGTGGTATATAGGTTTGTTTTCCTTTGATACCCAAAACTTTGGCCCATGTATGCTAGCCAAAATCTAGAAGTAATAGCCCAAAATCACTAAAATTGGTCCATTTTTTTTCCTTAGCCCATAGGTATACATTCATCTTATGCTAGGATAAAAAACAAGTACACGAAATGCTACATTAATTACTCTCTCTTAGTTCTAAATGTAAGGACCACAATACACCAAAATGTTCTATTGGGCAAATAAAAAAGTATAAAACATGAGCAATTTACACTATGAATTTAATTTAAGGAATAGTTAATCATTTTACTGGTTTTAGTACAAAAAGACATATATTATGGTGTTTAAATTTGAACATTACAATCATAAAGTTTAGTATAGATGTACTCATCATCACTCACAAGTTTGTATTAGTTTATACAATATAGCCAATCAATTGGTTGTAGTTTAGTGACATAATAATTTATTGGCATTTTTATCTTATATATATTTAGATGTATATGATAAATGTATATTGCAAAGGAAATTATGACGAGATTATAATTATGAGAATCTTATTGCATTTATGTATTATCCTTAAATTGTTCTTATTCATTTTTCTATTAAGGTTGTACATTAATAGAATGTAAGAAGACTAGTATACGTAATATTTTTCCTTATGAAAGAAGTAGTTATACGTAATATTTTTCCTTATCAAAGAAGTAGTTAATCTTGTAGACTAAAGTATGAAGATACTTAAATAAATATATATATGCTTGTTAGAAAATAAGTTCACTAAACCGATCCTATATAAGAAATTCCATTGGAACATTACTTCTATTTCTATGAAAATTCTTATTGTGATGATTGTATAAGAGATCTTTTGACTTAAGATCTTCAAAACATCTCTTATATTGAGTGTTATGTTTTAATAATACTTATGTCCTATTCTATTTAAATGTAACTTGGTCGGTAGTCACTAGAAATTGTATGAACTATATAGATATAGTTGGGTGATAAATATATTATTCATCACCTTAAAGTAATTAAGGAGAATATTCTACTATTTTTAATTAGTATGGAATTGAAAAATCCTTGGCTAAGATAAAATGAAACTTTAAAGATAGTTTTCAAATGTCATTAATTGAATCAATTACATGATTGGAAAATAGATTAGACATTTTTTCCATGTTCCATGTCTAATCAAAATATTATATGTTGGAATGATTATATTATAAGAAAAAATCATGCACAGAAAGGTTAGTCAAAGTTACTTTGACATTCCTAAATATTTGAGTAGTTATGATGAGTTACAAGATGTCAATCTTGATCTATTGATATAAATTGTTTAATTAGATAACTAAAGATAAATTAATAAAGTTTAATTTATCTAATCTAAATAATTAGGGTTATAAGTTATATCTATTGCCAACATATTTGAGAATCTAATGGGTCTTACACAAAGAATGGTTGAAGAGAGAAAAGATCTTTCAATTAAGTTAGACTTGATTATAAAGTTTGAGAAACTTTATGATCAAATATGAAATATATAATAAATAAAGATTGATATGAGATATTGTATCTTATTTTGGTTTAATTAGAATTAATTATAATTTTAAATGAAATTTAATTAAAATTAGAATTTAATTTCAATTAGAGTACTAAAATGCTCAAAACTTATTATAAATAGGTTTAGGTTTTAAGAGAGCTTGCACTCCTTACCTAACCATCTCTCTAATAGTTAAAGAATTCTCTCAACTTGTTCTATAGATGTTATTAGAGGTCATATACGAATTAAGCTTTACAACGAGGTACAAATTTTATGTTTTATGTGTTAATCATATTTTAGAATTAAAATGATCTTAGTTTTCAAGAAACCATAAAAAATGATTTTGTAATTATTCCATCTCATCTTTATAATTTCATCCATCTCACCCTCTCTCTCTCTCTCTCTCTTCTTATTCTAGAAATCAAGAACTTGCTAGTGAATTTGTTCTTAAGGCTTTTAGATTTGAAGATGTGTATATGTTTTACAATTTTTTTGCATCGTTGTTTTTTGTGTGATTCGGTCTTTTTGGTTGTAGGCTTCATAGAGCTTGATTATGTGGTAAAGGAGTGATCTAGCTTGTCATTACCAGTCACCCAGTCACTCTATCTATTGATATTATCCCTCTTGTCTCCCGCACCCAATCATTCCCCTCATCACCCTGCTCCGCCTCTCACCACCATTGTGTTCTTTTGTTAGATATTTAACTGTTCTATTTTTTAAAAAATATATCTTTTTATCTTAAACTTTGATCTTTCACTATATCAAAGCCTCAAATTATTAAAGATCCAATCTTTTCACTCTGATGAAGAAGAGGAGAAAAAAAAGTTATTAGGTGGAAGTGAAGAGTATAGTCCTCTCTCTCTCTCTCTCTATTTCTTAAATTTACTTATCATATATCCATATTTTTACGAAATTTTGGGTTTTCACAAGTTTATATCTTTTTTGCAGGTATCAGAAACACTTCTCACCACATATTTTCTCTTGCTCATACTATTGCTCCTTCAGTTCTCTGGTGTTTCTGAGTTCATCATTTAGTTTGTCATAAATTATTAATTTATCCTTTTTCTGGTTGTTAGATTCTTGGTTTATGTGATTATCATAAAACTCTAGTACTATGTCAGCATTGCTTTATTCCAACTGACTTGTTCCATTGTTTATGTTTATTAGTTCTTCTTGTTACTAAAATTTTCATTCAGGGCTATCATAAAATCCCCCGGCTTATCATATGGCTTAGTTTTGATGGGCTTAGAGTTATTGAGTAGAATGGGTATTGTTGGTGTTTCTTAGTCCCTTGCTCTTGCTTTCTTCAAAAATTTGTCCATTTAGCCTGAGTTTACCATCCTTGTTAGTTCTGCTCTTTTTGTTTATAATTTTCAATATTTTTGGTTCTATTTTAATTGTTTAATACTTGATTTAGCATTATATAGAATACTAATTGCCAATGGTGGGTACGATTTTGTATCAACGAATTTTTGATTTGCTTAATGATAATAGGAATATTTTGTTGGATTTGGTGGTAGCATTTGAGTTAATGATAGCCAATTTTTTTTCAAAATAAACGAGGAACACTTAGTGACTTTTAAGAGCATAATCACGAAAACTCAAATTGATTACTTCCTCGTAAGGCAAAGCGATTGACCTAGGTGTAATGATGTAAGGTGACACTAAATGCTTGCTTGTCAACTCAACATAGAATATTACTTTTAGATCTTACAATTAAAGGATGGACAAAAACGAGAAGTCATATGAGATGTATTAGAGTTAGATGGTGTAATCTAAAAAGGGAAATGGTGGAACAACATAAGAATAGAGTAATATATTGAGATGAATGAAAATTGGAAGCATATGCTAACTAGATGTGGGAGAGAGTAGCAACTCTTTTAAGGAATACAAATAAAGAGATCATGGGAGTTTCTAAAGGTCTTAGGGGTAGTAAGATGGAGTCTTAGTAGTGGAATGAAGATGTACAAGAAAAGGTTCAGATCAAGAAGGGCCCTACAAAGCCTTATTGGATAGCAGCACAGAGGTAGACAGAGTAGCTAATAGAGTAATGTACAAATTGGCTAAGAAAAAGGTGAAAAAGACAATCTTAATAGCTAAAAGCAGAGTTTATGAGAAATTGCACCAAAGATTGGAAACTAAAGATGGAGAAAATGACATTTTTAAGTTAGTAAGAGATAGGGAAAGGAGAACAGGAGACTTAGATCAAATTTTTTGTTTAAGACATGAAGCAGGATAGGTGCTCGTGACTGAAAATGACATCAAGAAAAGACGACAGAGGTACTTATATAGCCTTTTTAATGAAGACATTAAAGGAAAACATCTCTTTAGGTTATCTTAGCACCTCCGAGAGGTTTTGTGACTTGACTCGTTACAGGCAGATTAGAAGAGAAGAAATTAAAAGAGCTTCTAGGGAGACGAAGAGCAATAGGGTAGTAGAGCCTCGTGAGATACCTATAGCGGTGTGGAAGAGCCTAGGAAAATAGGGTCTTATATGGCTAGCCTAGCTTTTTAATATTATCCTTAAGTTCATCAAAATGTCGTAAGAGTGGAGACTTAGTTTTTTAATTCCTCTATTTAAATTATTTAGATCAAACTACTTAGTCACACCATTAATTTGTGGGAGAAGGTAATTAAGAAGAGATTGAAAAAGGATACCCCTATCTTAGAGAACCAATTTGGCTTCATTCTAGGAATGTCCACAATAGAAGCTTTACATATCTTAAGAAGATTAATGGATTATTACAAGGAAAGACAGAGTAATCTACACTCAATTTTTATTGATTTAGAGAAGGTATATTATATAGGAAATCATGTGGAGGTGTTTAGAGGCTAAAGGATTTTCTTTGACCTATATATGGGTTATTAAGGATATGCATGAAAGGGTGAAGACAAGAGTTAAAATGATAAAAGGAGATACAAAAGAATTTTCTATCAACATTGGGCCACACCATGGCTACTCATTAAGCCCTTTTTTATTTGCAGTAGTAATGGATGAGCTCACAAAGAATATTCAAGAGGATGTGCCTTGGTGTATACTGTTTGCTGACGATATTGTCTTAGTGGATGAGACAAAAAAGGATATCAATGTCAAGCTAAAATGTTGGAGGGATAAGTTAAAGTTGAAGGGTTTTAAATTAAACAAGAGTAAGACTAATTACATAGAGTGTAACTTTTCTGGCCATAAGGTGGCTTTTGATATGGAGGTAAAGATTGGTTCAAAAGTTATACTATAAAAAAAGTGTTTTAAGTACCTAAGGTATATCATCCAAAGCATTAGTGTTTTAAGTACCTAACGTCTATCATCCAAAGCATTAGAGAGATCGATGAAGATATAGCCCACCATTTCAGACCAGGGTGGCTTGAATGGAGAAGTGAATCGGGAGTTTTATATGACAAGAATATACCACTCAAGCTCAAAGATAACTTTTATCGTTTACTGGTTAGGCCAACTATGCTATATGAGGTGGAATGTTGGGCCATCAAACAAGTGCATAGTCATAAGTAAATTGTGGCAGAGATGAGGATAATCTCTTGGATATGTAACCTTGACAAAAGAGATAAGGTCAACAATGTATTAGTAATATTCATATAAAAGGTGGTCAGTATTAATGATAAATTAAGAGAGACAAAACCTAGATGGTTTGGACATGTTAAAAGGAGACACCCTGATGCTCTAGTGAGCAGATGCCAGAAAATAGTGTTTAAAGATTGTAAAAGAAAAAAAACCGAAAGCTTAAGAAGAACTAGGGGGAAGTAATATAGGATACGGATAAAGGATCTTACATAGAGAGGCCTTTCTTATTGCCTTAAGTCTTTAAAACGTTTTCTTTTGAGTCTTTTGTTTTATACCTAGCCTTAACATTTTAATTACGTAGTACTTCCTTCCTAGTTATTTAGCCTAAGCAGTTTCTTAGTCTAATTACTTTCTTGCAATGGCTAGTTTAATTTATTCTTGTACTTGTATTTTTTCTAGTTTATGTATTTATTTACATATTTTAACTTTTATTGTAAGCTTTACTATGTTTTATATCTACTGTATATATTCCATTACTTATTTCTAAATTTTTATTTATAGGTATTTATTTATATTTTGCATTACATATGGTTCTATCAGAAATAACATCTCTACCAAGTAAGAGTAAGGTCACGTATTGCTAGACTTTCTCAAATCCTGTGTTTTAGTAGGACTCTCACTGATTGTTGTTGTTTTCGTATTAAATTCATTGTATAATTTCATTAAAATTATTTAATTATTTTTTATTTTAAACTATAGAATTAATTATACAAAACTCTAAATCACTAAAAGTAAAATAGATTTACTTGACTACGAAATGTTCATATTAAAAAGTTATGCAATTTTAAAGTTATTGTATTATAAACCTAGAATCTAAAAATTTTAATAAACCCTAAAATTATGAATACCTTAATTATTTTGGAATTCTTAACGAGTTGTAAATTTTTTAAGAGTTAAAACAAGTCTAAAACTCAAAATGCCTAGCCACATAAAATAAATGTTAATAGTATGCTAGGGACTTATGTGTTTTTGTTACTAGGCTTATATACGTTAATAGTATGCTAGGGACTCGTGTGTTTATGTATTTTTATTAAGAAAATATTTTTAATTAATTAAGAAATCAATCTTTAAATAAATAATGTAAAAATTCTTAATTAATTAAAAATGTTTTATTTAATTATGTATTAGCCTTAATGACTACAATCAAAATCTTTTCTAGAATGTCTGGACTTAAAGTGAACTCTAGTAAAAGCTCTTGTTATAGTTCAAATAAAGTAATAGATCAAGACGCAATGATATTTGAATTTACAAGTTTTAACAGACAAGAATTGCCAACTACATATTTGCGGATTCCTATCTTTGTATCCAAGTCAACTTATGGAGATTAAAAAATCCTTGTTGAAAAAATACAGGCAAGGATATTTGGCTAGAGTATGAAGGATTTGCCCTTAACTAGAAGAGCACAACCCATTTCCTCTATACTCAACATAATGAGTCTATATTTAGCAGATCACAAGTTTCTTCCCAAAGATGTTATCAAGACAATTGATACTATTCTCAAAAAGTTTTTTTGGTATAGAAACAGAACAGGAAAACACTTCACTATCATAAAATGGATTAAGGTATGTTCTTTGAAGAAATATGGTGGTTTAAATGTGATCCCTTTAAAAATATGTAATCTAGTCATGCTTGCTAAAAAGTTGTTCATGATCATCGAAGATAAGCAATCCTTATACGTTAGGTGTATAAATTTTAGTTACATTAAAAGGAAGATTTTATGGAACATCAACATATCTAAAAATTCTTCAAACATTAAAAAAAATCTTCAAATTAAGAAGCAAAGTTAGCCACATGTAATTAAAATATTAGGAAATGGCATCAATACATTCTTTTGATATGACATATGGTTAACTAATAGAGTTTGTAAAGATATTGGTGAGCTCAATTCAATAAAAATATCATCAATGATGATCAATCTATTGCTTATGTTCTAGCACACAAAAATAAGATTTTATTAAGGATTAAAGACTATAATTTGCATAATCATCTTAATAGCATTAAACTTAAGGAAAGTAAGAAATATCTCAAATGTTAGACTTTGTCTAACCACGGAAATTCACCAATGTGTCTTATAAAATGTTGTTTTAAGAGTAGGGAAACGTAGTATCGTCACATAAACTCATCTAATGCAAGTATATGTTCCCTAGAGCTTCAATCATATTGTGGAGAGCTATCAAGTACAGATTGTGTTGGGTCCCGCTTCCGGAACCCAACCTTCTTGCGAAAACATGAACGCGTGCCTATTACCCTGAAGGTTTTTTTTTCATTGAACCCTTGTTAGACATTATCAATTCATCTTCATTCTCATAACGTTCCAAAAAAATTCACTCACAATTTGTTCAATGGTGTGCCCATACATATCGGACACCATGCTCAAACTCATTTCTCCTACT
>JANZXV010000006.1:5129543-5148821 GCA_027576455.1 Erythroxylum roigii
GACATCATAGGTTATTTTTGTTTTCTGTTTAGGTTTTAATTATTTAATCACAATACTTAATCATAATAATTATTAAGGAGCTTTATTTTAACTTAGATGACATAAATTAGGGAACTTTATCGGGGATTTGTCCCCCTAACCTTATCTTGTAATCTGTTTAGTTTCCTTTTCCTTCAAAAAAAATAATTAAGTCAAAATTAAATTATAAATTATGAACCTTTTATTAATTAAGTTTTATAATGAATACATTATCATTGCTCTAAATTTTATATGAATATTAAATTTTAATAATAAAATATATTTTTAAAATGTATATATTAATATATTACTAATTTATTGAGACTTTCCATAAAAAATAAAAATAAGGTGAAATATAACAATCATCAGTTGACACTTGACACCATAAAATTACAAAATTTTACGGTATCCTAAGCCTGAGGTATTAGTTGATAAGTGTCTACCACGTGGGCCCATACAAAAGAAACAGCTAGAAATAGACCGTGTTACTTCAGACAAATTATTGCAACAACTATAGCGTCTGTTGATCAATCTGTGATTAAGGCCTCTGTTCTCTATTCAATCACCACCTAATCTTTGATTTATCCAATAAATACATAGACACCAGGGCCTACGTGTCTTGTAAGCCTCCTTTAAGCCTGTAATCGATTGTTCTAACCCTTTCACTACCAAGTGTCTTACATGAAACTTCTACATGTAATCATGACATTCATTGAGCTGTCATCCAACGCACCGCAATAGCAACATTCCTGGAACAATCCACTCGGATTCAAAATGTCTTGTTACGTGGCGCTTTCTGCGAATATTCTTCTTTTAACCTATTTGGTCTTTCAACACTTTACATCTGCGATTAAACAATTTTTTTTTATTTATATTAGGATCTCAGTTTAATCGGACTAATCTTAAATTCTAAGACCTCACCTCAAGAATTCTAGAGGAGGTAAATCTGAAACTTCAAGATTCCTCATATTTTTACGTAGCATGTATACTTCTGCGTACAAAGAGTCGTTACATACTTGATTAGTCAACTGTTGATTGATCACTGGCCACTCTGCTCAGCATCAGGTTCCTACTAACCCTCGGGTTCCCTAATAGCTTTAACTCCCATCTTGCCGTTAGAAGCGAGACGTCCGTAATTGATCCGATCAAGGAGCGTTTATCCAGGGAATTAGAGAATCATCAATTAAGAAAATATCTCATTTTTTCTCTTTTAGCATGACTCGAACTTAAGACCTCCTGTAAAAAAGAGTGTTAAATGAGGAGTGTATATCAGTTAGGTCACTCCTCCTCGTCTAAACAAAATTTTTAATTCTATAAAAGGTCAGAAAATATAGAATTTAATTGTTCTTTCCAAATTGTGTGGGGACTAGGGATATTTAATATGGCAGTGCTACTCTACATTTATAAGCAATTATGAGCAGGCGTATGAACCGTTGGATCACGTGAGTTCTTCCTTCTAGTACATTGATTTTCTAATCTAACATACACGATTCAATTTATTCTGTTTTTAGTTATCTTTGGTAGCCTTAATTGCGGCCGGTGATCAAATAAATGGACAGATGATCCACGTAGATCAAATGTGGTAACACTTTGATGGTCTCTAAAAGTTCAGCTCAAAACCCATAGTTAGTTTATTGCGGTGGCCTTATCCTTGGGGAAAAGGATATTCCAAAATTATCCTGAAATCTGTCGGTGGCTAAAGCCAGGCCCCGAGGATAATTTAGACAATTGAGATTTGTCTGTTTTTTATATTATTATCAGTTTTATCTGCCTGTCTTTACATGGACACTTGCGCTTATGGCGCGTGTCCGAAACTTAAGTTGTCTTTTTCTGATGTACCGCCTGTCCTCCAACTCCCTGACAGCTGGATGATTGTTGATAAATCGAGCGGCAATTATGACGTGTGGCCAAAATTAAGAAAACTCCACGCGCTTGGGTGGATGAGATGGATTTGGTTACACTTTTTCCCGCAAATTTACGCGTGTGATTAATTAGCTAATCACGCAAATCAGTTTATATTTAGTTATATTTTGAAAAAGATAAATAGAATTGGGTGGGTAACTTCCCGGATTTGCCACTGAGTAACAAGTATGGGAGGAGAAAAAAACAGTAAGAACAACCAAAACAGGAGGAGAATAATGTCATTATAAGTTTAGTTTATTTTTGGTTTTGTATTTTCCAAAAATAATTAGCAAAATATAACCACGGGATTACATTGACAAGATCCAGTGATTAGTCTCTTTCCAATAATAAAATTACAGGGTTTTGCATCTTGTTAGATTCCTACTCTGTAAACCTAATCTGATATCGACAGTACAACGTGCTGTCGCTGCGCAATTTTTGTTGGATTTATAGTAATCATCTGTCTAACTTTCTGTGTGAACAGCCCTTGAGGTTTTCTTAGTGTATAGTATTTGTTAAATAAACAAGCATTGATGGGGTCTTAGTTAGAGAGAATCAGAAGGACGTGTTGAGCTGTTACCATCTTTTTCCTAAAATCTTTTCTGTACATCACTTCATCACACACTGTCCCTCTCTATATATCGCTTTTTCTTTTCTCTTTCTACATGAATTGCTGTTCTTCTTCATTTTTCATTACGTTTTTTTCCCAGCGGAGTTGAGTGAGAGCTTTTCTTTTCTGTCCACATCTTTACATCCATTCTCTCTCTCCAAATTTCTTATTTTATACATATATATTGCTCATCTCAAAACCTGGTTTTTGGGTCTCTCTGTGTCACCATTTCTGTTTCCTCCTCTGTTTTTCTGACAATGAGATCAAAGACGCAGCCTTTTTGAGCGATTAACCGAAGAGAGGAAAAAGCACTCGATTTTCTGGGGATATATTTGGTGGGTTCTGATTTATTTTTTGGGATAGATCAGAACAAGGATACATTGAGCTTAAACTAATCAAAATGGCACCTTCTTTCGATTGGTGGTCGAAGGAGAGCCACAGAGGCACGCCAGTTGTGGTCAAAATGGAGAACCCAAACTGGTCAATGGTCGAGCTCGAAGGCCCGTCGGATGAAGATTTCCTCATCGGAGGCTCGCCGGCGCGTCGCCGTGAAAAATCTCGCAACAAAAACGCGAAACAACTCACATGGGTCCTTCTCCTCAAAGCCCACAAAGCCGCTGGCTGTTTAAGTTCTATTGCTGCGGCAATGGTCTCCCTCGGCTCCGTCGTCAGAGGACGCATCCGCTCTGGCCGCACCGACACCGACATCGACGCCGACGCCGCGAACAACGAAAACCCGGCAGTAAAGTCCCGGTTCTACACATGCATCAAACTGTTTCTATGGTTGTCCGTGCTTTTACTAGGTTTCGAGGTGGCTGCTTATTTCAAAGGTTGGCATTTTGGTGCTCCACATCTTCAACTACAGTACCTCCTAGCGTCGACGTTTGGGTTCAAAGACATTTTCGACACTTTGTATTCGTGCTGGGTTTTGATTCGTGTGGAGTATCTCGCTCCTCCTCTGCAGTTCTTATCCAACATGTGTGTTATTTTGTTCCTTATCCAGAGTCTGGATAGGCTTGTTCTGTGCTTGGGTTGTTTCTGGATTCGGTTTAAGAAGATTAAACCCATTCCCAAGCAAGACCCTGACGCCGATCTGGAGTCAGGAGAAGGTGGCTACTTTCCTATGATACTTGTTCAGATCCCCATGTGTAACGAGAAGGAGGTATGTTAATTAATTAAGTTAAACTGTTTTTTAAGTTAAAGCTGGAGTTTTTTTTAACTTTTTTTTTCTGTATATTTAGGTCTATCAGCAATCAATTGGTGCCGTGTGTAACTTAGACTGGCCTAAATCCAAGATTTTGATTCAAGTTCTGGACGATTCTGATGATCCCACAACGCAGTTGTTGATCAAAGAGGAGGTGCAGAAATGGCAGCAAGATGGTGCCCGCATTGTCTACAGGCATCGGGTTATTAGAGATGGGTATAAAGCTGGTAATCTCAAGTCGGCAATGAATTGCAGCTATGTTAAAGACTATGAATTTGTTGCCATTTTTGATGCCGATTTCCAGCCAACGCCTGATTTCTTGAAAAGGACTGTCCCTCATTTTAGGGTATGTTGATTCCTGCTTTGTTTTCGGTATGTTGTTCTTTTGAACCTGTTTGAAATTTCATTTACTTGAAAGTTGTATGATTTGGAGGTTAGTAGTTAAGCACAGGGAAGTGTGAAGTTGACTTGGGGGTTCTTTACGGTATTTTGATTACAGGATAATGAAGAGCTAGGGCTGGTTCAGGCTAGATGGTCGTTTGTTAACAAGGATGAGAACCTACTAACGAGATTGCAAAACATTAATTTGGCGTTCCATTTTGAAGTAGAGCAGCAAGTGAATGGTGTTTTCATCAACTTCTTTGGGTTCAATGGGACTGCTGGTGTGTGGAGAATAAAGGCCTTGGAGGATTCTGGTGGGTGGTTAGAGAGGACTACTGTCGAGGACATGGACATTGCTGTCCGTGCTCATCTTAATGGCTGGAAATTCATTTTCCTCAATGACGTTGAGGTATATTACTGTCTGTCTAATCCCCTGATGCTTTATTCTTGATTTTTTTTTAGTGTCTTTGAAGAAAGTTGTCATTGATTCTGTTGAAGATTAATGAGTTTGTTTTTCCTTTTCTTTTATTCTCAGTGTCAATGTGAGTTACCTGAATCATACGAGGCATACAGAAAGCAGCAACATAGATGGCATTCTGGACCCATGCAGCTGTTCAGGCTCTGTTTGCCGGATATAATCCGAGCCAAGGTACTTTAATTCTTGAAATTTCTTGATCACATTGCCAAGTTCCTCGAATATGCTACGTTCAATTTGCTGAATCTGTTTGGTTGCCTCTGTTTTGCAGATTAGCATATGGAAGAAATTCAATATGATATTTCTTTTCTTCCTGCTTCGAAAATTGATCCTACCATTTTATTCTTTCACCCTATTCTGTATCATTCTCCCCATGACGATGTTTGTGCCTGAGGCTGAGCTGCCGTCGTGGGTTGTTTGTTATATCCCTGCTACTATGTCATTTCTCAATATCCTCCCAGCTCCAAAATCGTTCCCCTTCATTGTCCCATACCTTCTTTTTGAGAATACCATGTCGGTGACCAAGTTCAATGCTATGATCTCTGGTCTATTCCAGCTCGGCAGTGCATATGAATGGGTTGTCACAAAGAAGTCTGGCCGTTCTTCTGAGGGCGATCTTGTCTCCTTGGCTAACAAGGAGCTCAAGCATCAAAGAGGTTCTTCAGATTCAAATCTGGAAGAAATGGAGGAAGTCAGGCAACAGGAGCAAAAGGCCAAAAAGAAGAAGAAACATAATAGGATTTACACCAAGGAGTTGTCTTTGGCTTTCCTGCTTTTGACAGCTGCAGCAAGGAGCCTACTGTCTGCTCAGGGGATTCATTTCTACTTCTTGCTATTTCAAGGCATATCATTCTTACTTGTTGGTCTAGATTTGATAGGCGAGCAGGTTCAGTGAAGAAACAGATTTAAGTGTTCCTAGGATCATACGCCTAATATAAAACACATGCTTACATGGGTGGACACGTAAATACGATCATCACCGGAGTAAAACTAGCACTTACACGGGGATTATGGTAGCTGGAAGAGAGTGCTTCGCTTTGTTGACTGCTCTCCAGCTTCCACAACCCCAGAACACACTTGCCACCCAAATACACGATGAACAAATTGTGTCAATAGGGTCAGAAGAACGCCTGCAATTTGGCGAGAGGCGTTTTAGTGGTAGTGTTGGTGCTCTTCAGTACATGTAAGGTTCCCTTTGTTTTTGTATTCTTTTGTTTTTGGCTCCATTCTTTTGTAAGAAAATTTGTTGTTCAAAGATGGAACATTGAATTTTAGTGAACACAGTTCGAAGCAGAAGGTTGAAGATTCCTCACAGAGTATAATTTTGTGCCAGCATCTAGCTTAATCCAATTGTACTTGTAGCTAAAGTTTTTCTCTCATAGTGAAAATGAAAAGAAGTGAGTTGTGATTTGTGGATTTGGATTTTAGTGTACTAGTTGACTGTTGTTCTACTAACATGGTAAGCACAAGTACCGCCACCCCCTTGTCTCTAACTTGAATTCTTGCAAATGCCATCCTTAAAGTTTCTGGTTGAAGAATCGTGTTTCCCTGTAGTTGCTTGCCAAGAGCATTTAAAACTTTTCAGTTACATGTGGAGCTGCACATGGGGATGCGGTTTGTCTAATTCAGAACGTGGCTCATCTCAAGGTTTGCCAATAAATCTTATCTGGACCACTCCATGATACAAGCCTTTCATGTTTAGACAAACAACAATTCCTGTTTCTGTTCTTTTCATGTCACCGGCAATCTAGAACTTGTGCAATTTGTGTGCTTAGGGAAACATGGGTGTCCTAAAAGAAAATGTCGCCTGTTTGTTTGTTCCATTGATTTGTTGCAATCCTAGTCGTATAGGCAAGACTTGGTGACAAGAAAGTGGAACAATTCCAAGTAACGTATGTTTCGAAGGTGCAAAGTCTTTTACGGTTAAATGGTCAAGACCAAAGAAATACCACGCTTTGAACGGTAAACCAAATTTGGGCCATGGTCTAACGGCTTCAAACAAGCTAGTGGATCCCAAGTTACAAGGGTTTTGTCACATCTGTGATTACGATAGGCATGTGGGTTTTGTTTGTGTGGGGTTTCTGCCGTCTTCCACACGTCAACAAAGGCCAATTCTCATGTCGTTTCCCTTAAAAGGCTTTATTGCTGTTTTTGAATTAAATATACAAAGAAATCCCATTTACCATCTTCATTTTCTCCAAATGCGCAAAATTGATTTATTGCCCAAATCAGTTTAACAGCAAAGTCCAAAAGATGCACCTCCAACAAGACGGCCTTGTATGATTCCATTTCACTTGTACAGTGTTGTTTTTGTTGCTAGTGACCTGCCAAGTATTAGAATTGGAATCTCAAAGAATTTTGTTTGTATAATCCTACAGTTAACAATTATTCTTTTATCAAGCTTTGAATTGTTATTAATTTATAATTACTATTTTTGAGAAAATAAACTCTCGAGATCATGTATTAGTCTATCAATCACATATTTTATGTAGGTTATTTTTAGTGAATCAATAATTTGGAGCCAATCAACAGATTAATCTAACCAGATTGTGATAGGCTATGCATTTTCATTTCAGTGCTAACTAGGGATGGCAATAGGTCGGGCCCAAGGCAGCAGACTTGGGCCCCAGTCCGACTTGGCCAACCTAATTTTTGTTCAATTTAAAATACCAAAATGATGTCACTGTTAACAAAATGACGTCGTTTTATATATAAAGGTCGAAACCTTGACTAGGCTCTGGCTCGAGTTTGATCAACCAGAACTTGATCCGTTGACTTCAGGCCGTGTTAGGTCAAGTTAGGCTTGGGCCCAGTTACCATCCTTAGTGCCAACCAATCAAACCAAGGTTCGGGGACTTGTTTTGAAACAATCAATTTTGATTAAGGGATTGAACCCTGTCTCAAAGATTGGAAAGCTAAGAGGCAATTTTGAATTATTTAATAAGTAGAGCCTCAGCTCCTCGACATGAAAAGTACCGAATATAATGCTCAAGATAAAGGTGATTATTTACAAAAATTAAGTCATAGAGATATTTTCTTTTATGAAGTCATCTTGTCTATTAAAATTATGGCATAAAAGATAAAAAGTTTAAATAAGTCTTTAATACTTTTATTTTTGACAAATATATTCTTAATTCTAATATTACTAAACACTTACAAATTAATTTTTTAATATATTAAAATGTAGTAATACACATTTTAATATTTTAAATTATATTTTAATAATATGTTTTGATAACTTTTTTACTATATAAACAACGATTAATTTCATTAATTATGTTCCGTAATGTAATGTGTTCATAATTGAATTTTTACAGAAACCCTTTAACCCAAAATGCAACTCTTGACCTCCTTGAATAACCATTTTATGGGCCTATTAAAGATTCATTTGGGCCTTTGTAGTCTCGATCAAAAGTAGAAGATAAACATTAAATGTGATGAGTAAAAATAGATCAAAAAATACATAGAAGAAAAATTGTTCAAAGGACAGACTGTCTCATAGAAAATGAGGTTTCGTCATGTCACTTACTATGCACAAATCATGGATAAGTTGACTTTTGTCTGTCTATGGACCTGCGTGTAGTGTAAGTTTTGGGATAACATCTTCTCTTCCCACGCATTCCTTTTTTTTTAAAAAATGTAAATGCATGTTTATGGATAGTCCACTTAAATCTCACATTTAGAATACAAATTTGAAACGATGTAGTGTTGTAGTCATAGTTGACTGATTTTTGCAGCTGTAATGATAGAGACGAACTGTGCTTCTATCTCGCTCGATGGCGGAGATGGCTGAAGAGGAGCTATGTCTTTTTCCTTAAAATCCAAGTTTTAACCTGCTCCTTCATACATTATGAATGCAATTATTGTATTTACCCTGTGATTTGAGGATAAGGTAGAAAAGTAACATTCTGATTACAGATACTGTACTCAGCAGAGTTGACTTCCAATTTTTTACATTTTAAATTAAACCCACTACTCTACACTTGCCTCTTTATGAGGATTCTTTGTATTAGAAAGTCTTGGATTATAAACTTTGTTTGAGGTCTGAAGCTAAACAGGGGAAATACTGATCAGTTTAGATTTCTAAAAGTAGGCCTTAAGAATTGACGCCTATACAGAGAAAAAGGGCTTATGTCTTAGCTAGTATATTTGAAATCTAAATTATAGTCATTCTTTGTTTATCTCTGATCTCTTATGGAAATCTGTTCTATAAACCACTTTACTAGTATATAGGCTAGAAACCTATGACACAGCTCTTTTGAGACTTATCAGTGAAATATTTCACGAACCTAGGAGTCATAGTGAGAAGAGTCTTTTTTGATTCATGTAGTCTAACAATGCCAAATACCTTGGGTTTCTACTATCCTCGTATGCCCTCTAACTAGGGGTAGTCTGGTGGTATCAGAACCATAAGTGTTATTGACTTTGCCTATATTATTCTTGTTAAAAGTGAGTAAGGGGATCTTTCTATATGCTATAAGTGACTCTTTACTTAGTGGCCCTATTCATCTCTCTTCAACTCTTTCAATAGCAAATCTTCCTTCTAATATCAAACGTACTCTTTCCAATAAAATAAAAAATACAGTAGAAATTACTCATCTCCCACAGGAAAATCATATCCATGATACCTCCTTACCCCTATTAAGTCCTTACAATATATATTCTTGCAACCGTTATTGGATTAGAAGTATTCTGATCATTCTTACTACAAATTGTCCAAAAGTAAAACAAATCATCCAAAGTTCTTGTTTATAACAGTGTGATAAAGGCAACAATAACATAACAATATGTTAAACTGGAGATTCCAAAAGAATCTCCATGTTGGAGTTACCTTCTATGGATGAAAAGGAATTCTATCTACTACTAGGATCTCTCATCTTGACACTACTAAACTACTTACCAAAATGCATTGATTGATATTTTGTTGACAACTCTTAACAATAAAAGTGTCATTCTCACTATAGCCCCCGATTTTAATATCAGATTGGATGATCCCACTTTATTTAAAAGGCTCTAGTCCAATTCTAGATCATTGAAGCAGAATAAGAACTTACAACAATCAAGGCTACTTTGCACCACTAAATGATCTACAGGCTACAAAACCATATTGTAAATCTTAATTTTCCAAATTCCACTATTGATGCTCTGTATATGGTAGCAGAAAGAGCTTATGATCAGACTACTATCATTCAAATCCCGAAACAATTGCCACCAATGGAAATTGAAAAACTGACACCAGCAAAATGGATTACTAACTATTAGAAGGTGTTCCATGCTCATCATAGACATTCTTTTAACACAATTACTCCTACTAATCCTAAGACACTAAGAGATGAATCTATTAAATCCATCTACGTTAGGCCTAATGAAGACTAACCTAGATCCTTAAGTACGTTTGGACCTATTTTAATGCTTCAACCATTGTTATTGTAGAAAGAAGGCAAAGATGGACCTCCAATCCATTATGTCAAACCTAATGGACAACCTGTGTACATCAGTCACCATCATGGACATTTCATATAGGACGTGGATCAATCCATATGTGAGCTAATAGTGGTAGGTTGATTAATGTTTTAGTGGGTAGTTTAGTACGTGTTTAGTTGTTAAATTGAATGAATAATGCACGTTTAGGTTAGGATTGTGTGTTATTTAGTTAAATGCTTGTATTTTGAGTGTTATATCAGTTAGAACATGTTTTTTTTTGCTTTAATTTTGTGTATTTGAGGCGCCTTGATGTATTTATTAGTGTTTGAGAACAAATATGAAAGAACGGAGGAGAATCGAAGGAAGCCTGGAGCCAGATCTAGATCTAGGCCATAGGGCACGATCGTGACAAAACTAGTTGGGGGGAGCCACGTTCGTGGCCTAGTCTGCCACGATTGTGACCGAGAGCTAAATGAAGTGCCACGATCGTGGCCTGTGTAACAGACAACGGGAACAGCCTCCCAAATGCTACTTCTTGAGGGACATTTGAGACTTTTTAGACTTGGGAAAACCCGAAGGTTTACCTAAAATAGAAAAGACTATATAAAGAAAAAGAAAGAACCCTATAGGGAGCTCCAATTTCTTCTACTTTGGGAAAACTCCAAGAAGAAAGAAGAAGAAGAGAGAGAAGAGGAAGAAAAGGAGAGAGAAGTAGGCTTTTGTTGCTGCTGCTTTCCCGAGCCACCCCGATCCCATCCAAGTGACATTTTCTTTTCATCTTTGTTATTTTTCTTCTTTGAATATGTACGATGGATATGATGATGTTGATGGATTTGGGATTTATGATGATGTTCTAACTTTTCTTTAGGGATTTAAACTTGATTCAATATTAATCTAGTTGTTTTTTTGTTAATTCATTTGGGTGTTGTGATTATTTGTTGTAACTTCATGCTTCGGTAATAAATTGAAAGAGTTAACCGAATGTAAAATTATTGAGTTGTTTAATGAAAGTTAAACGACCCAATAGACCACACAAATAATCAACTATGTAATTATACGGAGAGAGATCTCATGTGAGACTCGGTTGTTTATTAGAAGACTTAAGAACTGATTAGGTTGTGAGCTGATTGTTAATCGAGAGATGACATTTTTGGTAACTCGACTTAATTAGGGTTTATTAATTAGGGCTTAATGATTATAACTCGAGAGAGAGTAATCCACCATTCGATAGTCTAGAACTAACACCATATCAACGCAAAAGTGATTAGGTTAGCATTGATCATAGGATAAATTCCTTTCTCATAATTTGGTAATTTTTCTTGTGTGATTTTCCATTGTGAATTTGGTAGTGCTTAATATTCGATTTGTTTTGTGTTAATTTTACAAATTAAATTTCTGTCAATCATCTCCACGTGTTTACTTTTCTTTTCAATTGTTATTTTTATTTTAATAATTCTTTAGGCCTTAGATAACTTAGAATTAGATTAGTTCGACAACTCCTCGAGAGATCGACACCTCACATACTACACTCCCAACCTGTACACTTGCAATATATTATGGGTTTTAAATAGATTAAAACTTGCCTTAACATAGGCCAGATTGCGAAATATGTCCAACACTTGACTATGATGACAGAAACGGTGAAGATGAAGTTTATATTCAAAAAAGGAAGACAAAATCTCGAAGAAGGCAATAACCTATAAAAATCCATCATTATCAAACTTCCCAAGACCTTCATTTTAGGCATGATGACCATGATCCAAATTTAGGACCTTAGGTTGGGCTTAAAAACTCACAACCCATACTTAAGACTCTTCAAAAGCTACTCAAAGCTGTTGGAAATGAACATTTTTTCCTTAAAGAATCAATTCTCAACAAACCTTCGTTTGTTATTTCTTCCGTTCTTGTTACTACTCCAACACCAATTCCTTAGATAAGGATGAGACCGTATGAGGATGAATTTCTTCCTTTAGGGAGATGCACAAATGATGCACAAAGGATTATCTTCAACCCTTATATTCGTTCTATAAGAATCACCTCTCGTGGTGCCCTTATCTCCAATCCTTTAGATGAAGTTCTCAACTAACACACTGATAATGTTGTGGCCCAAAACCAAGTTCTTTGCCACATTTATACTAGGTTTGAAGGGCTTCATCAATAGACTCAAGATGCTAAAAAATGGGTAGAAACATTCTCTTCTTATCTCCAAAAACTATACACATCTTTGAAAGATCAGATGATGTAACTTGATGTTGATCTCAGGAGAAATATTGAAACACAATATTTTAGACTTGATTTCATAAACAAAGAGTAAGAACTTCGAAGAGTGAAAGAAGTACTTCAAAGAATGGAAACTGACATGTAAACAAAATAGTCTAAGACTATTTATGGAGCTTATCCAACAACTTTTTTAGTTATACAAGTCATCTATTCATCCACAACCTATTCTGAACCCGCTAACTATGAGAAAGTGTTTAAAATGAATTATTCTTTGATTAGGCAACATATTCATCCTAACACCAATCCCAAACCTACCAAAACTACAAAGTCTAAAATTGACAATTTATGATCCATCACCTTTATATACCAAGCTTGTTAATCTATGGACAAAACCTTTGCGGATTAAAACTCCATCTTCTTCACCATAAAAAAACCTTCATTCTCCATCCATTGGAAAAGATAAAGCTCCTCAATAAGATTTTATTGCAACTCTTACACCAGCATCTACTCTAGAAAAATTTGGAGAATACATACCTGAGCATTCTGACATATCTGAACAATCCTTTGAAATGTCTGAACAATCTTTAGAAGAATCGGAGAAATTTTCTGATTTATCTGAATTAGCAAAGATCATGATGACTATGCCTGAATCAACTGAAGTTGAACCAAAAATCCGTGAAGCTGAATCTATAGGGATTGAACCATTTAGACCTTCGCCACCACCAACATCGACAAATAGATCAAGCAAGAATACTTTGAAAAAAAGTGTTGTACATTAGACAGAAGAGATTTACAAAAACATTTTCAATGTATGATGGAAAGATATTATCTGTTTAATAGTTTTAATGATGTCAATCTCTGTTATACATTAATCTCATCTCTTCTAGAGGCATTACAACCTAAACTGTAGAGAAATACAGTAGCTTTACAAGGAGATATGAGAGAAATATCCCTTGGGGAAATTTACCAGCTTGCCTTAGCTTCTTTTGATAAACTCTGTGACCAACGAGCATTTTTCAAGAACATGATCAAAGGAGGTCCTTTACTGAAAAAGACTTGTAAATAACCTTATTTGAAGTTCAAGTGTAAGGAGAAAAAGGATTGTGAATTTCCTACTAAAAAAGTATCATCAGAAGAAATTCCCCTATAAAAAGTCTCACAAATCACAAATCACAAATGAAGGTTATCATAAGCCATTTAGAAGACAAAAATGACACAGATTTGTCTAATTCTTTAAAAGATAAGCTCCACAAGTAGAAAAGGTAAATCGATGTTTTATTTGTGGCAAAGCAGGATATTATGCTCGTTAATGTCCTAATTAGACCAAAAGAGATTTGAAACTGTTAGAATCCATTGAGGCTATAATGTCTATCTATACTAATGGCAATATTGAAGACTTCATTGAAGAACAATCCAGTGAAGATGAGGAAACAAAATTTGTTGTTCCAATAAACTCTTTTGATGATGACTTTGAATCCTTTGATGACCTAATTGATGAAGATACTGAGGATGATTACTTATACATGCTATAACAAACTCGTTTTTGAGTAGATTGAGTCTGTTGATTAAGCTCATCAAGCTTAGTATCAATGAGGCAAAGAACTTGGTTTTGTGCCGCATCATTATCAATGTGGCAGTTGACTACTTCATTTGTAAGATTGAAGATAAGGGCATCGTGAGAAGTGATTTTTGTATAATGAATATAAGGGTCAGAGATAATACTTTGTACATCATTTATGCATCTCTCCAAAGGAGGAAGTTCATCCTCATATGGTCTCATCATCATACAAGGAATTGGTGATGGATTAATAACAAAAATTGAAGAAATAATAGGAAGAGATCTGTTGGGAATTGATTCTTTGAGAAACAAATGTTACTTTCCAATAACTTTGAGTAGCTCTTGAAGAGTCCTAGGTCTGGGTTTTGGTTAAGCCCAACCCAAGGTCTTGAATCCGGATCATGGTCATCATACCTAGAACGAATGTAAGGTCCCAAAATATACCCTAGTTAAAATAATACATGTTTATGAAAGTACATGTGTGATAGGAGTTAGAATTTTGCTACGATTAGAATATGAAAGACTTATGACTTGAATTTTTGATCAAGTGGATTACAGTGAATAAATTAGAATTAATTGATACCATTAGAGAATTGAAGTATTTAAATGCATATTTATATTAGGAAAACTTTCAAGTGGCAACATAAATTGGTATATGAAAATTGAAATGATTAATCCTATGTGTTAATGACATTTGGCATAGTTGATACATTGACAAATGACATAGTTAATAAAGTGACAAGTGACCTAATAAAATTGTGGCATTTGGTAGCATTCATTAAGTGAAACATGGTTTAATGGAAGTGTGACGAATGGTAGCTTAAGTGCAGGACATATGTGACACATGCAAGAAGACACATGCCTTATAGAGTTAGTGACACCTAGGTGGTGATGAAGCAAGTTTCTGCTAGAAACGTTTCTGTTTTGCTCTTTTTATTCACCTTGCTTTCTTCTTCCATGAAACCTCCCATCTCCTCTCTAACTTTTGGACTTTTGCTGGTGTTTGGAGTATCAACCTTTGGAAGCTTTGTAAGTTATTTCATTAAGAAATAGGTCTTGTGATTCTATGTATTATTACCTCATTGATGCTGAAAGTTGCACATTAAACTTAGATATGTATTGGTTGTTTGGAAGCTTGATTTAGCTGGTTCTTTGAAGTTAAAGAGGTAAGGGATTTCTACACTTGATAGCATGTATTCATATAAGTTTTATGATACATAAGTTGGCCAAAAATATGTGTTATGATGTTGAACATTAGGTGCTAGAAAAATAATTCAAGTTTGGCATATACTGTTTTGGTTTTAATGTATGGAAGATAAGGATTGTGAGTTGTTTATTGAATGAATTTGGAATTGATTTTAGACAGAAAATTGATGTGTAATTGAGGCATTAATAAGGTGCAATTGAAGTGGAATTCATGAATTTTGGTGAAGGGGGTGTTGAAGGTGTAAGATGTGAGTTAATTTTAGTAGTTTCACTGAATAGTTTCACCATACAGACATTGGTATTTTGGCCATTACTTGACCTGAAGATCTCCAAATGACTTGGAACTTGAACCAATAGACTCCTAAGCATTGTTCTTTCTCTCTGTAAAAATTTAGAGCCATCTGAATTGATTAGAAAAAGATCGATTGACTCAAAATGAGGGTATGTACTAGAATATTATAAACTGGAGATATTACAGTGAACATGTTTCGGTATTTTGATTATAACTTGATCTGTAGAGCTCCAAATAAAATGACTACAAATTCTAAGCAGAAATTGAATTTAAATTATGTCCTTAAGGATCTTGAAATTTAGCTTGAAAGTGAGTCTTGGTTTCAGTTGTAGCACTACTAGGGATAGAAATCATGTCCTGTGGTTATTGAATAAATTGTATTGATGTAGGCCGAATTAGACTGATGTGTCTTCACCAAAGTTGTAGCTTCTCTCTTAGCTTTAAATTGGTATAAAGTTTGTAATTTTTTGATATTGGAATTGAGAGATATGGATTGTAAAACTTGAATACATGATCAAGCTCTAGCCAATTTTTCAAATGTACATAGTCTGTGGTATTTTGAGCGTAACTCATTGAATAATAAACCAAATTGTATGATCTTGGTATCATTATAAACTTAAGACACAGAGGACCAATTTTGTAGAAGGAATTATTATCAAATTACCTCAACTTCTTGATGTGAGGTTTGTTGTGATAAAACAATTAATTGATACTATTGTTTGGATTAACTATGATGATTTATTTTTGTGTCACTAATACAATGACAATTGTGATAATTTAGTACATTCACAATTAAATTGTCACTATTAATATATTAGTATTGTCAAGATTTCTTTTATCACTAAAATTTGTTATTAAAAGCCTATGTACTTGTTATGAAGAAAACTTTTGTCAATAAAAATTCAATTAGTTAGTGTCTACTTTCCTTTTTCGTGCAAGACAATAATAAAAAAAGAAAGGGCAGAGGTTGGAAAATTACGAGATCACAAGTTTTAATTTTAGAGTAATTGGGTTGTAGGGTTATGATTGTTTGAGTTAGGTAGAAGTGATTCTGTAATTTGTGAGAGTGTTTTTTCAAAAATTTTTTATTTTTGGCAAACTAAATTGAGTAGACGTAAATGTTAAGTATTATTTTAAATAGAAAGGAGAAAGAATATTAAATCATGTGAACGTGTGTATCTATTAGAGGATATTGCATTTTCATAAGCTTAATAACAAATGACTAGTTGAATAAACAAAGAGAATGATTATTGTGAGATTTAATTATTAAGATGATGGAGTCAATTAAAGGTCTTAAGTCTATTGTGAATAACAAGTTAGAGGATGAAGTTATGGGGGAGGGATAGAATGGTATTTCTCTCATATGATATTGTATTTCTTATTCAAATGTGGAATTTGTAGTACTAAAATAGCAAATGAAATCACCTGTGCCACCTGTGCTGTTCTAACTCTATTTCAGCTCATCTCATCCACACATTTATGTAAGTCCCCTAAAATGGGCACTTCACTTTGCCTGTTATTATTATTTGTAATAAAAAATCCAATTTATAATATAATTTAAAAAATAATTAAAATCTCTCATTTTTATTATCTTTTACTTCCTCCGGAAACGAACGACAAGTCGTTTGGTTAGTCAATGGAACACTCTCCATCCAAGCAACTTAAAGTCGTGTGGATTTATTCACTATTAACCTTTCACTTCTAAAGCTGACTCTGACATCTATGTTTCGTATTTTCATCAATGACGGCATTTGGAATGACCTCCACACCTAACAAAATATGATAAGTTGTCAAAATCTTTTAAAGTAAAACGTGTATCAATATTGAAGTCTCTCAATAATGGAGTCTTCTTCACTCTCACTCCCACTCTCACTCTCGCCACCAAATGAAGCTCCTCAGTTTTTGACACCCTTCCCAAACCACGAATTCATCTTCCGGAAACGTTTCTCTTCCTATTTCACCGATCAGAAGCGTTCCGGAATCATCTCTTTATCGTCAATTTCTCTACGACCAGTGCTTCGGAGAGACTCATTACCGCCGTTGCATTTTATATCATCTTACGACACTAGGCTTGGGTCATTTGGGAAACCGGAGGCCCCGAGTTTTATGGAGTTTATAACGTTTGAGAGAGTGAAAGTGGCGGTGATGCTTGGTCCAGCGCTAGCGCTATGTAACGTGGATTGTGTGGTCATGTCAGTGGCCATTGTACCATTGTATCTTGCTCATGGTTGGAACCCATCATTTTCTGGCATCGTTCAGGAATAAAAGATAACAATGTTGAGTAAGAGATAGCATAACATGCTCCTTCAACCAGAAGAGCTTAATCTCGAGCTAATCAGATCTGTGAGTAACCACTAAAAAGTCAAGAAAATGGACAAGGATAAAGATCTGCCCAGGTTCCCTATATTCTTATCTCTTTTCTCCATCCCTTCAAGTCCCCTCTATTCTTATCTCTTCTCTACCTAGATCTCAAATTCTTAGAGGAAGCTGAGAGCTCAGATTCTCAACTGTACTCAACAGGTAAGAATCTCCCTCTCTATCATCTTTTTGAAATTAGGGTTTTGAATCTCTAAGCAAATTCTTCAATTCCAGAGATAGTAGGGGACTCTTCGTGGGCTTGACTCTTCGGTGATAGTCAGAAGAGGAAGATAAGTACTCAGGTAAGTTCCTTTTCATGAACTAGTCTTTTTCTTCTTCCTTTGATATGTTTTGTCAAAAACTGGAAATCTGTTATGATATCTCTGGACATGAATTGCATCCTTATATGTTTACAAGGATTGCAAGATCTTCCCCGAAAGAGAGGATGAGTTTTCCTATACCAGTATGTGTTTAATTGCTTTCATACTTCTCCTTTCTTTACTTTGACAAGATCCTTGCCTAATATAACATAGTATGAACTAATGAAATTGTGAACTTGTGAATGCTCCCATTCCTGTGTTCCTCCCTGTAGAGGGCATAGTTCCAATTTGTAAATACCTCAATTTCCTTTATGATCTGTGGTAGTGAATAGTTTTTGCATAGTTTCTGCATAGTGGATTTCCTTTATTCAATCAATTCTTCTACCAAAGAAAAAGGGTAGTCTTCAAATTCCAAAATATGCCCCAAATTCATCTGCAACATCTGCATTGAGCCAAAGTCTAGTGAAGAGTCATTTTTTATAAATGGGTGTGTTCATTCTTATTGTAGAGATTGCGTGGTCAAGATATGTGTAATCTTTGTAAGATAACACATATCCTTAATAAAGATAACAATATTATTCATCTTTGAAATTCGAAGTATCAATGTTTATGAATTTACTCTTATTCTTATCTTAATCCTTTGTTCTCGTCTTCTCTTGCAATTTAAGATGGTTATCTTTCTGGTATTAAAATAGCCTAGTCTTAATTATTCATATTGTTGTTGGTAGTGGGTCTTTTCCCCCCCTGTGTTTTCAGTTAGGAATATAAGATAACTTGCACTTCTTACAGAGAACTTGTTGGTCACAAAGGATGTAATTGAAACTGTTGGCTTCAGTCTTGTACGAGAAATAAATTCTTAACCACCATATACTGAGTATGCCTCAACACAGTGGTATGTTATCTTTCCCTTATTCTTTTAACTTTGTGCAAATTTTGGTATTACAGTTATTATGATGTCATACTAAGGTTCCTCTGTGGATATGATAGGTGTCAGCCACCTGAAGTTCTGCTTCAGTCATTCGTATATGATTGTAAAGTTGGTTAGTAGCAGATAAGTTATGATCTACATTTTATGAATTAATGTAACTATATCACATATGTATCACATATTCTAATGAATACATTGTTAGGATCGTCTCTTTGCTTGCATCACATGCACGCGCAGCGGAAGAACAAACCATTTGTTCAGAGACGTCCCCAGAATTCCCAAGAGCTCGTGTCTGTGGAAGAATCAACCAACAGCGACCAACGTAGATCGCCTCCAACAGTATCCACGCAGAGGATGGAGGAATCAACCGATTCAAACGCTT
>JANZXV010000006.1:5148921-5159405 GCA_027576455.1 Erythroxylum roigii
ATCTAACTCATTTAATTAAATGACATATGACAATTGATGCTATCGTAATTAGTATCAACTTAATTAATACTAATCATACTTGAATTTCCTTAATCATGCTTAATTAATCATAAAGAAGAATTCGGGGCTAACAGGCTAAGACAGTTATGCTTAGGAGATCTGATCAGACTGAAGTAATATTGCATGGCGTCCGCACTAGCTCCTTAGCTAATGTGGTATCTGCTATGCAAGCCCGAAAGCTTCTCAGGAAGGGTTGTGAAGCTTATCTAGCTTTTGTGCTTGATTCCAATAAGGAGGGTGATAAATTGCTTGAAATTCCTATAATGAATGAATTCTCAAATGTATTTCCTGAGGAATTACCTGGACTCTCTCCTGAAAGGGAAGTGGAGTTATCTATTGAAGTCATGCTTGGTACTGCTCCTGTATCTAGAGCACCGTACAAAATAGCTCCTACTGAGTTGAAGGTGCATTTACAAGAGCTTTTGGATAAGGAGTTTGTTAGACCCAGTGTGTCATCGTGGAGAGCACCGGTGTTATTTGTTAAGAAGAAGGATGGCATACTACAGATGTGCATCGATTACAGGCAGCTGAATAGAGTCATAGTGAAGAATAGGTATCCGTTGCCAAGGATTGACAATCTATTTGATCATTTGAAAGATTCAAGAGTGTTTTCGAAGACATATTTGAGATCGGGGTACTATCAGCTTTGGGTAAAGGAAGTGGATGTACCAAAGACTACATTTAGGACCCGTTATGGATATTATGAATTCCTAGTAATGCCATTCAAGTTAACTAATGCTCTAGCAGCATTTATGGATCTAATGAATAGAGTGTTCAGGCCTTATTTGGACCAGTTTGTTGTGGTGTTTATTGATGATATTCTGTTCTATTCTAAGAATGAACAGGACTATACTGAACATCTCCAAATTGTATTAAAGACCCTACGGGAAAGACAGTTGTATGCTAAGCTGAGTATGTGTGATTTTTGGCTTTAGGAGATATCATTTGTAGGGCATGTTGTCTCTTATGAAGGAATTAGAGTTGATCCTAGTAAGATAGAGGTGATTGTTAATTGGAACCCACCACGGAATGTGACAGAAGTGAGAAGTTTTCTGGGTCTGGCTAGTTATTACCATCGGTTTGTTAAGGAGTTTTCAATGATAGCATCCCCTTTAACTAAACTATTACGGAAGGAAGTGAAGTATGACTGGTCTGATAGATGTCAGAGTAGCTTTGATCAGCTGAAAAGTATACTTATTGAAGCTCCTGTATTGGTTCAACCTATTTCTGGTAAGGAGTATGTTTTGTTTAATGATGCATCTGGAGCTGGTTTAGGTTGTGTTTTGATGCAGGAAGGAAAGGTAGTTGCTTATGCCTCTAGGCAACTAAAGATTCATGAACAGAACTACCCTACACATGATCTGGAGCTTGCAGCGGTAGTGCTTGCCTTAAAAATTTGGTGGCGCTACTTATACGGTGAAAAATGTAGAATCTTCACATATCATAAAAGTCTGAAATATCTGCTTACCCAAAAGGAAATCAATCTGAGACAACGACGCTGGTTGGAATTATTTAAAGACTATGATTGTATTGTGGACTACCATCTGGGTAAGGCTAATGTTGTAGCTGATGCCTTGAGTTGAAATACCATCTCAGCATTATCACTTAAGCAGAATGGATGGAATCTGGGATCTGATGGAGCTTTGATGGCTTAATTGAAAGCAAGGCCTACTTTGAGGCAGGAGATTTGTGACGCTCAAAGAGCTAATGATAAGTTACAAAAACTTATCTTGCCTACTCAGGAAGGTAAACAATCTGATTTTTCTATGCAAGGTAATGGTGAATTGTATTATAAGGATCGGCTGTGTGTGCCAGCTAATGATGAATTGAAGAAGAAGCTGTTGTTTGAGGCTCATAATACAATATTTACTATGCATTTGGGTGGGAACAAGATGTATCAAGATTTAAAGCAGTATTACTAGTGGGCAGGTATGAAACGGGATGTTGTTTATTATGTAGCAAAATGTCTGACATGCCAGCAGGTTAAGGCTGAGCACTAAGTTTCATCTGATTTGTTACATCCTATTCCTATTCCTCAATGGAAATGGGATAACATTACCATGGAATTTTTCACTGGACTTCCTCTCACTCAAAGGAAGCATGATGTTGTATGGGTAATTATAGATAAGTTCACCAAATCTGCTCATTTTTCTGCCTGTTCGTCCTGACTATTCTTTGGATAGGCTTGCAGATTTGTATGTAAATGAGATAGTGAGACTGCATGGAGTACCATTGTCTATCATTTCAGATCGTGATCCTCGTTTTACTTTGAGATTTTGGAAAAGTTTACAGAAGGCTCTAAGAACTCAGGTTAAGTTTAGTACTGCTTTCCATCCCCAGACAGATGGACAATCTGAACGAGTTATACAGATATTGGAAGATATGTTGCGGAGTTGTGTGTTAGAGTTTCCCGAGAGTTGGGATAATTATCTGACTTTGATGGAGTTTGCTTATAATAACAGTTATCAGATGAGCATTGGCATGACACCTTATGAGGCGTTGTATTGTAGGAAGTGTAAAACTCCGGTATGTTGGACAGAGTTAAGTGAAAACAAGATGACCAGGTCAGAAATTGTGAAAGATACTAAAGAAAAGATTCAGATTATTCAACAAAGATTAAAAGTGGCCAGTGATAGGCAGAAGTCTTATGCTGATAAAAAAAAAGAAAGATATTGAGTATCAAGTGGGTGATAAGGTGTTTTTGAAAGTGTCACCATGGAAACACATATTTCGGTTTGGAAAGAAGGGTAAGCTTAGTCCGCGATTCATCGGTCTTTATGAAATTCTGAAAAGAATTGGATCAGTAGCTTATCAGCCGGCTCTTCCTAAAGAATTGGCCAGTTTACATGATGTATTTCATGTTTTTATGCTAAGAAGATATCGGTCTGATGTGACACATAAAATTTCAGTGCAAGAAATTTAAGTACAACTGGATTTGTCGTATGAAGAAGGGCCGGTTTTTATCTTAACCAGAGAAGTTAAATAGTTCATAAATAAGTCAGTGCCTTCGGTAAAAGTACTCTGGCAATATGATGGACTTGAGGAAGCAACATGGGAACCTGAAGAAACCGTGAAAGCTCAGTATCCTCAACTATTTTAAAAGGTATGAATTTCGAGGACGAAATTTTTTTAAGGGGGAGAGAGTTGTAAGACCCCAAAATATACCCTAGTTAAAATAATACATGTTTATGACAGTACATGTGTGATAGGAGTTAGAATTTTGCTACGATTAAAATATAAAAGACTTATGACTTGAATTTTTGATCAAGTGGATTATAGTGAGTAAATTGGAATTAATTGATACCATTAGAGAATTGAAGTATTTAAATGTATATTTATATTAGGAAAACTTTCAAGTTGGCAAGATAACGGGACAGTGCAGGATATTGGCTTGGCGACTTCTCACAAAATCTTGGATGGTACTCACCTGTGACAGCGGAGCTCTGGGGTGTTTTCATCGGGCTTACACTCGTGTGGAATTTGGGATTTTGACAAATCGAACTTGAAATAGATTCCAAAGCAGTGTTTGATATCCTCTCCTCCTCAGACCGCCGATTCATGACTATGAATCCCATTGTCCGGAGCATCAACGAATTGTTCACTAGGAACTGGACTATTGTTCATTGACATGTTTATCGAGAGAGCAATAGATGCGTCAACTGGTTAGTGCACTATGTCGCTCATTTTGCTGTAGAAGTTACTTATTTTGATACCACATCCATTAGGTGCCACCTTATCCTGTTAGAGGATTTGGCAGGGATCTGTTTCCCTAGACTTATTGTGTAATTGATTCCAATAGTCTCCCCTTAAAAAACAAAGAAAGCGTGGAGGCACAATAAAGAAATATGTTCCTTTCCGCGATGACGATTTGACTTCACCCATTCAATGTTTTTCTTTTTTGCTGTTTTGATAGTAAAGATTCTTCATTCTATCTACTTCTATCAAAATGAGTTGGTTATTATGCTATTAAACAGTGCTTTAGATGTAAATTTATTGGTCAACTTCAACCATTACATTTAGCTAGAAGAAATAACTAGAAGGTTTATTTGATAACGTTGAGAAAGAGAACACAACTTTTATTCCCTAATTTTTACTTGTTTGGTTATTAGGAATGAATAAAACAAGGAACGACAAAATTTTAATGCATTCTAAACAATTATAAACTTCTATTCTCAAGGATGATGGAGGTATAGATTTGAATTAAATATTAGGCATAAGCGAATTCAGAGATATTATTAGAATATTATCAAAATATATAAGATATTATCAAGATATTAATTATTATTATAATATTATCATCAAAATCACATATTACGATCTTTTATATTAATTTTTAACAATTATTTTATTTTATTTCATTGATATTTTTATTTTTTACCATAAAATTATTCATAATTATTTAAAATTAATAATTTAATAAATCATTGAAAATTTTTCATTAATTATTTATAAAATACTAAATATTTTAATTATTTATTTACAAAATAGATAATATAATAACTAAATATGAGTACAAAATTTCTCATTATCATTCATAATATTTGATACCAAATACTACATAATTATTAATTTTGTTTAATTCTATACCAAACACGCATAAACAATAATTTTATTCCTATTTTATTATAACTTTTTATTTTCATTCCTTTTTTTTTTCCTGATTCCTTTAGTTACCAAATGAGGCTTGAGAATCTGTATTTTATTTCTTTACGGTAATCCATGAAGGAATGAATCAAACAAATTCACAGTGTAAACATCTTCACTCATATTTATCATTGTTATTAGCTTTTATGTCAATTCATCTACAAATGGGTAACCCACTAATATTTGGGTATAAGATACGGAGTTTTCTTATTGTTTAAGAAATCTTAAAAATTTTATTAATATTTAAAATTCTCAAAATTTTTGAATTTGTAATGGCTTTGGTTAAAAATAATGACAAAACACACATGACATGAATATCAAACGTAGATCATTCAAATGTTACTTATATAATGATTCAACTAAGCTCTTTAATCCGAATTAAACTAATTAAACTTGACATAAGCTAATAATTTATTATAATTATATTAAATTATTTATTTAATTTGATTTTAATTTATTCAAGTTGAGGTTAAAAGCTAAGTTGAGTTACCATATTGGTGACATTTAATTAGTCAATCTTTGATGTTTATACCGCGTCTATTCTCATCAGTTTTTAACCAAAGTTTAAGAGGAGATTTTTCTAAAATATTAGCAACTAAAAGGACTTTTTTTTTTGGAGAATTTAAAGACTATGAGATTTTTTATAACTTTTTAAATTATAGGAGATATTTATGCCTTTTACCTCCAAAATTTTTAGAACTATAATTATATATATATATATATATTGATATATTGGGAAATTTCTATTGAGAAAGAAACAAATTTTCTAGCCAAAAGTTTATTAAAATATCTCTAAGTGGTCGTGGTATCATAGTCTTTGTCTAATCTCATTTCTGTCTAGTCTTTTGTCCATCTTTATTATATTTTCACCTTTATTTATCTCAAAACTAGTCCATCTATAATATTCTTTGTATAATCAAATTCTTACCGTCTTCTGAACTCTAGTACCTTGACATCATGTCTTTGGATAAGTGCGAAAGTTTCTCGGTTCATCTTAATGAAAAAAATTACTCAACTAATGCATTTCATTTTAAGATATTTGTCAAAGGTAAGGATTTATAAAAATATGTCGATGGCAATATTCCTATTTCTGATAAAAACAAGAAGAAAGATGAACATGCTAACTAAAGTTAATGATGTTCAAATTATGGCTTGGATTTTGGATTCGTTGAGCTAACATCATCTTAAATCTTGGAACCTTCAAGACTACAACTGATGTGATCTTATTTAAAGAGGTTTTATAACCAACATAACACTGTTTGTTGATTTTAACTTTAGCATGCATTTATCACTCTCCAATAGTTAAGTCTCTCTATTTCTAAATTTTATTTTGGTTTCATGAATCTTTAAAGATATTATTTATGTTGCATTACCTCATAAAGGACTTATTGCTGCTCAATTTGTTGATGAAACTACTAAATGATTAATTTCTTACAAAACTAATATCTGAATTTAAAGGTAATAGGTTTGATCTTATGAATCAAGATCTGTTCCCCTTTTTAGATACATGTCTCAATGATTTGTTCGGTTAGGAGCAACATCTTTACTTTTAAGCCACAATGGACCTACAAAGATCTACCTGAGTTGAGGTAGCTTATTTAAGAGGGAGAGACACAAACATTGTTTAGTGTTTCTGCTATGAAAAATTTGATCATTATGCTTTAGATTGTTCTAAAAATTATGAAAAATGATAATCACATAGGTAAGGAATGTCATGTTAGACCCTTCAAGAAAGCTGCAACAATATATACTGTTTTGATTGGTTATTTTAGTTCTAATGGTTTGTGGATGTGGCATATCCAGCATAAAATTCTTATACTGATGTTACATAAATTGCTATTTCTAAACTTTCTACTTTAGGACTCTCAGGCAAACCTATTTTTTTTTACACTAATTACTTAGATTTTGGGACTTTTAATCATATGACAAACAATGCTCATTTCCTTATTAATGTAAATATATATTGTGGAAATCTTTTTATGAAAATCATTTATCCAACACAACCATTAAAGATATTTCATCTCTCACAGATGTTTTTATTCCTCTTGATCTTATCACTAATCTTGTTTTAGTCTATTTGTTAGTTTGTAATCCTATAAGTTTTTGAGTTATTAGAAATCTAAGTTAATAACTAAATTGTGAAAATGAACATGTAATTCATTACTATTGTTTTTTGTATTTAGGTTACTAATAATTTTTTAATCTTCAAATGTCATTAAGAGTAACGCAGTCTATAACACCCTTTTGAATTTATGTGAAATCGAAACCAATCAATCTTCTAAACTTTAGGAGAGTCTTTTATTTGAGAGTTTGAATTAGAAAGGATAGAAATTATTTCATATTACATGTTGAGTATATAGGCATTTTTGTGTACGTTGATTTCTCCCTTGATAGCTAAATTATACAGATAAACATATGACTTATTACTTTATTTTACTTTTATTTAAATCATTATTCATTTTTGATCCTCAAAATATCTTTCACATAAATGCAGTTTATAACACCTTTTTGGAGCTTTATGAAATCAGAACCAATCAATCTACTAAGCTTATCATTTCTTAGAAGAGTAATTCATTTATGGGGTTTGAACTAATTTGTGGTCATTTTGTTGTATTGTCTATGAGAATCCATTGATGACAAGTACAGTTGGATCATATTAGTTGTTATTCTTATTTAAAATAAGATGTTGTCCTTATAATAGACTTTGATAAAGAGAAACTATGGTGTGGAAGCTTCTCTATGTAAATAGTCATTATGTTTTTTTTTTCCCTTACGGTTAGAACACTAGATGTAGATTCCAAGGAAATTAAGCAGAACGGCTATTACCACATGGATATCTTAATGGAAGTGGAGGGACTGATATTTAATGTAGAATGTAGTATTATTATTTGTATAATGTGATGGTATTTTATGTAAAGTTTAAGGTATATTTCATTGGTATAATTTGTAACTGGGGGTATTTTATGTGTAATAAGGTATAATTTTTTTGTGGATATCGCTAGAGATTGTACACTTGTGTAATTACGGTGGTTGAGATGAGACAGTTTTGAAAACAATTTGAATGATACAGTAAGAAAAAAATCAAGTTTTAAAATAAGGAACGAATTAAAATTTATGTTTTATTAAAATTGACGTATTATTCATTTTATAGAATTTAAAATGATTTTGACTTTTAAAAAATCAAAAAATCAAAAAGTTTCATAATTATTTATCTGCGGTAAGAATTAAATTCTAACCCGATTTTCCAACCCCTGCAATTTTACGTAATGTCATTATTTTGTAGCCATTTTCGACCTTTTCGACTGTCACCTAGCACATAGAACAGACCCAGTGCTTTTAACTTGAAACGGAGATCCTATCTTTAAATAATTGGCTCTCGTTTTAGGATCATCATCGACTACCTACTTTCAAAAATCTATGTTGCAGTTGCTGCATAATCTTATGCTCTCATTTCAAAATGACACATAAATACACTATTAGGATGACTAAGTTCTGTACATTTACTGGTACTAGTCAATTTCATGGATGAATTAAGCGGAAATAGAGTTAAGTTTGACCTAAACAAGCATTTCTAGTAACAGCTGGTTTAGCTTCTGCTAGATGAGAGTATGAGACTCTAATGTTCTTCCTTCTTGAACGTCATGTGGCTTTCCTTGTTCCTACTCTGTAATATCTTAGGTCTTCCCAGTTCGTTTCACCTCAATGTTTTGTTATATTTATGTCAGCTTTTAGCTGAAGTTGTCCTAAGCCAATCGATATTCACAGGTCTGATAGGGATCTCAATGGTGAACTGAGCTTGAAGTTGTTCCAATACATGCTCAAGTTTAAGCAACTTTGTAATCACCATGCCAAAATTGGAAAAATCCTATACAAGCACGAGAACTCATTTTCAATGTTCAGAGGGAAGCCTTGAGTCATATCATGACGAACAATGCGTTTAGCAACTTCGTTGATTTTATTAGTGTTAAGAAGGTTCACATAATAAGTGCTGATATCTGTTCAGGAAACAATCTCGCCTATCCTTCATCCACAGGCGTCTTAGAATCTTTACTAGTGCCACCTTGAGAGCACTAAATGAAACTGAATTCATAATGTCTATAACCCTTCAAAGGACTTGGGACTACTAGATTTTCGAGTTGGGTTGATTTACTCCATCAGTGAATCAGTAGTTGCTTTTATGTCCGAGATGTCAAACTTTGGTTTTGTCTCATCTGAGACACAATTATGTCATAGACTATATCTATATGCATAGAAAAGATACAAAGTTCCAGGATTTAGGACATTGGTGTCTGAGAGCCCTTGCCCGTGTGCAGACAATGTATACTTAACTTATATACAATGTATATCAGTCAAACCTATAACCTGAACTCTTCCATTCAATGTATATTTAATTTATAATTATTTCCTTTATTAGTTAATCTTGAACCTATAAATTGATAGTGGTGTACATCCGTTTTGAAGTATAATATGCATTACAAATTCGTAGTTTCTCTCATCTTGTTACTCTTCCCTTTCATGTTATCACTTATCAGAGCCTTTTTGTCACTCTTTGTCTGTGGCTACTCTCATTTATGGCCATATGTCCCTAATTATTCTTCTTATCTGATTCAACCACCTGTTCTTTATTCTCATTTCCTCTGCCACTGGCTTCCAAATGGCTTTAAACTGAAACTTCACCAAGTTGACAGCTTTTGTTTAACAAAAGCGACTTCTTTGCCTCTGTTTTCTCCAAATTCACTCTGTTATCCCTTTCTCCATGGCAACCTCTAGTTAATTCTCGTTACCTGTGGCAGTAATCTGAAAAAATACCGACTTTAAGTTGGAGTTTTGTAGATTTGATACTCTAAAAAAGGTACGGGATTTCTTACACACTACATACTCTATTTCTTATGATATTTACTAGTTTAGTGGTAATCCTATTTGGCCTAATTCTGCCTTTGATGCCCTTTACACTGGACTCAGAATCCACCAACTTATTTAGCATCTACTTGTGATACTCAAACCAGAGTTTGAATCTGCTGGTAGTTCCTTCCTGCTTCGCAATACATAACCAAACCTTGACATTGTCATCCGAGAATTACTTTTTAAAGAGACTCATCTCAACACTCTCCGTGTAGAAAAGTAGTAAAATCCACTGATGTTATGGCTGCTTCACCACCTGCTAGTAATTCGTTTGCTAGTTCTTCATATCGGAAACTCAGTATCACTGTTGCAAGAAATATGGTCATGTTATCTTCGAGTGCAGAAAGCATTAAGCTAAAAATGCCTCTAGCTCCACTCATAACTCTTCTAGGCCTTCTTCTCGAACCACTCTAACTAGTTATGCTACTTATGCTACTATCATTGAGGGACCTGTTGGATATTTTTGACTTTTCCTATAAAGTTGGACAATATTTAATTACATTTTTGTGCTTTTCAAATAACTTATCGGTTAAGTTACGTAATTTGATCCGAATAAAAATAATAAAGTTGCCCAATAAATGATCTAAATCAATGAGTTGAAGTTCGGGTGGAAAATAGATCCCGATCAGTGTGGACCAAACCCATATCGAGTGATGAGTGTCGAATCCACCAAAAATAAATCTCAAACACCAAACGAAAATAAATTGCGAACAGTGGTAAATGGAGTCGATCCACAGAGAATGGAATAACTGATTCTATTAAAATGCCAAAGAACGAATGAAATTAAATAATAAAAAGGGGGTTTGGAGTTTTCTAATGGAACTACTAATTAAACTAGTCACTAATAAATTATTAACGCAATTAAAACTGAACAAAAT
>JANZXV010000006.1:5192166-5202402 GCA_027576455.1 Erythroxylum roigii
AAATTAATTATCCATGTGAATGTATTCATATCAATTTCTTCCGTCCAACGGTCCAAGCAAGCTCACTAAGAACTAAACGACCAAAACACCAGATAAAATGAGGATCTTTAGCAAAAGTAAAGTACCTGAAAATTGAGAGTGGAGGGTGGTACAGAAGATGCCATGAATTGGGATTATTTTCTAGTTTATGAGCTCATCTCTCTCCCCAGCTCCGTCTCATCGCTGCTTCATCTTTGTCAATCTATTTCTCCGTCCAGAGAGGGTTTTAGCAAATTAGGACTTTGTTTTTGGACTGAATACAAATCACGGGCTTACTTTGTTAAAGCCCAACGTTTCAAAAAGTTAGCCCATCTTTATGTCGGCGTCTTAAGACGTACCTATTGTTTTGAAGTTTATAAGTTTATTTTTAACATTAATATTCAAACAATAACTCTTTTTAGGCACAACTTATTAATAACTTTCACAAGGCATTATTTATATATTTTGGTATTTGACCAGAGTATTTATTAGCGGACCTAGTGACTAATTCCCTCACTGACGGGAAGACACCTTACAGGGTGGGACAGCTAATCAAAGGATTTAAAGTTGCTCAATACTCAAAGTCAATGATCAAACCCTTGACCTTTAGTTAAGGATAGATGAGTCCCTTGCCACTCAACCACACTCTTTGGGTTAGACATTATTTATATTTAAAGATCTTAGAAGTGTATTAGTTTTAATATATGTAAAACATATATTACTAATTAATTTTAACATGTTAAAGGCTAATTAATGAGTATGAGTATTTAATAATGACAATCTTTTAGGTCTAAGATTTGCTTATTTCATTGAGAGAATATAATTGTGTGTGACAATTCCGATAAATAGGGGACTAGGACATCATAATCCTCATATGATCAAATTAGGTAGTGAAAACTGATTGGTTTCATTATCTTAAGTATTAGTTACACGCCCACTTTTCACTTGACTTTCTTAAATCATGCTCAAGCCATACAAATTTGATAAACTCAAACCCCCCAATAAAATTTAGGATTCAGAATTCCAAGGTCATTAACTTGTATTTGCTGCGAAAATTCATGTTGTTCGTCGGATATAAACGACTATATAGAGTTACTAGGATTCCGAGATCGTCATTCCCTCAGTATCCCACTTCTTGCGACTATATGAAATGCCACCGACGGTGGCTACTAATTTTTGTTCTCTTCTTCAAAAAGAATCAACTTTAAAAGTGGGGCAAACCCTCTTGGCTCTTTGCTTAAATGTGTTTGCATTTGATAGCTAAGAACAAGACGATCGGGTCTAAAAATAGGACAAACATCTTTTAAAATTTCTCAACCTGGTGACTGTCGTTGTCATTCTATCAACAAACATTCGTGTTCTGTTCTGTTTCAATAATGCCCCATTTTAATATGTTATGTTTGTTATTCTAACATGAACAACTGACGACACAAGCCGTCGTTTGGCTATTGTCTCGGTTCCTGCAATAATCCTTAATCAAGGGTAGTGCTTATTAACGTCATTATATATAATTTACCCAGAAAAAGAACGTCATTATGTATATTAAAAGAACGTGCATGTTGCAGAGTCTATGTTTTTGAAATTTTGGTTTTTTGTTAAGGGCTGTTTCTGTTGTGTTTGTTCTTCCAGAGGGATATTCCTGTTAACTTTACAGGGAGATATCAGTTATAAAATTACTATTTAATGAAGGATTGTCCCATTTGAGCTCGGGATTTATATATTGGACGTGCTTTCTTTTCCATGCCAGAGACTATGTGCTTGTGTCCACTTGGAGTAGTACATACGAAAACTATATAATAGTCCCTAATATACAGTAAACTACTATTAGATTAGTATCGAAAATCTTGCAGAGTTTGAACATAATTAAAGTTTTGATTGCTGTCTTTATCTTAATTTGTAGTTAAGATAATGTACATTTCCTACGAGTGAGTGGATTTTATATAGAACATTAATGCACATTAGGCGGATGTTTGTGATAAAATTGTTCTCCTACAACAGACACAAGAAAAAGAAGAATTATAACGAGCTGTTAATGAACATATAGCAGCTTTTCTTATCATTTCTCGGAAACGAGATTACTTGCTAGTTGCTAACTTTAAGACACCATTTTTTTCATGCCAATGGCTGAAGTTTCAGCCTGCTCTCTGATTTATGCATTAAACTGCTAGTGCTTAGTGAGAAATTAGAATAAATAAACCTTCACTTGAATGGTAGTGTATTGTAATGCCATGGCTGGCCGGTTCTGCAAATTCTCATCCTTTTAGATTAGGTTAAATTAAGACGCTAGAGTTATATCATGCATTTTTCTCAGAGAAAACTTCAACCTGATATTATAATTTTAGTTAACCGTATTTTAATAGGATGATGACTTATTTGGTATTCATTTTTATAAATTTTAAGCAATTAAATTCTAAACTTTTAAAAAGTATTAGTTATTAATTCAAAAATATTTATTCATATAAAAAATATGATTTGAAAGATGAAATAATGATGAATTTTAGTATGTATCTCACCTCCTTAATTACCTTACATTTAATCTTATTTTTAATCGAATAAATATTTTAAAATGTAGGTTACATTTTAAAAATATGTAAATTGTTAATTAAAATATTTGACACATGAAAAAATTCAAGATAATTTAGTATTAAATGAATCATGAATCATAATCTAACATATCTTGTTTTATTTAAATTTGATTTTAAAACCTTATTTTCTTAAAATAAGATTTGAATAATATGTCAATATCCTTAACATTTTGTTGTTCAAATTAAATTGTACTTATAATTAAGGTTTGAATCATATAATTTCATATTATAGAATCCAATCATCTTTTGTAATTTTTAACACAATTATGGTCTATAACAATTCACGACCCTCTTCCTCATTTTGCTTTTGCCATATTTGTGTACAATTAAGGGACATTGTTGACTTTGTGAAGTCTACAGTCACATCCTACCTACTGTTTTGGGGATAATTAATAATGAAAAAGTAAATTATGACTCACAACTTTTACATAAAAATCCTCGAATGCAGGAATATATGGAATTAAGGTTGTTTTTGCTAATTAGTGGGGTTATGGGGGCCAACTTTTGTAATGCCTTGACAAAAACAGCGCTGTACACCAATTTCTTGTCAACTAATTCCAAACAAGTTAGGACCAAGCTTACCAAACTTTACTTTTGTCAACTTGAAGACTTTGTTTAAATTTAAAAAGTTACAACTGTAATCAACAGCGGGACTTAAGAGTCAGCCAAGGATGACGTAAGGAACTTCGTAGAACTTCAGGTTGAATGAAACCCCAAGCCATCTTTAGCCGAAATGTGTTGCTATCAGACATATTGTTTGGCGAAATAAGAAACAAAAGTGGAATAACTCGCCAAAGATTAATTTGTTATCTAGTGAATGCCCAACTGGTTATGCACTCATTACATGCATCGACCATATCAATGGGAATTATGACTATATGTAAGCATTCAATGCTTGCCAAAATGAAAACAAAAACAAAAATCAAGTGGAGTTTCAAGGGGGTTTGTAACATTTAAGTTCATCAAATTGGTCGTTAGGTAAATCAGGTTCTTTACGATCGGTAAATTCCATGTGAAAATTTTGGCATATCTTGTTACTCGTTATGGCTCAAAAAATGTTGATAACATATACTAGATTTGCAAGTTGAGAGGACAACAGCTACTCGAAACATGCATGCTCGTAGTTTTTCTTTAGCAAATTAATTACTTCTATTTGGAAGTAGAATGCGATTCAACTTTGGCAAATCATCGCAGTAAGGCTGCGGTAGTGCTTTGACTAAAAGAGGCAGGCACTCACCTACTGAAACAATTCGAGCTACTTTTTATAGCCTGAAATTGCAGATATGGATTATATTAGGCAGGCACTCACCTACTGAAACAATTCGAGCTACTTTTTATAGCCTGAAATTGCAGATATGGATTATATATATATATGCAATTATGAAAGTGATGTGGTGGGGAGTTCTTGGCCCTTAACCATGTGGTGGGGAGTTCGAATCCTCACTCATGGGAATGGAGAGCATCTTGTGGCCAGCCATTTACCGCTTAGTGCGAGCTCCCGCGGCGAGTCCGGATTAGTCGGTTACTTCTGTGTGCTGGAAACCGGATGGTTTACACAAAAAAAAAAAAAAAAAATTATGAAAGTGATGCATTATTCTTAAAGAAATGAGTTTTCTATATAAATGAGTCTGATGACCTAACATTTTACCATAAGGGCTTCTATATATGTTGCTCATCTTTTTACTTCAGAAACAAATTTGGTTATCAAGCTTTATGGCGTTGAAGTATCAGGAGATTGTCTGGCTGAAATAAAGTATAGTTTCCCAGCCAGTCATATATACTGCATAGCTATATTAGAGGTCCAATCCTTATGTACAAAAAACACAAAAAAAAAAAAGAAAAAGCTACAAATTCCAGCTTGAAGCTTTTTTAATCCCTGGAGAGCTTAGTTTCAGGTCTAATATTCAAATTTTCTTCCAGATAGAGATTAAAAAAAAGGCATATGGTTGGGGTTAGTAAACCTTACCAAACATTCGAGATATTAAAAGCCATGTGCAGGAACTTAGATATCCCATATCCACTTATCCGAGTTCATGTTGGGAAATGTTTATAGCATATAACGAGCCTAATTAACCTGCATGTTGTTCAAGTCTATGCATATAAAGAAATGTCAAATGCTTGCCAGAAAACACAATCTCCAACATCCAAGTTAGGGACCAGTACGTTCTAATTTCTATCTACAAGTCTTCAATAGGACATAACCAAATTTACTGCAAAAGAAACTTAGTCTGAACTCGGAAGTACATTGAAAGAGAGCTGGCTCAAGGAACAGGAACTGTTTAAGATAAAGCTTGCCCTAAACAAAGATTTCACAAAATGATCAAATGATTAATAATTACTAGGGTTTTCTCTAAGATTCCAACACTCGCCTATCCTATTCCTAAATTCTATGTATGACATGTACACAGTTCAATATTATTCCAATCCGGGATACCTGAGGTCATGAGAAGAGAATTCTTGAAGAAACCTTGGTGGTATCCCTTCGCAGTTCGTCAAAGTTACAGGAGGGATAGGATAGATTTGAGAGCTCATATCACCAAAGCTGTCGATTATGACTTCACCAGGATTCGAAGTTCCAGTTCTGTAGTTGACCATATCATCACTCAACAGAAATTCCAGACCATCCAATCTTTGTGAGTTGCTGTGGTCAATTCCCTCGAACCCCTCGGGGATATTAGTTCGTCCTTCTAAAGTCGGCAATCCTGCCTCGTCTAGTCCATACTGCACGATTTGAGACCCACTGTCGACATTTAAGGCCTCCACTGAAGTAGAAGGTGAGATACTAATCAACTGGTGATCGTAAAGTTGTTGGCTATGAGATATATCCATGGGGTATTGAAGAGAGTTTGTGATAGGTTGAATGAGTTGATATTGAGGATCCGCACAAAACTTCCCTCCAAGCTTGATAAGTAATTTCCTAATAGAGGCATGGTCGTTAAGACGTGGTTCCTGGTTAGAGTATGGTATAGGAGTCAGCACATGCAACTCTGGCCCATATGGATTTACGTTAACAATATTGTTATCATCTGATGAAGCCACTGGATTATCCTTTCCTCTTCCCATCTCTTGTTTTAGCCCACTACTTCTACGAGCCTGTAGTTCTTTACGCTGCTTTCCAAGGAGTTTCTTCTTCAATCTTGTGTTCCAGTAGTTCTTTATGTCATTATCGGTCCTTCCAGGCAACTGTGCTGCAATTATTGACCATCTGCTCCACCAAGGAAGCTGATTATAGATTTGGAAATAAGAAAAGAAGTAATTATACGTATTGTCAAATATGTATGTACCTGCTCCCAATACTGATGTAGAGGCTACAGATTATGTTATCTTCTTCCTCGGAGAAGCCTCCATGCTTTAAATTTGGACGAAGATAATTTAACCATCGAAGACGACAGCTTTTCCCGCATCTTTTAAGACCTGATTCAGCAAAAAGGAAAAAGAAAAAGTCTCAGCTTGTGCATGAAACTTAACTGCATCAATCAAAATATATAAATACACTCTAGCTAAAAATTTAATCTGAGTTTCATTTCCTTGTTGAGGTAGTCAAAGAAAGAGAAAACAGAAACATGTAAGGAGAAATCAATGGAGGATAAAAGGGTTAATTAGTTATTTGCAGGTTTGGACATATACCGATCTTTTGAGGCAAAGCAATCCAGTTACCGCCAGTTCCATGCTGCTCTATGTAAGATTTGAGCTTAGCATCTTCTTCCGGTGACCATGGACCTTTCTTCACGTTAGCTTTGTCGCAACAAGGAGCCCTTCCCATACCTTGTTGATTCTTTGTGTTAATTTCCTTGATCTTGATTTTAACTAACGAGTTCACAATAATGAGAGAGAGGGAGAGAGGGAGCGAATGTCAAAGAGAGATATGGAAAGGCATAAGCATGGTTCAACAGCCATATGAACTTTAAGGAGTAGTGTCGCCAGAAAATGAAAGTCCTAGCAATAGAAAATTGGAATGCCAGAACACTAGTGTTTGGGACTTTTCTTCTTGTCTTTCTTAAACCTTAAGCTGCGTCATAATCAAATATTAATATCATAGCTAGGCATTCGTCGCTTGCATGGCACAGTAAGTCTGATTATCCTTATCTTTGAATTGGGTCCTTTAATTATTGCGTCATTGACATGTGATAACTAAGCATTTTCTTTTAAAAATATTTTCTCTCTCTATTTGTATATATATATATAGTGAGAGAGATATGAATTGCTGATTGCTCTTTCTTCTTGGTTTTCATAAGATTATTCAATTCTAAGTTCTAACTATACTTCAATCTGTTCTTAGTAGATTATCATAATAACAATTCGCTTTCAGGTATATCCACATTTATATATATACACATGTTGCTTGGGCATTTATCACGGTGTCCAATTCAGATAGAAATATGACACGCCTTGGATACCATTGGCAGCGAAAGCATGCATTGTCGAGGAGTGATTCATATATTTTTAGACGGTATTTAACGTTATCATGTGCTTAACAAGGAAAGAAGCTTTTGAGAAAGAGTACAGATGCGTATAGGGAGTAGAGCTGCAGGAGCACCAGAGTTCCCGCATTACGATTTAATAATATATAGTGTTCAGGATTTTTGTTTTATCGGAGTAGTAGTACCACTAAGCAACGTACTTATAATTTAGGGTTTCCTTGATCCATACTATAAGAAGAGTAATTCTACATGTAAATAGAGTTACATTTAATCCAAGTGTAATGTTTTGTGTTCTCTCTTCTTTTTAATATATGTACGTGCGAGATCTTATATAAATTTGTAACAGATAGAAAAAGTGGGATGTACTTATAGGGATTAGTCACTGATTCCGTCGGTGGATACCCTGGGTGTACCAAAAAAATAAACTATACAAATGTCACAAACATCATAACGAATATCTTCTATATAGATAACTAGTTACCGTATAGCAATCTCATCGAAATGTTATATTTTACATAATCTACTGAAGATAATTCTAAAAACGTAATCAAGAACATTAAATGGTTATTGTTCATGTTATCCTAATTAAAAAAATACTATAATGATAATTATATGAGAATTGAATGATAAAATGTTAAAAAATAAAATGTTGCTACATAAAACTCTTTATATAAAAACAATAATTTGATTTATAATTAATAAAATTGCAAATAATCCTTCTGGTGCTTGACATCTTCTATGTATGAAATATTCATTCTTTATATTTAATAGATGAAATTAAGTATGAAGAAAAAGATGATTTATTTAATGAAAATGTATATTGTATTTTCAAAATAGATATTCAGTTCGGTGAAATCATATTGTTTCTTTAAATTAAAATTTTAGGCTTAATTATCAAAAAATTTATTCTTATAATTCTAAATATTTGAAAATGGAATTTAATATTTCTATTGAAATATGAATATTAATATGTATGAATACTTTCACCATCATATATATATACAATTCACTTAATAACACATACTATAATAAATTAAAGTTTTTTTAGAATAATCAAAATTTAAATATATTATTCCATGATTTTTATACAGGTAAAAGTTAAGTGATTAAGTATTCATGACACTTTATTTCTACCTGCGTGTCGATTGATTAATGAACGATTATAAGAATGAGATTGATCTTAAGTTTAATATATTTCATAATTTGGAATTTGTCCTATCAATTAAAGTTAATCAGGCCACTTATTTGTCATCTTGCTTCTTGTTTGCTTAGAAAGCCCAAATAATATCATTCATTAGAAGTTAATATGCTTAGATAGTAGATGGGAATGCCAGAAGTATTGTGCCTTTATAACTCGTATGCACGGGATGAGAGATTTATGTGGTTGTTTAAAATCTAATAAGTACAAGGTCAAGGTAAAGATGCAATTAGCGTTTGTGACACTTTAAGAGGGCGTAATAGACAAAGAGGGAAGTACGCAACAAGGGGAAGAAAAGCATTGATTATTAGTCAATGTGTTAGTAGAGAAGGTCATAAAAAACATGGGATCGCACGTAAGTAGTTTCTTCTGTTTGGTTTTGCGTGCAAAGATTTGTAGATTTTCAAGGTTGGCCGAAGGGCTGGCCTACACGGTTTGAAAAATCCCTCTTTGAACGATCAGGACATCCTCAAGCCATCGGTTCCTTTTTCTTCTTCTCCAGGCTATATTATTCATATCTCTTCGCCACAGTTCCCATTTTCTGCCTACTACCAATCATCTCTTGACAGGATTACTTGATATGACCTAACAATCAATTAATTTGTGGGCCTTCTCCAAATGATTGGTCATGTATACTCCAAATTAGCATCAACCGTGCTAATTTCTCCGTTATAGAGCAACCATTTTAGAACTTTCTATGGTTTAATCAACTGGAATCCACCATGAAAAATCACAAAAGTTCAACTTCGTAGACATGCTGTTTGAAGGTAAACATTTTCCTGTGTTATCCTTTCCTTGGGCTGGTAAAGCTGGAAACTGTAATTTCTCTCTTCAAAAGAGGAAAATAGGAAAAGAAATAGTCGTGCAGACTTAAAATGAGCCATGAAATGGTTGGTGTACGTAGTTGTTGGGCAAGAGGAAAGTTAGGATATGCATATCATGACACTTGACATGGACAGGATGCGAATCCTATGCAGATGCATGAATTCAACAATTCACAAAGTAATGACCTGGTAAAATTATCTTCGAATGAGACGTTGAATATTTTCAGCCTCATAAAGTTTGGTTTTCTTTGGATGTATTTCAATCCAAAGATAAATAAGGAAATGGCTTATGTTGCACCAGAAACATGCATGCATGCATCCTCGCACAAAGTGCTTCACAATACTAAATTTGCAATATGTTAAAATATGTATTGCTTAAAACGAATATAATGCAACGATTTTTAAAGTGTGACCTATAGTAATATTAATAGGCAACACTAATAATAATTTGTTGTCATATATTAAAAAAATAACAAAATTAAAATATAGTTGCTGTAAAAAATTTTATAAGCAACAATTATATCCTTTACTAATTTAAACAATAATTAAGGATATAATTTAAACAAATTATATAAAACAATTATATAATTTGTTATATATAAAACAAATAAATAATTTTATGCATATATTATACCTTTTATAATATTTTAGGGAGAAGAAAGTTGATATATAATAAGACTTAGGTTTATACACAGGCGCCAAAAATGTTGTGGAATTTTAACTTTCCCTTTGAAAAATTAAAAACTCTTCGGTGACATTACGACTCACTTACCCTTCTCGTTGTATCTGTCGATCTCAATAGCATATATGATTGTCATCTTCAATTTATATGTCTGTTAATGCTGATGAACACGCCAAACCCAAGCACGTGATCTTTAGCCTATAGCTTATTTTTTTGGGTTTTACAAATATAATGCAAACCCAAGCACGTGATCTTCAGCCTATAGCTTATTTTTTGGGTTTTAAAAATATAATGCATCTGTATGTTTGTTTATGCTTGTCGTCCACTAATGAGAAAAGTTAAGATTTGCGCTGAATATGGTTGGAAAAAAATATATCACAAATCTCTTTATCTTAAACTTATACTCAAGTTTCAAACTTAATTTAAATTAATTAAATTTAATTATTATAATTAAATTTTAATTTTAAAATTAGATTAAATCTTAATAATTATAATAATTATATTTTAT
>JANZXV010000006.1:5202502-5212559 GCA_027576455.1 Erythroxylum roigii
TGGGCCCATACAATTGTATTGTGACAACAATGGGGCTATTGCTTAGGCGAAGGAACCAAGGTCTCATCAATGATCCAAGCATGTACTCCGCAGATATCATCTGATTAGGGAGATCATTAGTCGAGGTGATCTACAAAAAGAGAGAATTCCTACCAAGCAGAATATTGTTGATCCGTTGACGAAGTCATTGTCACATAATAACTTTGATTCTAATGTACTCGCCTATGGTATTAGATACCAAGGCGATTGGCTTTAGGTCAAGTACGAGACTTGTTAGAGTATTGCCCTAAAAACAATCGCCTTTAGCACATTTTGTACAAAGTTGTGTACAGACTTTATTTTCAATAATAAAGAAAGGCATATTTCATTAATTTGGTGCTCATTATTTATGAATTACTCATACTCATAACCAAGTGGGGTATAGCATAGTGAAAGGACGAATTGCACAACAATTGTCTATGGGAGGGTTTGTGAGATGGTTTGTGATGAGCACAGGTTCGTTCGTCAAACCATTTACTTTCCGGTCAATTGGGGGTCATGATTTGTTGCTAGACGCCGCTCATGACTTGCTTGGATTAAGTGTTCATCTAAGTGGCCAGCGTAACCGGGAACCTAATGGGTCATACGCATAAGAGTGACTATAAGAATTCGTAAAATAGTTTTGGATAGAGATCTATTATATGGAGAGCAATAGAACCAAATGGATCTTGATGAGATCAGGATATGTCCTGATGAGATCGCGACATCGATATTGCTGAAATAAGTCTTTAGTGTTTTTCCACACCCAGAACCCAGTAGAACCGACCCTAGTGTGACTGGACCACTTCAGCATTTAAACAAGTCTCTAGTGTTTTTCCACACCTGAAACCCAATAGGACCAACCCTAGTGTGATTGGACCACTTCAACATTTATATATATATATTTACTGCAAACAAAAAAAGGGTCAATAAGGAGCATTGGTGTAGCCTAATATCGACAGAAAATGCTTTGTATCTCCTCTTATAGTCTTTAATCTAGTCTTTACAACTTCACACATATCCTAATAACTTATAAGTCATAAGAACTCCCTTAATTTTTAAACACCTCCACATGATTTTTCGAAGTACCCTGTCCTACACCTTCTTTAAATTAATAAAAACCATATATATGTTAGGTTGTCTTTACCTGTAATATTCCATTAATCTTTAAAGGTGATGTAAATATTTTGTCGTGGACCTTCCTAGTATGAAACCAAATTGGTTCTCTAAGATAGTAGCTTGCTTTCTCACTCCCTCCTTAATCACCTTCTCTCATAACTTCAAAGTGTGACTAAGTAGTTTAATGCCTCTATACTTGTTATAGCTTTAGATGTCCCTTTTGTTCTTATATAGAGGAATTAGCAAATTAAGTCTCCACTCATCTGAAATTCTGGTAGATTTAAAGATCAATTAAAAAGCTTAGCTTGCTAGATAAGACCCTTTTTGTCTAGGCTCTTCCACACCTCTATGGATATCTCATCCTTCCCTACTACCTTTCCACTCTTCATCTCCCTCAAAGCTCTTTTAATTTCTTCCATTGTAATATACCGACAATAAGTAAAGTTACAATACCACTCGAACATGCTAAGATTACCTAAACAGAAGTTGCCTTTTGCATCTTCATTAAAAGGCTATAGAAGTAGCTCTACTATAGTCTCTTGATGTTATTTTCAGCCATGACTACCCACCTTGCTTCATCTTTTATACAACGAATGTGATCTTCATCTCTTTCTTTTCTCCATCTTTAGTTTGTAATCATCAGTATAATTTCTCATAAGCTTTTCTTTTAGCTTATGAAATTATCTTCTTTGCCTATTTATAACTTTATCTATTAACTACTCTCTCTGCCTCTATGGTGTTATCCAATAGAGCTTTATAGGCAACCTTTTTAATCTTAACCTTTTCTTATACATCTTTATTCCACCAATAAGATTCCATCTTATTACCCCTAGGCCCTTTAGAATACTCAAGATCTTTCTAGCAATATTCCTTAAAAAAGTTACTACTCTCTCCTACATATGGTTAGCATCTCCTTCCAATTTCCATTTTTCTTTATACATTACTCTATCCCTAAGTTGTTCCACCATATCCCCTTTTAGGTTCCACCATCTAAATTTGGTACACCTTTTAGGGCTTTGCTTCTTCCTCTAACCTTTAATTATAAGATCCAAAACTAACAATCTATATTGAGTTGATAAGCAAGCTTTAGTTATCACCTTGCAATCCTTACAATTATGTTGATCACTCTACCTTACGAGGAAGTAGTCAATTTGATTTTTTGTGGTTTTGCTCGTGAAATCACCCAAGTGTTCCTCTTTTTTCTAAAAAAAAGTTAGTTATCACCAATTCAAATGTTACCATGAGATCTAATACAATAGTCCCACTATCATTCCCATCACTGTACCTAAAACCACTATAAGTCTATGAATAAGATTGCCCCTATATGACCCTCAAAGTCTACTCCTATAATAATTCTCTCGTCAGGGAGATTTGCTGAATCATCTCATCTAACTCTTCTCAAAATTAGCTCTTAAGATTTATTTAACCCTATTTGAGGAGTATAAGCACATACCATATTGAAAACATATGCTAGAACTTGCTTTTGAATACATGTTGAGACCATATTTTTAATGAATTTGTGTATAAAGATGACAAGGGCACTTAGAATAACCATTTTTGACCTAAAAAAACCTACCTTACTTTATACCTAGAAAACCAATTTGAGCCTTATCCTGTTACACTTCTCGTTGATGATGTCCTTAATGATTTTGAGTCCCTAAATTAAAGGAACTGTTTAACGCTTATTTGTATAGCATTTTGACTATTTCCATGAAAAGTACATTAGTTAATTCAAGTTGCATTGTTTTGATTTTTCATTTTTTAATAGAATGAGGGAGAAGTATAAAAATGAAAATAAAAGAAAAAGAAATATCCTTTTTGATGTTCTTGTTTAAAAAGAAAGAAAAATAAAAAAGAAAGAGGTAATTGAAAGGGATGTTATTTGAATCAAGTGATTTTTAGATTGATTTAAGTTGAAACTTGTGTGGATAAATTTAAATGATTTCATTCAATTTACTTAACCTAAAAAATTCTTTTTGTTTTAGCTTGTAACCCTTATCAAGTTCCTTTGATTTATCCATTAAATTCGTTTTTTGTTTAGTGGTGGAGATATGATTCTTGGGCAAGCTTATGGAAATAACTCGCTATGCTTCGATTTAAAAGCTTAACAAACCCTAAGTACTTTAGGTATATAGAGTGAAATCCTTGAGAGGGTGTCAAGTCTTGGTTCATTTGATTTTGATGGAATTGATGAGATGCTATGTTTTAATTACAATAATATGTAATAGTTGGTTTCCAAAATTACTAAGAGGTAAAGTATTAGATTACTTAGTCACATGAATTGCATCATATTATAATGAATTTGGTGCATTTAGGATATAATTTTATGATTTCGTTCACGTGCATAATATGAACATACACATATGAATTTTGATTTAGAAAAATTACACTCAATTGACATGTTTCGAGGTATGAAAGTTTCAAAATGATTATGATATGATTGTGCATTTCTAATATCTTGTATTTTAATTTACAAATAAAAATAAATGATTGATTATAATTAAAAATTTGGAGTTAATTGTTACAATTGGGAGATTGATGAATTAATATGTACATTTAGCCTAGGAAAAGAATTCAAGTGGTAAGACAAGTTGACATGTGAAAATTTAGGATGACTAAGCCTATAAAATGAGTGGCATATGGCAGTAGACTTGAGTGACAAATGGCTTAGACAATTGAGTGACAAATAGCATAAGAACTAAATGACATTTGGCAGCCTAAAGAGTGGATATGTACCTGGGTTAGACATTTGACAAGTGTCCTTAAACTCATCTTACACCAAAGTTATACGACATAGACACTTCCAAAATCATCTTCATTGTACTCTGTTGTAACTCTCTAGTTCTTCTCCCTCTCACTGCTGAAACTCACTCCTCCCTCACATCTTGAGTTTCTGTTCTAAATTTTGTTCATTACCACATCAAAACCTTTGTCAATTTCTTCAGAATGATAGTTATATTCTGCTAACTTCTTCTTGTCTCTGTTGAAACTCATCCGACTCCCTCATTGTTCTTGAGATGATCTTGCATGCATATGAGGCAAAGCAGGCTTGATACATTGAGGTGGAATTTAAGCTGAACAAGTAAGTGAAGTACTAATCTATTGTGGCATGTGTTAGCAGAAGTTATGATGACTGATTAGGGATAAATTGAATGTGGTATTGGTGTTGAAATTGCGTTGGAAGTTGATGAATGAAAAGGGTACCTTCTGTTCTGTTTTTGGATGCAAGACAACAATAGTTTATGAGTTGTTATATGGATGATTTAAGTTAGGATTTGAAGTATAATTGATGATGAATTCATGCTAAAGATAGGTGTTATTGAAGTGTTTTCAAATATGGAAAAGTTAGGACTGCATGTATGATGGTATAAAGTGAATGGTAATGAAACAAATGAGTAGCTTTTGTGAAACTTAATGTAACCAATATAAAAGCTATGCTAGTATGAAATGAAGTAGCTTTAAAGGACATTAATTCTAGAAAAATTCAAGTGGTAGTGATGTCTCTAAATATGTGAAATCCGTGCAGAATTCAGGGAAGAAAGATAGTGCACAATTGTGGCCTGTTGCATGAGCTTCTTTCACGAACGTGACATGGTCCCCCACGATCATGGGCCTAGTTCTGGAATGTTAATTTCAGCCTTGTGTTCATGTTGAACCAGTTGGGGAAAAGTCACTCCAAATTGGTGTATTTAGACTTGATTAAGGCTTGGAATGAACCTAGATTGTTGCTTGATTAATTGGTTAAGAGCTTAATAAGTTTAGGTTGTTAATTGATGTCATAACTTAAAGAATGTAATGTTTTGATGTCAGTGTATCCAAATCTAGAAATTATGTTGTGATAAAGGAATAAAGGTGCTCCTATGAATGCAAACATGATCTTAAGGATATGAGTAATGTGTATTAGGCATGAATGAATGAGCATTGAAGAACATGAGGTAATTATGAATGATAATTGGATAATTGTATGAATATATATTGCCAGAAAAGTTTGGTGAATGTATGATTGATGAATTTGGAGTAAATCAAGCTTACTTAAGGCATAAACCTGATTGCAAACTAGTTCTATACAAGCTATAATGTTTGAATGGTCAAGATATTTGTATAAGAATGCATACTCGAAAAGTCAATTAAGCATGTATTGAAAAATGACACATATACATGTGCATGATTGTATATTCAAATGATTAAACAAATTAGTGATTTGTAAACTATGTGTGTATTGTATGACAATAGACGTGCAATGTGATCGTCAACATCTAAACATTGCCGAAACATTACGGCAATAGCTTTTCTAGAGTGTATTGTGAGTTAACTTAGATGTGTAAACTCATTTATATTTGCTTCTGTATGAATTGTATGTTTAATATGGAACATGTGTACAACTGATTGATAAATACCGGACTTATATCCGAGGAGTTTGATATATGTGGCATGAGTACATAGAAATGAAAGGAAATGAAAACATAGCATATGAAATGATGCATCTCATCACATTAGAATGTATGATCAAACAAAGGGGTTATAACCTGAGTGACCAATGTGCAAAAAAGAGCTTTGCGCTTAGGATTATGAAAAAGAGCCTCAAGCTTAGATAACATGGACTCGATATCTACAATGGATACGAGCCATAAATGATCTCGGTATCCACAACAGATACGGGATAGTAAATTAGGTTAATAGGCACTTGGTCACATAAAAAAAAGAATGGAAACACATGTGCATTTGTATATACATCCCTACATGTATCAAATGATTGAATTGAAATGAATTATTGAATTGTTTTGAAATAGTGAAATATACTTGAAGTTAATGGAGGATGTGTTGTGATATGCAATGCTAGCTTACATAATATGCTTGTGGAAGTATGATAAACTTTGATATAGTTGTTTTTGTAATCTGACTTAAGTGAATACATCGATGATGGTTCACACTGAGTTCGCAATCTCATCGAAATTGCAACATTGTTTTTCAGGTTCAATAGAGTTCTAGCTACTAAGGTGATATAGTAGAAGTCTAGTACTTGCATTTTGGGGACGAGAATAGCTTAAAGGTCTGATCAGCTAAATCTGAGGAGTCTAGTTAGAGTCTTATGTATTAGCATCCCATTTTATGTTATATATTTGGTACTGAGATTGAACTTTAAAAAAAAATTGTGTTATGTATATGTGGATTTTGAATTGTAATGACACATGTGACTTTTATGTTTGTGAATGAAATGGGAAGAAATGGACATTTAGAATGCTTATGATATGTTTGATGCCTTTAATGAGTTAGTTTGATTGTCCTAATGTACCATTTTCATAGAGTATGTTCTCGAATATCCTCTGGTATGTTCGGGCTTATGCTCTATGAGAGTGATATGTTACACAATATGTCTTATGAGCACTTATTCTCTCGATTGTCATTTTATCCTAAATCTTTAATGTGAATTAGCTTTTGGATATTTCTGGATAACATGAAAAAAAATGAAAGGTTGTTATGAGGATGATTGATGTTTTGAATTGATATATGATTGAGGACAAACATCAATATGGTGTGTGAGAATTTGATAAGATATTATTTTGATATATTAATTGGAATTGTCTCTTTTATTTTGGATATACTTTGGTGTTTAAATAGGAAAATTAATGTTTTGTTTTGTTTTAGGAGATGAAAAGTAGAGATTGCATCAAAGTGGAGCATTATTGGTGAAAATCACGAATTTTTGGAAAAAGTGGACAGATTACTGTAGTGGATAAGGCAAGATCATGCCTAATGCTAGATTCATATGAAGAGTTAGAGTTTATTTAGGAAACTTTTTTTTGTCCCTATTATGTAAGGATTTGGATTTATTTTAGATAATGATCTTTACAAGATAGAAGTAGAATAGTTTTAGAGGAGGGAAACAATATAAAAGATGTCTTCTACCTCTCTCCATATGCTCTTTGTGTTTTCTTCTTACTTTTCTCTCAATCTTTCTTCTTCTATTTTTGATGTTAGAACAAAAGCCATGTGTGGCTAGATCCAAATATTTTGACTAAAGGGAATTCAAAACTCTAGTTATAACCTTATAAGGTTTTGTTCTAAACTTTTATTCATGTTTTAGTCAAGCTTTTTTTTTAGTTCTTATATTTCATAAATGATTTAATTTATTTAACCTGACAAATTAATTTGATGATGATTATTTTATAGCTACCCATGAATTCAATGATTCGTAATTGTCATGAATGATTGGTACAAATAGCAAATAAGTTATTTACGAATTTGAATATTTAACTTATAAAAAACAAGAAAACTAAGTTGGATAGTTGCAGCTATCTCAATTATTTAATTTAAGGTCTAGTCTTTTTCACTAAGCTTATTGCTATCATTTAATTGATATGGAATGCTATCATACGCAGTCAATTGATGGTAAATTTTGGTTTAGATGATGGGTTTGAACCAATTAATTTAGGAGAATTTGATACTTATGATTGCTATACTAATATGTTTCGAACTAACTTCTTGAATTTTAACAATTACTATTTCTAAACGAATGATTAATGTTATAAGTAGATGAGATCATTCCCTTCGAATTGGAGTTAAGTACTTTTGAATTTCTCCCTTTTATGTTCAATTGATTTATTTTGATTCCTTGTTAATTTTACTTAATTAGTTAATTAATCAAAACCCCGCTTTATTTTATTAATTGAAATTAAGAAACTAGGTTTAGTACTCTTAGGATCTGACCTAGTTCCACGACTACTACAAGATTTTAGAGAATCATAATTAATTTTGAGGGCTTTAACAATGCAATCAATAGTCCCTTAACTTTGGAGAGTAAAAGTTGGAGCCTATATGTCACATTATTTCATCTTTGTGTAAGACAATGTTGACATCCCTAAGGATGAGCCATGTGGACCTTAAAGTTTTGTGTGAGTTTTTGTTAGGTTTCTCCATATATTCTTCCTTTGAAAGTAGTGGTTGGAGGCAAAGATGAATGATACAATCATATTATGATTTCCTTAAAGAAAAGTAACATTTAAATGCATCATCTGGTCATTAAAGTCAATCAAGTTGACCTTTATCCTTCTAGAGTTATAAGCCACAATTATTCGACCTAGGTGATGGTGCTGATGATAAGAAAGAATATTCCAAAAACCTCATAGGGCCCTCAACTATCCAGCTTGATCTTGCTTTCAAGCAATCCCATCAAAATAGCTTTTGATTTAATAGCAAGCTCTCTAATAGTAGCTAATTTATTAGGGCAATTAATGTCCCTAGTGTTCTATACAATTATAGATCTTAAAGAGGTAAATAGGAACTAGAGCCCTTACCTTTGGTCTTACTTATAGATTTCCTCCTTTTGATGCTTAGGAATTCTCCATTTTCTGTCTTTGTCATAAGGTTTGATGGTTCTTTCTTCATTAAGGAGGTAGTAATTATCTCTTGATGTTCTCCCCATTTTTCTTTAGGTTTAGAATTGTTTGGGAATGGAGATAGATGGATTCTACCAGATTTTAGATCTTTATTTAAATTTGATGTAGCCTCTTGCTCTACTTATTTCATGGAAGTTAAAGATGGTAGAATTGAGACCTTATTTAAGGAGGAAGCTTAAACTATTTCAAACATTGTATTTGGAAGATTTGGATCAAATTTTACCAATTCTTCATAGTCACCTCTGGAGAACAACCTTCTAATTGGCCTCCAAAGTTTTCCTTAAAGTTTTAGAAAAGGTTTCCAGATATAGGAAACATTGACTTGATCCTCAACCAACTTGCCTTCCTCACTAAGCCTTATAATAGGGACAACATCCGGGAGGTCCTTATCTATACCCACACTTATACAAAGTCTAACAAAGCCAATGTGTTTCCTTTTAGCCATGGTTTTGTCCCTGCAAAGAGGTCTACCAATGTAGCTAGCCAATGAACTAAGTCCCTTGGTGGTCCAATATTCCAAAACATTTTTAATATTCACCCATAAAGGGATGTTCTCTTATTTAAACCTATATAGCATAATGTCAAGTCTCCAAAGGTATAGGAATAAGGACAAATTAAAAATATGACATGGACTTGATTCAACTATATGCTTAGCTTGAATTTCATTTTAGAAAGTGAAGAGAATCTGGTTATTTTCTAAGAATTACAACCTCTTATAATCATCTGCCTTTCCAAGTGGTTGGGGTCTAAGGTCTAAGAATAAACCAACAATAATTGCATTCCACGCATTTGTGCCTTCTTTTAATACTTCAATCTTAGGAGAGACAACCAATCCATTTTCTTTTTGGTAGGGAGGGCAATATTGAACGAGAATATTAGTATATTCACCTACCACCTTTCTCCAATTCATTTAAGAAGGTTGGACTTATGTTGTGGGATCAGCCTGACGAGAATATATGGTTGCTAAGGGACTTTTACATAGCTTGGTTGAAGGGGCAGGGAGGAGTGGAAAGCTCATATCCAAATGGTCTAAAGTTGGCATATCAAGTGAGGCAGGTTGGAAGGTATAGTGACAGAAGTGGTGACAATAATCAAAAAGACAATTATCAAAGAGGAAGAAGGGAAGGGGTTCAAAGCTAAATTAGTAATGAAAGAACAAAAATGCCATGTAGATTGGAGTATAAAGGAGTAGCAGTAGGTAACAAAATTGGCAGGAAAAGAGAGGAAAAGTAAAGCTTGATAACGAGAGAAGACAATGAGGAGTAGGTGATTTGAAGAGAACGGAAGAAATTGATATTGAAACAAGAAGCTAAGTGATTGGAAGGAGGGAGTAGAGTGAAGTTGGGACCATCAAGAAAAGTTACAGAGAAAGGAGAGATTCTCACACTAGTCATACTAGATAACTAAGATGTGTGTGACTATAATCTTACTCTATACTCCTAATTGTTTTAACATCTTTTCATTAAATCCAATTTATAGAGAATTTATTGGCTTCTAAACAAAACGAAGTGGCATGTGATTTT
>JANZXV010000006.1:5240130-5264529 GCA_027576455.1 Erythroxylum roigii
TCCATCCATCTTCCAAACAATATTTCACTACATTACATTATGAACCCTTCCATCCTTCCCAAACAACTTTTTACTATATTACATTTCATTCCATTATAAACCATTTCATTTCCTTCCATTCTATTATATTCCATTAATTAACATCCAACCAAACAGGACCTTAAGAAATATGTTCTCTTATGCATTTGATAAAGCTCTAGGTCAAAATGAGCTATAATTGCCATAATGATTCATAAAGAATCCTTAGTACAAAATGAGAGAAGGTTTATCTGTAATCAATACCTTCTTATTAGCTATAACCCTTATTTGCTAGCCATACCTTATACCTCTTTACTTGATGTTTGACGTTATGCTTAGTCTTGAATATTTGTTTGCATCAAACGAGTCTATAACCTTTTGGTAACTCTAATAAGCTTCACATTTCATTTGTGATATAAAGTGCATCTCTTCATAATCCATCTAAAAATTAGGTTGATGACTAGATAAGAATTTGTTATTAGTAAATTAGATATGAAATGTCATACTCATCTTCTTGCAAGTATGCAATACAATATCAAAGATTGTAGGTTTGCAAGCCTTTTTTAATCTCCTTATCTTTTATAACTACATATTGATCCTCTTGTGCTACATGCTAAATGGATTCATTTTGAATGGTTACTGGATGGTGGTGAACTATAAGGCCAACTGGTGGAGAGAAAGCAACATGTATAGGGACAATAATTGCGTGTTTTCTGCATATAATTTCCCTATACTCATGGCTTATACCAACGTCGTCTTAAAAATAGATAGCTCGATCTAATTCAATAACCCTGGTGTTATATAATGGATAGTGGAACTTAGAGCCCCTTGATCCCCACATAATAATCAACAAAGTACCCATTGGCAATCTTAAGATCAAGTTTTTTGGATTCCAAATTGTAGGGTCACACTTATGCTCCACAATCCTAAACATAGAAGTGATGCAAAGTGGATTTCTTTTGTTACCACAGCACATAAGGAATCTTTGGAATAAACTTGATGGGCACTTTATTCAAAACATAAGGTGCAGTTTTTAAAGCATCATCTCATAAAAATTCTAGCAAGGAAGAGGTTGCCAGCATACATTGAACCATGTTAAGAAATACACAAGTTCTCCTTTCTATATCTTCATTTTGCTAAGGTATACCAGACATTATGTATTAAGCATCAATATCACACTCCTATAGGTACTTTAGAAAAGATTCAAGATTGCATCATATCTCTCGTAATAATCACCACCTTTGTCCAACTGAGTTACCTTGATTATTTTCCTTTATTGAAGTTTCATTTTTGCTTTGTAGGCTTTAAATGCTTTTAAAAGAAATAGACTACTCATAAAAAGCTCAATAAAACCATAATGAGAAAATAAATCAATAAAAGTGATGTAAGTACTTGTAGCCACCCCTAGCTAGATGAGTAAAAGGCCCATAAATAATTGGAGATGACAAAATTAGAAATACTTCATCTTTAACCTTTAGATCGGATCAAATGACCCATGGGTTACCCATCACTTTGACTAAACAATATCACACTCTTAAGGAAACTGTTTCAGACAATATTAAAGGGAATAAGTTATTCATGGGATTCATTTGAACAAAACAACACCGGAAAAGGAGATAGAAGAATAAGAGGGTTTAGCCCTACATGGAATTTTAACTCTTTTCATCCAAAAACCTTGACCAAAACATAAACGAATTGGCTAAATCTAATTCATCTATCTCCACCACACAGTAGTTCAGAATTTTCAAATCAATAATTGAAAAAAATATCTTAAAATAAACAATTAAGTTTAACAAATAAGCTTGAAAATTAAGTCAAGGACTCAAGAGTACAATAATAAAATATTAAATATTATAAACTATATTAATCCTCGTTGATTAATTCAACAAATGTCTCCAGTCTCCATCGTTGTTCAATGTCTGTGAACACGCAGTTTGGACTTTGGACTCATGTCGTGTCCTGTCAGCCGTTTATTGGCGCCCCGGATCGCGGATATGGTTTGACTAAACTGCTAGGACCACATTTGACCGCCACAAACTAGAAGATGGCTAGTTGTTGTTATCGTTGTAGGTTTCAAGGGCAGTATTTGTAGCCTTGTAGGAAAAGTTATTCATGCAACTGATACGAACCACCCTTCGTCAAATAGATGAATCAACACGATGTTAAAGAAGAAGAACAGAACGTCAGGTCGTAGACGATTGGGGTAAAGGTAATTTTTAGACGTCGACTTTTAGGGTTTAGGAAAAAGGTAATTTTTTTTATTGATGTGTGACAAGTCAAGTTACATCAATATTTATAAAAAAAGAACTACTTATTCTGTCGGTTCAAATAAAAGCGTCAAGGGAAAAAACCGAAAAGAAAACCCTTGAAAGAGTGTTATAATTCCACTCAACGTAAAAATAAAATTAAAATAGATAAATAATTAAAAACAACTCAAATATAATCCTTGAATCTAGTCGGTCGTGAAATAATTCGACATGATCTTTTCGAAACAGCGACCTCAACCTCTTGTAGCGCATCAGCAACCTAACATAATCACTAGCAAGTTCACGATTCTGTACACACATTCCTACCTTATGTTTTTTGGAGAATGCTTGCGCAATCTAAAAAAATTGCAAGAATATAAATTTGTCAAGGATTAGGACTCAAAATGCTGACCATATTGCTACGGCAACATTCGTTAAGGGTTATTTCTTAAAAAAAAAACATTCGTTAAGGGTTTCTTTGAGGGCATAAGTGAAAGCCACGTTTCAGAAAGGAAAAGACAGCAGAAGAATATTAAATATTTTTTTAGAACAAAATTAGACCTATGGATGAATATATAAAAAGGAAAACTGAAAAATAGAAAAAAGTAAAGAAAATACACAATTGATAAATTCAAGAATTTACAAAGATTGAAAAGGCTAATAACGATAACAGGTTCATGATGAAGTTAATTTTCAGGCCCAAGTTCTGTTTAAACGTTAAGCCTATGTTAAGGCTCCAATGGGTTTAAACCTAAGGGACTATGTTAGGAGGAAGTGAGTTTAATCCTTGATGGGATCAACGAAATGGACTTGGTTAAAATAATCAAAGTGGACTTAAGTTTTATAATAGATCTTGTTTTATTAGTTTGAGTCAAATCCTTTCTTAACTTATTAAATTAGGTTAATTAAAAAAATTTCCAACTTTAATCATTTTTCAATTATAGCCTAAACGTAAAATATGATAATTAAATACTCAAACTTTAAGCTTTTTTCAATTCTAGCTCGACGATAATATTGCCGTTAACGTTGCTGGCATAGCTTGTCGTATAAGATATAAATCTTAAACACTTATACACATCATAGTTAATTAAGTTTCACTAATTAAGTGTCACTAAACTACTTCGTTTTTTTAATTGAAATCCCTAATTTGTCATACCAGTGCAAGATGACAACGATACTCAATCATTCTATTGTGAGACAACAATGACAGAGTTTCTAACAATCTGAATGAAATCTCAATTTGCCGCCTTAGGCTCTCTTTTTTTTTGTTAGACAACGAACTGATTTAGGGTTTTCAATTTTAACGATTTAAGCAGTAAATTTGATTTAGAAATTTTAATCCTAAAATAAAGTAATTTAGTTAAACTTAATTAAATCTGACTTATATAAGTGTTTAGGATTTCTTTCTTATATGATAAGTCAAATCAACAATGTTAACGAAAATACTAAAGTCAGACAATAATTGAAAAATATTGAAAATTTAAGTATTTAATTGTTACTTTTTTAAGTTTAGATTATAATTCCAAATTGAATCAAGTTGAATTTTTTTTTTTTACAATTATATTTTCTTACACGTGAATGTTGAAACGACAGAGGTCGAAGCAAGGCTTAACCCTTGTATAGAGAAATTTTCGGACCGCTCTGTTTAAGTTTTTTATTTGCATTGACATCGGACAGCCCTTAAGAGAGGTTAACAACTCTTAAAGTATTGGGTCTTATGGAAGTATATCTCACGCCAGAACTGTCAAAAAATTTTGGTAGGAAGGAACGTTAGAATTTAGAGACCGGCATTGTGTTTGAAGTGCTAATATTACGTACACGGTGCCAAGTTTTTGTAAAGTCACTCACCCTCCAGGGTCACCAATTTGGAAAAGACACAAGCATAAGCATGTCACGTGGATGTGTAGGTTGAAACAGTCCATATGAAGGAATTGCTCTATCCCACACTTCAAACCTCTTTTTTTGGGCCTCATGCCATATAATTTGTGTCAACTCTGTCGGTCTTTTGAGCCCTACCCACGTTCCAACTACGAAATTGTAAGCCATTAACCAACCAAACCATCATGTCAGGTACCTTATGTGGGGTTGTAACATCATGGGCCGTTTGAAATATTGATTTCTTTTCTTTTAGTTTTCATTTGAGACAAAAAAATATGAAGGTCTAAATCATTCAAAATGTTTCATTTTAACTTTTTTTAAAATGTTAACTATCTAAATTTTTAAAATTCAAATAAAGAAGAAAATCACTAAGAAAAAAGTAAAGATTCATCTTGCTGTTAGATATCTATGGAGAAAATTAGGTGGAGGAATATAGACAATAACAACATCAAAACCTCAATAAAATCACACAAGTTCTTTGTTTGAAAATTACGGATTCCTCAATCGTCACTTAACTTGCCATGTTCTTGATGATCATCATTACCCAGCTATTTGTTGGCCATCTGGGTGATCTCAATCTCGCGTGTTGGCCATCTGGGTGATCTCAATCTCGCTACCATTTCCATTGCCAGTACTGTCTTCAGTTTCCTAGTAATAACTGTATACAAATATCAAAATTACCTCATCATTCTTATTGTTTGTTTTGCTTTGGAAACGTTTTGTAGACAAGCTTATATAGCAAAGTTTGGTATTACCTCTTGGGCATGTATCAACAACTTTCGTGAATTGTCTTGTTTTTATACTCTATTTTGTTGCTGCATGCCCATGTTATTGTCCGTAACTCCCATAATGAAGTTAATTGGACAGCCTACAAAGGTAACAAAGCAGACAGAATATCTAGTGGCCGTGTCGCTGATATCATTTCACTTTAGGTTGCTTCCTCCTTTTTTTTTGTTTTCCTTTTTCCTTTTGGTACTTTCTCTCGTTATTCTATTTTTTATGTCAAGGTTGCTGTTCATCAGGTATTACTATTATCTGTTAGTGAATATATAAAATCAATTAAGTTGGTCTCACACAGCTATTATGGTAAAACGGTCACTTAACATGGTATCAGAGCCTTTATGACCAAGTAGTCATAAGTTCAAATCCTACCACCCACCTACTATTCAGAACAAGATAGATTGGACTTGTGCATTGTGTGAGGCTAACTTAATTGGTTTTATATATTCACTAACACACCCCCTCAAGTGAAAGCTTATTGTGGTGAAACGGTCACTTAACAGTATCTTATCTCCCTTGCTCTCCAATAGCCCTCGTTTTTGTTCCTTCCTTTATCTTAGTTTTTGTTTTTAATTAATACCTAAGTTAGGTATAAGAGGTTAAATTGGCGCCCAAATCATAAGGACTTTATGACAAGGTCATTAATATCAGTTACATAAGAGAAATCTCCAAAAGTTGAAGGTCACTCTCCATAACAAGAGATGAATACATTTAACAATACAAAACAAATTTATACAAGCACAAAAATAATAGTAAAACACTCACTAAAAGATGGAGAACCAAATTCACGTGAGCTAAGACATTGACATTGTTACAAAATACACCAAGAGAAACCATTATATAGTCTAAATAACTCAAAGATTTAGGACAAACAGCTCAAGAAATCAAAGAAAATTATAAAAAAGAGTAAGAAGTAGCATAATATGGACATAGACAAACAAATATGTTAAAGGAATATATATAAGAAATAAGTAAAAGAAGAACCAATGAAAAGGGGAAAGGGGATGCTTAAGCCTACCACTTGGTAAGCTCGAGCTTTAAAGGAGATAAAACATTTTGTGATTTATGTAAGCACATTTAACAGGTAACAATTATGGGTCCAGTGTTATAAAAAAATAAGTATTTTTAATAGCTTCTTAAATTGCGTGTATTATATATCTAAATATATTTTTCATTAGAAATGGGATCGACCTTGATTTTTATTTTCATGTTTATATTGTTTAATTTTTATTATAATTTTTTTGTCATAAACTTATAGTTGAAGTGCTGTATTTTAGGGGCTTGATTCATTTATTGAGTTTGTGTAATTATTAAGATAGTGTAAAATGTTATTAAATTGAAACCACTAGGATAGTGCAATAAAAGAATATGTTATTGAAATTGAACGTTATTTAGCGTTTTAACCAAAACTTTTGATAGAAATATTAAGTTGCGATTATTGAAGAAGTTAAAAAAAGTTGAAAAAAATATTTACAGTAGAATTTAGTAAAATTGAATTTTATGTGAATTGTGTATGTTTTGAATAATTTTAGATATATGAAAATTAATAGATATGTGACTTTTAGTTTCGACAACACCTATATATAACTCGAAATTATATTGTAGATGTATTTTTTTAGATGAGAATTTCATATATATGTTTTGTGTGTTAAATAAATGAATTTTGTTGTTTATATGATTTAAAGCTTTAAAAATGCGATGGTTGTGCATGGTTATGAGGCCAGATGATGAGTATGGTTAGTCTCAGAACATACTAATCGACGCTAAAATGGCCGTTTATCATTCTGTTCTTGGAAGTTGGAACACTATTTGGAGCCAAATGCTGATTGCTGCGTGTACAAGTTCATGACATGGTGAATTAACAGGTACTAGTATAGGCATGAATGTACTATTCTGCTGTCTAGGATGCATTATTTGGAGTTAAATCTGAAAGTATATGGATCCATTGACCAGAACAGATTAGTTGACACCAACCTTAACCGTGTATACGGAGTTATGTGGTTTAGTCGACACCATTTTATTTTGTATTTATATGATTTTAATTGCTAAAATTATATATTTTCAAGTTTTCTTTCTTTAGTAGATAGTTTGAAGAGATTAGTAGTGTCAATTAAGTAAAATGTTGTATAATTTTATCCTGTTTAGTTTTTTTTTAAAGTTTCTTTTTTCTTATTTGACAATAGGTAGGGATATTATTTTTTATTATTTTGTATATAACGTCAGAAATTCCATATTGAGCAAGTAAAGGATGTTAAAATGATTTATACACGTATGACAAACTTCTCCTTATAAGGTGCCTTTTGGGACGGAGTTAGGTCCAAATTTATTATGATATCAGAGCCTAAACTTATTTTAATGGTTGGAGGTGGTACCCAGCCTGTTGTAACCCTCTATTCAATATGCCTATTAGATGTCTAGTTGAGAGACATGTGTTAAGAATCTCACAATGAGCAAGTAAAGAATGTTAAAATGGTTTATAAATATATGACAAATCTCTCCTTATAAGGTGCCTTTTGTGGTAGAATTAGACTCAAATTTATCATGATATCAGAGCGTAAACTTATCTCAATGGTTGAATGTGGTATCCTACCTATTGTAACCTTTTGTTCAATATGTCCATCAGATGTTCAGCTAAAGGAGGTATGTCAAGAACCTTACATTTAGCAAATAAAAAATGTTTAAATGATTTATAAATCAATGGCAAACATCCCCTTATAAGGTATCTTTCGGGGTGAAGTTAAGCTCAAATTTTATCATATGAGAAAGAGGAGGTTGAGAACATAAGATGAGATTAAGTTTTTATTATTTATATTAGTTGGATCCTACTATCTTATAAATAGATAATTTCTTATTTTAATAAATTTTATAGAATTTTTTAATTATTATTTGATATTGACTTTAATAATTGTTTTATATGCTCGTTAAAAAGTAGATATTAAGACTTTTAGTTATTTAAATCATTTGTAAAAATGCATTAACATGTATTTAATTTTGACCTGAATGTGAGTTTGAGAAATTAAAACTTTAAATTTTAGGATTGACATTAACAGAAAAAAAGAAAACAGTGATTATTTAAAACTCTTTGGAGTTGACATGTTCTAATTTTAACGACAGAAGGTGGATAATTGATTGAGGTATACAGTATGGAAATTAGTTCAGATATCATGTTATGATCTAGGGCTTATTGTACATGTATAAGTCGAGCGGTGGGGTTAATTGGAGGAGGAAAGTATAGTGGACGGCTGACATGGGTGTCTCTCCCTTTCACTGCAATTAAAGGGGCAAGGCATGATGGTCTGGTTTGAAAGCTCAAGTCCCACCCCGAAAAATGGTTGAGTGAAGACAATCCTGAGTGGGGTAAGCTGAAGCTTAGCTTTATGAAAAGTCGGTGGCATGCTGATTCGCTCATCTAATGAAAATCAAGGTGGGTTATGTTAATCTGACTAGACTATTGTTTGTCGCACTTGGAATTTATTCCATACCCTTCCTCAAAGTCATATAACATGCCGTTGTCATATTATTATACTTTTAGCCTGATTAGCAACACATTACGATTCTTTCAAAATTAAAATAAACCCCCTTTTTCTGGTCAATTTGCTCATACTTATTTCAATAATTTAGATTATCTCATGAGTTTAGGTCACTCGAATCAATCGGTCTGGTTCCGTAAACATATCGCAAGGTTGCATGTACTTTGTTCTCAATAAAGAACCAACCAGAGTTGGGCATGCCGTCAGTCGCATGACTAATCCTGCACTTAACAAAAGTAAAATAGCTAGTCAAGCGCACAAGTAGACAAGCCCAGCAAAACAGGAATTGAACTGCTAAGACTGACTAGTGGAGAAGTTTTAGTGTTATTCTTCTTAAATTATCTACCCTTATAGCCTCTTCAGAAACTAGCCAAACTTAGAGAAAAGAAGCCATTACTAAACATGCTATCAACTCTATGTTGGTATCACTTTCTAATACTAACAGCCGATGGTGGCACCTATTGCCTTCGTTCTTGGAATGCATGCCATCTCTGAGGATGCCCCAGATTGTATAGGCATGCACAATAAGAATAGAAGAATCCTAATATTCTTTGATCATTGATGAGGTTGATGCCAATGATAATGCTTAAAGTGCACTTAGTGGCAAACGTAGATTACAATCAAGAACCAAATTGCAGTAGAAATTAGGGACAAAAGTGGTGGCTTCAACGATATGGACGGCTGGTATGACTAAGAATTTGAAAAAACAAAAGGGAATATGCAAAAAGCCAAACAAAGAGCACAATTCCGCACTCCCACTGGCTGTGGTGAGCCATAAAGGCCGGAAACACATCTGAAACCTTATCTACAACACCTCTTCGCACTCCATCATTTGGCAACTTCTACAAAGCCATGATAATGTATCATCGTCATCATCATATCATGTATCATTTCGTATCGCATGACCCATCATGCCAAATCATTTAAGGGCCCCACTTTGTCTATTCTTTGCCAACATTACGCGTGTCAGTCTGACGATTGGCACTTCGGCACTTCTTGTTACTTGGATCAACTAGAAAGACCAGGAGCAGTAGTGCTAGTACTAAGCATCCTTAAGATTTCCTATTCGCTTTACTTTGTCCGTTGGGTTAATGTGTGGTTAGCAGAAATATTAGGCTAATAGCAAACCTAATTATTCCAATCATCCTTTAGACCAAGTGAATATCTTTCTGCTATGTAATCATATACACTTACGTACAAGCCAAGATCAATGTCTATTAGTGCCAGACTTGTAACTGAAGCTTGGGAAGCTAAACAACTTTTTATGACCTAATCAATCATAAATTACTTTAGGCTGCGTCCATTGTCTTTGCAGCAAATCAAGGGAAGCAAAAGGGCTAAGTAAAAACCATAGAGATGAATCGCTTCACTAATTATCCGTGGTTAGAAGTTTCATATATTGACAATCACGATGACCCACCTGCAGGGTGGCAAATTGCACTTGCAGATTCGTCGGTGGATTATATGTACAATTTCAGGTGTGATTTCCCATCATCTGACATGTTAGCTTCCAGAAATCCAAGCCTGTGCACAATCACAGGTGAGATGTGTACCTGTTAACTAAGGCAAGACTATAGAATATAAATTCAAAACTCGAATCAACTTGAGAGGGACATTAAGCCAAGAACTTACGGTTCCTGTTAGTGAAATTGCGTTTCATGTGCACCATTATATGTTCTTTGACGTTGGTATGCTGTCTCTAAGAACAACAGCCAAATATGATTATATTTCGTTCTTTAGTAGTCACCAAAAATTTTTTATGCCCTGATCACAAAATTAACATGAGATAAGCTGATATTTATTATCCAAATATCAACCCTGAAATGAAATAATAAAAATATTTAATTCCATGACTTCAACCAATAAAATCAAATTAAATATTTTACATTGTAATTGTGAACTTTTAAAATTCATTAACTTTAGATACCTAGCTAATACACCTCTTTAGTAGAGGATCGATCGTACCATTCCAACTGGAAGTTAATCTACACCACATTATTGCACGTACAATATCAAACCACATGCTACGCATTCCAACTATTGAAGTTTGATTTCAACGTAGAATATTATACATAATCCTATTGGAATTTAACTGTCATCAAATCACTAATATTGCAAGGAAAAAAAAAACTTTTTTTTTACATATTTCAATTGGATATCAATAATTGCATAATTTGAATAAAGACACAAATTGCAAAATATGAATCATACATGATTCGTGTTTTCTGTTGAAATCTTTTGACAAGTTCTTTACCGTGTCAACCACAAGTTGTTCACTCATTCAGCCTTTAACAATATCCATCAAAGCAATTTCACAACTTTTGAGAGGAAAAACAAGAAGTGCTAGCTTTTTTATTTGTTCTTCCTATTAATAGAAAAATCATTAGGAATTTTTAATTTTATTAAAATCAAATTCTTTAATTATAATTAAAATCAAAATCAAAATCAAAATTTAATTATAACTAATTTAAATTTAAATTTAATAAAATCAAATACATCATATTTGATCCCTAAAGTTTCTCAAATTTTATAACTAAGTCCAACTTAATTAAATTGATTTTTTTTCACAAATTACTCTTTGATATGTAGCCCATTAGGTTCTCAATGTATTAGCGATGATTATAAATTATAATTCTAATTCACAATAATAAATTAAAACTCCCTTTAATTTATCTTTAATTCTCCAATTAAAACATTTATAATCATAGATCAAGATAGACGTCTAGTAATATGTCATGATCACCCAAATATTAGAAATGTCAAGGTGATTTGACTTAACCTGTCTATGCATGGTTATGATGTATAATTTAATCCTTTCGTCATCTAATATTCCAATTGGACAGAGTAAGGTTATAATGTTTACTCTTTTAGTCCAATCATATTCATTCTTGCTAATTAGTAATTAATTTATAATTGAAATTTAAAAATATCTTTTTCAAATGTCAAATCACTCTAGGCAGGAAATTCCATAAATCACTACTAATCAATAACCGTACAATATTCTCTCCAATGACTTTAGAGTGACAAATCCTATATTAAACAAATCCTATATTAACTTACTCAACTATCTTCAGATAGTTCTTATTGCATCTAAGTACTACCGACTGAATTATCCTAGGATAGTTCATAAGTAGCATCCAAACACAATAATTCTCACTCAATATGCCTTGATAATCTCAAGTCTAAGGATTAATTATACAATCATCATTATGAGAAAATCCACAAACACATAAGTAATATTTCATTTAGGATTCTCATAGTAGGGTCAGTTCAGTGACTTATTATATAATAATCACCCATATATTAGTTTAAGTATCTCCATACTTTAATTTATGAGATTAATTATTTTCTTCATAAGAAAGAAATATAATGTGTGCCAGTTTTACCGTTTCAACACTATTCTATTTTAATGAAACTACAACTAGAAACATTTAGAAATAATGTGTAAATATAAATTGAATATCATAATTATGATCTTATCATAATTTTAATTACATAGAAATTATTCCAGGGATTTTACGTATAGTATTAAAACATCAAATATAATTAACATAATACATGATTAGTTTAAATATCTCCATACTTTAATTTATGAGATCAATTACTTTCTTCATAAGAAAGAAATATAATGTGTGCTAGTTTTACCGTTTCAACAATATCCCATTTTAATGAAACTACAACTAGAAACATTTAGAAATAATGTGTAAATATAAATTGAATATCACAGTTATGATCTCATCATAATTTTAATTACATAGTAATTATTCAAGGGATTTTACCTATAGTATTAAAACAACAAATATAATTAACATAATACAAAAGATAAAGAATGTCTTTTTCATTGATAAATAATAATGTAATACATCAAATTGCATCAAAATGATTGGCTATAAGGGCATAAATTAACAATCTCCCACTTGCACTAAAGTCAATAACCTATGTATATAATACCATATCCATCCATGAGTTTATCATGTCTCTGTTGAGACAGTGGCTTAGTGAGAGGATCGATAAGATTCTTTTTAGTGAGAACTAGCTCCAATATTATGTCTTTTCGTTCCACTATCTTCCTGATCAAGTAAAACTTCCTGAGTATATGTTTGGACCATTTATGAGACCTTAGTTCCTTTGCCTGTGAAATAGCATCGTTGTTGTCACAGTACAATACTATAGGTTCAACAATGCTAGGAACTACTCCAAGTTCAGTAATGAACTTCTTAATCCAAACTGCTTCCTTTGTCACCTCTGACACTGAAATGTACTCTGCCTCAGTCGTTGAATCTGTAATGGTTGGTTGTTTAGAACTCTTCCAAGTTACCACACCACTATTAATTCTGAAGATGTAACCTAACTGTGATTTGCTATCATCAAGATTTGACTGGAAACTAGCATTTGAATATCCTTAAACTCTCAGTTCAACTCCTCCATAGACTAACAAAACATTAGTTCTTCTTAAGTATTTTAAGATGTTTTTCACAACTATTCAGTGACCCTCACCTAGATTAGCCTGAAACTTGCTCGTTATGCTTAAAGCATACGAGACATCTGGTCTAGTACATAGCATCATATACTTGATAATTACCGAAGCATATGGAATACAATCAATTTTATCTCTCTCTGTTAGTTTCTTTAGACACATACTCTGTGAGAGAGAAATCCCATGCGATATGGGAAAGAATCTCCTCTTAGAATTCTCCGTGCAAAAACTCTTTGGCACCTTGTTTATATATATAGATTAGGATAACCCAACCAGCCTCTTTAATATACCTCTATAGATTTTTATTCCCAAAATATAGGTTGCTTCTCCCATATCATTTATGGAGAAATTCTTAGATAACCAAACATTTATGGACTGTAGCATAGGGATGTCATTTCTAATTAGCAATATATCATCCACATATAACACTAAGAAAATGATTGCACTCCCACTAACCTTCTCATAAACACATGGTTCATCCATATTTTTGATAAAATTAAACTATTTGATTGTCTCATCAAAATAGGTATTCTAACTCTGTGACGCTTGCTTAAGTCCATAAATGGATTTTTGTAACTGGCATACTTGATTAGGAAATCTCTTGGATTCAAAACCTTTAGGTTGTCTCATCCTCTTGCCAATTCTCATTAAGAAATCCAGTTTTGACATCCATCTGCCAGATCTCATAATCATGATATGTAGCTATAGTCAATAAGATCCTTATGGACTTTAGCATAGCTACTAGTGAAAAGGTTTCATCAAAATCAATTCCTTATTTTTGTTTGTAACCTTTAGCTACTAACCTTGCTTTGTATGTATGTACATTACCATTCATGTCAGTTTTTTTTCTTAAAAGCCCACTTACATCCAATAGGTACAATACCATCAGACGCATCCACCAAAGTCAATACTTGATTAGTGTACATGGATTCCATTTCAGATCTCATAGTTTCATGTCATTTTAAAGAATCAATGTCAAATATTGCTTCTTTAAAATTTATAGGCTCATTATGTGTGAGCGATACATTATCCTTCCCCTGTTCTATATGTAGATCTAATCTCATGGGGGGCGATGTATCCTACTAATGCATCGCACACTATGTCTCTCTTAAACTCTCAGTTATGTATCATATATATAAACTTGAGGTTCTTGTTCCATCTCGATGTGTCTTTGCGGCTCTTGAATTTCACTAAGTTCAACCTCACTCCTACTACTTTCTTTGAGAATTTTGAGAATAAATTCTATTTCTAAGAATGTAACATGTCTTAAGACAAACACCTTTTGCTTAATACGATGGTAAAATTGATATCTGAAACTCTCTTTCAGATGCCCCATAAATTTGCATTTATCTAATTTAGCTTAAAGCTTATCAGATATTACATGCTTTACATAAGCATCACATCCCTAAATCTTTAAGTGTGACAATTTTGGTATTCTACCAGTCCATATCTCATATGGTATTTTGTCAACCGATTTGGATAGAACTCTATTTAGAAGGTAAATGGTGGTTTCGATGGCATATCCCCAAAAGGAGAAATATAAGTGTCTTAATACTTTTACTAGTTTGTTTCTCAACCTCAAGTCTAAATTCCTTGAACTTTTCAAAAGATTCAGACTTTTGTTTCATTAAGTACCAATAACCATATCTAGAATGATCTTCTGTGAACGTAATGAAATACGAGTATCCACCTCGAGCACTAGTGGACATAGGTTCACACACATCTGAATTTATTAATTCTAGTAACTCACTAGCACATTGCTCCTTTCCACTAAAGGGTAGTTTGGTCATTTTTTCAATAAACAAGATTCACAAGTTTTATATGATTCATAATCAAAAGGATCTAAATATCCTTTTTTTTTTATGTAACTTTGTGATTCTAGTTTCATTGATATGACTTAACCTACAGTGCCATAAATAAGATGGATTTTGTTCACTTAACTTTCTTTTCTTGCTATTTATGTTAAAAAATCAGCCTTTCAAGATCTAACTCATACAAATCATTTGTAAGTAATCCAGATCCATAATAAACATCATCTTTATATAAAGAACAACTGTTATTCTTAATAATGAAAACAAATCCATTCAAATCCAAAGAAGAAATAGAAATGATGTTTTTTTTTGTAATAACAGGGACATAATAACTATTATTAAGTTCTAATATAAGGCCAAAAGGCAAAGCTAAACTATAAGTTCCTATAGCTAATGCGGCAACTCTTGCTCCATTGCCAACTCGCAGGTCAACTTCACCTTTCCTCAATGATCTACTCTATGTTAGCATATGCATGTTATTACATACGTGAGAACCACATCTAGTATCTAATACCCAAGTATGTGAAACAGAAGTAGAAAGATTGATCTCAATCATAAACATACCTAAAGAGATAGTTTCTTTAAGCTTCTTATCTTTTAGGGAAGTAAGATAAGATGAGCATGTCCTCTTCTAGTGTCCATTGACTCCGCAGTGAAAACATGTACCGTTGTCATTGCTCTTCTTCTTGACACCTCCTTTGGGCTTCACTACACTAGTAGAAGCCTTCTGTTTCTTATTCTTATTCTTCTTAGAGCCCTTTTTCTTGCCTTTGGAAGAATTCACAATAAGTACAGAACTAGGTACTTTCTTAAGGCACTCTTCCGCAGTGTTAAGCATATTCAACAGTTTAGGCAATATTATGTCCTTCTGGTTCATGTTGAATTTCATAACGAACTGTGAAAAACTCGAACTTAATGATTACAACACTAGATCAATGCTTAACTGATGGTCCATGACAAAACCTAATTGGGCTAATTTTTTAATATTCCCAATCGTCTTCAACACATGCAGGTTAACTGAAGATCCTTCTGCCATCTTGAATTGAAATAGCAACTTAGAGATTTGATACCTTTCCACCCTACTATGTGCACCAAATAACTCCTTAAGATGCCAAATCATAAAAGGTGTGTCCATATTCTCATGCTGCCTTTGTAGCTCAAGAGACATGTTTGCCAACATCACACATGTGGCTTGCTCAACATCATCAATATAACATTGATATCTCTCCCAAACCTGATCAGTCGCATCTAAACTTAGTGACTACAACACTAGATCAACGCTTAACTCATGGTCCATGACAAAACCTAATTGGGCTAATTTTTTAATATTCTCAATCGTCTTCAACACATGCAGGTTGACTGAAGATCCTTCCGCCATCTTGAATTGAAATAGCACCTTAGAGATTTGATACCTTTCCACCCTACTATGTGCACCAAATAACTCCTTGAGATGCCAAATCATAAAAGGTGTGTCCATATTCTCATGCTGCCTTTGTAGCTCAAGAGACATGTTTGGCAACATCACACATGTGGCTTGCTCAACATCATCAATATAACATTGATATCTCTCCCAAACCTGATCAGTTGAATATGAACTAGGCTCTTATGGAGCAGGAGTTTCAAGAACATGTAATTTCTTTTCTTGCCTGAGAACTATTCTCAGGTTTCTAAACTAGTCCACAAAGTGACATCCAGTTAGCTTATTAGCATCCATAATGCTCCTCAATGTCACATTAGTACTCATCTTCTGATTTGATAATCGAAAAACATAGGAGGGAGCTAATATTGGTTTATATCCAAAATCAAATAAAATAAGGACTTTAAAATATTTGATTACTCCCACTATTTTATTCAAAATAATAGCCCTTACTATTAAATTGAAAATTTATCAAATAATTTCCCAGTGGACTAGGATCTCATTTAAAGTTAATTGATCTTAAGTTTGCTCAACAAACCAAATAAATTTAAATTAGGTAGATAACGACTTTATCAATCACATCTCATCTGACTCTTATATACGTTAGGTGACAACTCTTTGTCAAAATATATCATATTTATTATTTCTAACCCTACCTATAAATTCATAGGATCATGAGTTTTCCATACAAATCATACAAATTTAGTTAAATAGGACTCATCAATTTAAGATAAAATATATTCGGGTTAAGATGACCTTAAGTTTACTTAACAATCCAAGCAATAAACAGAATTCTAGTTTTATTCTAAATAATAAAAGGCAACCATCACATTCCTAATGTGTACTTGATATTTAATAGAGGGATTTTAAATTTCAAAAATTTTGATCTCATTAAAATAATATAATCTTATTATATTAATAATTTCAAACATAATCTAATAATGAAATAAAGTATTCAAAACCTTTGCTTAATTCTAATTACTGATTTCATAACTTATTTAATTTAATAAATCAACTCTTGAACGATTAAATTAAATACAAAAAATATTCCTAATAAAAATACCTTTTGAAAATAATTTTTCAAAATTTTAAAAACAAATTTTCAATATTATTAGGAATATTAACAAATTCAATCTCCATTAACAAAATTTAATAGAGATTAAGATTTTTTTAAAAACGTTAAAAATAAAATAAAAAGGAAGAGAGGTTGCCTGGCGTGTGCAAAGCACGTGCCACAAGCCTGCTTGCTTCTGTGAGGGCGCGTGCAACGAGACATTGACTGGCGTGTGCCATCAACTTTTCGTCTTTCGGTCGTCCAGTGAACGGTGTGTGCGTGCACACATGCCCATCGTTCTCTTTCTCCAGAAACATCGAACTCTTCCTCTTCTTCAACGTTCCAATGCCTCGAAAGCTTCCTCTTCTCCTACGCTCCAACTGTTGGCGTGTCCCTCTTTCAAAGGGCATTAATCGACCTAGCGACGCATCCATTGGCGTCGTCGATGACCCACTGGCATCGCAGGCAACGCCTGGTGTCACCAGCAACCCACTGGTGTAGCAGGTGACACTTGGTGTCGCCAGTGACTCACAGGTGTTGCAGGTAACACCTGGTGTCGCTAGCGCCTCACAACTGTCGTAGGCGATGACTATTTGCACATATGGGAGATAAACATCCATCTGAACCAATAAACATAGAAGGCAGAAAACGCAGGCAAAACATTGCAAGGAAAAACAATTTTTCAAATCCAAAAATCATGCATAGTTTCGCATAAACCATATAGCTAGTAGACGCATATACATGGAGCAAACGCAAGGCATGACAAATGGATAAGCAAATCAAGTTGTCAAAAGGCAACATGCACAAGTGATAGAAAATGATTTTCCATAACCTTCGTATACACACAAGGCAATATGACGAGTGTGTGTGCACACATTCCCATTGTTCACTTTCTCCAGAAACGTCGAACTCTTCCTCTTCTTCAACGCTCCAACGCCTCGAACGCTTCCTCTTCTTCAACGCTCCAACTGTTGGCATGTCCCTCTTTCAAAAGGCATTAATTGATCCAGCAACGCCATCCATTGACATCGTCGGCGACCCATTGACGTCGCAGGCAACGCCTGGTGTCACCAGCAACCCATTGGTGTAACAGGTGACACCTGGTGTCACCAGTGACTCATAGGTGTCGCAGGCAACACCTGATGTCGCTAGCGACTCACAACCGTCATAGGCAATGACTATTTGCACATATGGGAGATAAACATCCATCTGAACCAATAAACGTAAAAGGCAGAAAACGTAGGCAAAACATCGCAAGGAAAAACAATTTTCAAATCCAAAAATCATTCATAGTTTTGCATAAACCATATAGCCAGTAGACGCATATACATGGAGCAAACGCAAGGCATGAAAAATGCATAAGCAAATCAAGTTGTCAAAAGGCAACATGCACAAGTGATAGAAAATGATTTTCCATAACTTTCGTATACACACAAGGCAATATGATTTTTACAATTTCCATATGCAAAAATGCAAAACATACACGCATGTGAACAGTTATGGAAACAATTTCTAGATACAAGTTCTAATTTAATAATCTAGACACAACAAGTCATATGGAGACTCGTATGCCATTGATTCACGAACAAATATACAGGCATCAATGAAATTCCATATGCATACAAAAGATCAGTCCCGAAGCATGACAACAACAGTAATAAAAAACCTTAATATTTATCAAAAACAACAGCAATCAAGCATATAATTCAAATTAACAATTAACGGAGACTTTGATATCACTGTTAGAATTCAATCGTGATCAACGCACTAACGCAGTGGAAAACAAAATTTTTTCAATGGATTTCAATTGAATCTTGATAATTGCATAATTTGTATAAAAACACAAATTGCAAAATATGAATCATACATGATTCGCGTTTCCTGTTGAAATCTTTTAACAAATTCTTCACCGTGTCAACCACAAAATGTTCAATTGTCCAGTCTCTAACAGTATCCACCAAAGCAATTTCTCAGCTTTTGAGAGGAAGAACAAGAAGTTTATTTGTTTGTTCTTCCTCTTAATAGAAACGTCATTAGGAATTTTTAATTTTATTAAAATTAAAATTTTTAACTATAATTATAATCAAAATCAAAATCAAAATCAAAATCAAAATCAAAATCTAATTATTTTAATTTTAATTTTAATAAAATAAAATTTCTCATATTTGATCCCTAAAGTTTCTAAAACTTTATAATTAAGTCCAAACTAAATTAAATTGATTTTTATTTCATAAATTGCTCTTTGATGTGTGACCCGTTAGGTTCCTAATATATTGACAATAATTATAAATTATAATTCTAATTCACAATTAGAATTAAATAAATTAAAACTTCTTTTAATTTATCTTTAATTCTCCAATTAAACAATTTATAATCATAGATCAAGATTAGTGTCTAGCAGTATGTCATGATCACCCAAACATCAGGAATATCAAAGTGGTTTGACATAACCTGTCCATGCATAGTTATGATATATAATTTAATTCCTTCGTCATCTAATATTCCAATTAGACAGAGTAAGGATATAATGTCTACTCTTTTATTCCAATCACATTCGTTCATGTTAATTAGTAATTGATTTATAATTGAAATTTGAAAACTCCTTTTCAAATGTTAATTCACTCTAGCTAGATAATTCAATAAATCACTACTAATCAAAAACAGTAGAACATTCTCTCTAATTGCTTTAGAGTGATGAATTCTTTGTGTTAACTTACTCAACTATCTCCATATGATTTATACTGCATTTAAGTACTACGACTGAATTATCTTTGGACATTTCATAAGTAATATCAAAACGCAATAATTCTCACAAGAGATGCCTTGATAATCTCAAGTCTAAGGATCAATTATATAACTATTATTATGAGAAAATCCACAAACACATAAGTAATATTTCATTTGGGATTCTCATAGTCAGATCAGTTCAGTGACTTACTCTCTAATAATCGCCTACACATTAGTTTAAGTATTTTCATGTTTTAATTTATGAGATCAATTGTTTTCTTCATAAAAAAGAAACATAATGTGAGTCAGTTTTACCGTTTCAACAATATCTCATTTTGATGAAACTATAACTAAGAATGTTTAAGACTAACCCGTAAATATAAATTGAATCTTACAATTATGATTTTATCATAATTTCAATTGCACATTAATTATTTCAGAGATTTTATCTTCAGCATTAAAATATCAAATCTAATTAACATAATACAAAAGATAAAGAATGCCTTTTTCATTAATAAATAATAATGTCATACATCAAATTGCATTCAAATGATTAGTTGCGAGGGCATAAACTAACAAATCTAATTGCATTTTGTTCATCTTTCAAGTTTTATTAGTGTTTGTGGTTGAGAATGAAGCATGTGTTAAGTACGTTCCGCATTGAGAGTGATTCTTGATTAAATAGGACCAAATGGGAAAATACTTCTAGCATATAACTAGCAGCATAGTATTTGTTGTCTCTGCCCACTCTCTAAACCTGCAAACGTTGAATCGGTGCGGAATTCATCACTCATATATAGAATGACTTCAGTAGGTTTCCTTAATGTTTGTTTATACGAGAAAAGGCTGGATTTTTTCTATAATATTTAAGTAGAGCCAAGTATGCATATGTGAAGTGGAAGATCATCGTAAAGTTTTGTGCAGTGAAAGGTCGTACGTATGACCACAGTACTTGGTTTTGAAAAAGTGAAAAAAAGAGAAGAATCGGATAAGAAGCATCGAATAATTTTCTCAAGTGCGATAACGTTACATCCACTTCCCATGCGATTACACGTACGACATTTTAACTCCATACGTTGTACACTTGAACAGAGAGAATTAAGACAATTATATTTCCTGTCGCCAGTTTCAACCTATGAGGAGATTATTGGACAAAGAGAGATGGGAATTTTTAACATACCATAAACCAGATTCGTCTACATACTTGCACCCATTTCCTTTCTTCCATTAATTATTGGTCCCCACAATTCTCGCTTAAACCCCAAACTATTTACACATTCGAAACCCGTTTCGTTTCTCTCAAGAAAAAGAAGCCACCAGCCTCCATTTATAGTTTCAAGAGTAACTCCAAAGCTAGAGTTTCTATTTTGCTAGCAATTGGTCTCACTCTTGCGACATGGTTTTTGGAAATGTCCATGGGGTTTGTAACGCAAGCCTTGGCCTAGGCCTAGGCTACAATAAAGAGCAAGAAACTTGTTCTCAATCAGATAATCTGCATGAAAAGAAGAAGCCGTCATTGAAGTACGATCACTTGATCCCGTGTCTTACTTTAGGCCTACCAGAAGAGACGTTCCAATCAGTTACAAAGATCGATCGGGATGTGCATCGACAGGCCTCTTCTCTCAGTCCAGTATCCTCGTTTTCTAACTCCAGTGTCAAGAAGGAAAGAGAGTCTTGTTACGGGGAAGAGGTAGATGCAGAGAGAGTCTCATCAAGGGCTTGTGATGATGATGAAGAAGCCAGTCCCAGGAAGAAACTTAGACTTTCCAAAGAACAATCCATCATTTTAGAGGAGAGCTTCAAAGAACACAGCACACTCAATCCTGTGATTGCACATCCCTTCCTTTTTGTCCATTTCCTTGTGTATTTCTTGTTGAATAGCATATGCTAGTTGTGTCACATCTGATTTTATCTTCCGGATGAAAATTATCAGAAGCAAAAGCAAGCCTTGGCAGAGCAGCTGAATCTAAGGCCACGACAAGTGGAGGTGTGGTTCCAAAACAGAAGAGCCAGGTTTCACATCCAACCACTTATAGTTTGTACTGTAATAAGTAATATATAAACTCTTCTGTGCTTCCAACCCAATATGTCCAAAGAGTATGAGATGGATTGAGTAATTGAGCCGTTAGCCCTTTGATTGTAACTATCAATTCTAACCTTCTGTAGGACTAAGCTGAAACAAACTGAAGTAGATTGCGAGTTACTAAAGAAGTGTTGTGAGACGTTAACAGAAGAGAATAAGAGGCTCCAAAAGGAACTACAAGAGCTTAAATCGTTGAAACTTGCCGGGCCCTTGTATATGCAGCTTCCGGCAGCCACCCTCACTATGTGCCCTTCTTGTGAGAAGATAGGCGGCGGCGGTGGTGTCGGCGGCGGCGTTTCTTCTGCGAGTACTTTCAGTATTGTTGGGACAAGACCTCCTTTTTACGATCCCATCACGCACCAATCCACACCATGTTAATTTGGCAACCTCTGATCGAGGCCTCAACACCATATTTTTGTTCGTGGCTTCTTGTGTCATACAAGTAAACATAGTTTCTCAATCTCTTCCTCTCTCTTTTTCCCTTCGTGATTGTAAATTCTTAGCAAAATTAAGCTAATTAAGTAGTTTTTCTAGCTAGTAATCTGTACTAAAACTCGCATCTCAATATTTTATTAACGAATTTTATATTGTTGTATCTTTTAACGTTTATGCTAATTTTTGCTCATTATATTAATGATGTTCAGTTGTGTTATCTTTGAATAAAAGTTGATCAATGCTATTCTCTTCAACAATCCATTGCGTAATTCTCTTCAACAATCCATTGCGTAAATGGTTTGATGGAGAATTTCGTATTGCTCGAGTCTGATGACTGTGTTCTTAATTAGATGCATGAAATTTTGTCTCAAGATAGGGAATAATAGTCTGTACCAACCTTACATTCAGGGGACGTTTTGATTTGAGGGTTTGAGAATGAAGGAATGACATAATTGTAAAAAATAGTGTTTGTTTTGGGATTTTCAATTCCAGAGGAATAGATTTGTCCCATTAAATTTGGGAATCTACTAAACCCACCAAGAGGAGTGGGTATCGAGTTTTCATTCTAATCTAAGTTTTTATCACGTTTATTTTTTACTCTTTTATCCCCAACCTTTGCCCTACCATTCTCTTTACTTTCTTATCGCCTCTCAATTCCTTATGATCTCTCATCCTACCTTATCGCATCTCATCAACGAAGGAATTTTTTGTTCTGCGCCTCCAGGTATATTTTCTGAAATCTCACATTTTAATTTGATGTTAAATGAACTGGATAGAATCTGTTTTCATCTCATTGTAAATGAGGCTTATCCTCCTTTTTTTTCTTATATATTCTCGTTTTATGATTTAATCAAGAGAATAACCAAGTTTGATGATGTGAAAGTGCATATGGTTATAGATTGAACGAGAATCATAAAACCAATCTGCTCCTTTTTTTTCTCTTATAATTGTTTTGTGATTTAATTTAATTTTTCGTATATAGTTTTAACTCTTTAAAAAAAAGGAAAAATACATAACGAATCGTCTTCTACGTTGGTGTTTGTTTATTTGTTTTGTAAAGCTCGTAATAGCTTTTAAGAACAATGAAACATAAACACTTTTTACAATTTTTAACTTTCATATAAAGACGCAAGCCCTTCATCTTTATCCAATGTCTTTCATAAAAGTCATGCCTTTTTTGTTTTGATAAAGCCTTAACCTTTGGATAAAGAGAAGAATTACATTTATTTGGTTTTACAATTTAAAAATTGTATAAAGACGTTCTTGAATTTATTTGGTGTTATTGTTTAACATCTATAAAATAGATATGTGGATGCTGTTCGAAATATGGAGAATGATCAAAATACAGTAAGTGGTGGTGAGTATGTTGGTGAATATGAATTATTATCTGACAAAGAAACAATGATGTGTGTTCGGATTCGCAAGCAACTCCAACTTACGCAAGCAACACAAATGTGAGAAATGTGAGTGCAAAGCAGAAACAACCATAAAGCAGCAATGGAGAGAATATAGCAAAAGGAAGAAATTGACGTTTATTTCAGCTTCTTTAGATGTCGGGGGCACAACTGTAAGAAATCAATTCTAGTTTTCGTGCTTTTGTGGAAGGCTTTAATAGCAATTTTGCAACCATGGCAAATCCAATTACAGATAAAAATTTACATGACAAAGCTTCTTCGGAAAAAATGAAAGACGTGATTAAAGAGTTAATGAAAATTGGCCTTTCAAGTGGTGATGTTTTTAAAGCAGCTAACATTTTCAGCTCAAATAAAAACAAGATCGATGTGTTCCTCAGCCTTCCGTTGACATATGAAGGCTTTATGTCTTAAGTTTATTTTGATGTTGTTTCGATGCTTTAAGTTTTAGGTACTATGAGAAATCTTGCTTTATGTTTTAAGTTTATTTTGATGTTGTTTTATGTTTTATATTCCATTTTAAATATGATA
>JANZXV010000006.1:5267819-5279948 GCA_027576455.1 Erythroxylum roigii
TGAGGGGGAGATACAATTTATTGAAAGTTTTCGTATGCTTTGATTTGTTATACTATTTTGTGTGGCATTCATATATCCTTCCAAGGGATATATGGGTGTTACACAACCAATGTGTCAAGAATTAGCTAAAGCTCTCTAACACTTAGACTATTATACCGTTTAGACTTAGAGGTTTAACATATCACTTCCACCAAAAGAATTTGATGCTCTCATCAAAATAATTATGGGCACTTCTGCATGAGTGATTCTTTTAAAGACTCCTAAGAACCTTAAAATATGATCGAGTTTTCCATAGGCACATCACCCACATACCATCCACCATTTCTATTAGATAGCTTGCTTTTGCTTAGATGCTCCTTCTTAAGGTCCATTTCCTCCAATAAAGATAAATTAAGGCATACTTCTTTTGTTGAACCCTTATCTCTCTTTCTTTGCACTTTGTGATCGTATAATTGATTTACTCATCTCTTACCATTAATTTTGGGCATTTACAAGTAAAGTATGGTCCCTAAAAAATGAAGCAAGCAACATCGCGTTTTCATTTTATTTCTTCTTTGCTTTACATGAAGAAATCTTCATTATCTTTCTTTTATCTTTTTTAGATCCTTTCTGTGCTCTATCTTTCCTCTAGTTATCTCTATTGATTTTGATTGTAAAGATCCATTAAGGTATTTAAAATTGCAATAACACTAAAGAGGTCATTCACTTTTTACCTCTAAAGCTTCATTTGTACCTAACCTTACAAGTTGTTAAGAAGTTAAATAACTTGTCCTCTTTAGACATATTATGCACGTCGAAGTTTAATGATATAGATTATTTCATATACACCCTCATCAAACCTTCTTGACTTAATTGTTTCAAAGCTTTTCTTATGAGTCAATAAATGCTATTAAGGAGGAGCTGGTTCATTGGCTCCTTTATTTTCTCCCAAATATCAATAAGCGAATTGCCTGCATTGATGTGGTTATAGGTCAATGTCCTCTACCATAACTTAACATCATCCATCATATAAATAATCGTTATTGGTATCTTTTCCAAATTGAACACTTTTGATCTGCAAAGTATTATTCTATATCCCACTAAATTTTTGTTGGTTTCTTAGTACTCTGCTTACCATAAGAAAAAACTTGTGACTTTTTTCTTTATTGAATTGGTCTCCAATTAAACTCCATTTTAGGCCTAATCATATTACACATAGCATCAACAAATTATAACTCGTCTCCTCATGGTTTTTTATTGCCCTTAAAGTGCTTGTCTAATTTTTTAAAGCTCCTGCATTAAAGATTCAAAATTTTTCAAGAAAAGAACCATATCTTTATTCATTAAGACTAGAGGACTAATACTAGCCTCTAATTTAGGAACCTTCTCTATAAGATTGCTTCCACCCACTTTTGATTTTTGATAGTGGCCAATGAAGAACTCTTCATCAAGCTCTAGTATCAATTATGACGAGAAAATTTTCAATTTCATTATAATAAGACTAAAATAAACTGAATTCCTCATAGGACAATTAAGTTTAAGTCTTCAAAAGCTTAACATAACCTTTGTCCATAATATTCGAACAACTTATTCATAATTTTTTAAATGTCTTCCTAACACTCATGTCTAGGTGTTTCCCACACATTTAATTACATAAGTGCATACATAATCCAAACAAATTAAAGGATACAATAGAGAGATACAATAAAGTCAACTTTAGATAATGCAAAGGAAATTTAAGGCATTTCTTTATTGAAGAATGCTAATAATAACACTCAAGAACTCCAAACCCAAAACTCTTTATAATGAGACTTTCTCATAAAGCTCTCAAATTCTCTCCAAGCAGATGATTGGATGTATATCTCATACTAAAATAACTTACATAAGATGTTTTTATATAGGCTTAGAAGATCTTAAGGACTAAGTAATAGAAACTGCATACTTTTACTGCTAGCCCACTAAGTTAGTAGGAAGTTGCATATTTTTCCTTTAACTCCACTTAAATAATAGGGAGTTATCACCTTTACACTAATTACTCCACTAAGACCATAAAGAATATGGTCCTGGAAGATGTCCTAATTTGTTGTCACGTTATCAACCCACTTTTCGTGTCTTGAAGAAATGCTCTCACTTTCTAAGTTAATGCTTCCACTTTCTAAAAGTTAACACTTCATATTCTTAGCATGTATCGCCATATCATCGCCTACAGTTAGCCATCCTAAGCTATGGTGCATCATCTATCAAAGCACACCTTAATATAGCCACATTATTCTACGATTAAGATAACCAACAATATGAGTTATTTGTATAAGAAGCCTTACTTGTTTTCATACCTTTAGACTTCTTCGTCAAAGTTAAGTTCCTTTGCACATACTTGAACTAGCATGACTTGACTATGTCAACCATTTCTAATTCAACATCCAAATGCTCTCACTTTCTAAGGTAATGTTTCCACTTTCTATGGTCAATATTTCATATTATTATCACATGTCACCGTATCATGCCTCTTGAACCAACATTACCTTTGTAAGCATATGATTAGCCATCCTAAGTCATCTTAATGCATCATCTATCATTATCAAAGCACAACACAATGTAGTCACATTAGTCTGTGATTAAGTTTGCAAAAAATATTAATCACTTGTATAAGAAACCTTACTTGTTTTCATACTTTTAGACTTCTTTGTAAATATTAAGTGTCTTTGCATGTACTTGACTTAGCATGACTTGGTTATGCCAATTATATTTGATTTTACACCCAAATCTTGTCTACCATTAAAGATTTCTACCAAAGACTACACACAAAAACAAATGCCAACTCTAGTTAACTCTCAAGATTTTGTTAACATCACAAATTTGCCTTGACTACTCATAATACTTTTCATTGTTCCCTATTGATATGTCATCTTTATGGCAACCCATGCATTAAATATTGATGAAGACTCACCAACATTTACATAATTTTGTCATTTGAATTTAAAAGCCTAACATAAGGGAGGATTTCTAAAGAGTCTCCACTATTTCAGGTCATGAATTACAACTCTGGGAGAATTTTGTGAGGAGGAGTTACTCATAAACGTCATGCTAATTTATGTAAGTGTGCTCTGCACTAAAGTCTATTGCTGACTTATTAGATCGATCATATTGATTGATTCTAAGTTATTGACTCATCAAGTGACTTGCTTAAAAGACTTTATTGACAAACTAATACATATTTCCATTAAAGATTTGCAAATGTATCTAAAGAATAATGATTACGAATTCATATTAAAAATAGTAATAATAATAATTTATTGACTCAAATGTGTAGAATTCTGCTTATACAAAAACAACCAATGAAGACAACAAGTTCAATGGTGTTGCAAGACAAATTCTTTCAATTAGCGTAATACTATATTCGAGAGAAATAATTAATTCATTTTTTTTATTGCATTTTCAACTTAAATTGTAATTTTTATTTTTATTTACAATATTTTTTCCTTTTAAGAAGTTTGTTCCTTTTTATAAATAAAATATTTTGATTTATAATGTGTCATTCTCTTTTAATATTAAAATTTATTGATAAAATATGGGATATTGCGTTTTTTAGAATTCTTTACAAAGTTTTTTTGTAATGCAACATCTCTGTAAATGGAAATTTACACGTCTTTATCCGCTTTTTCTTTTTTTGCAATATAAGTATAACATCTTTATTAGTAACTTTTTTTTTTACTTCCAACAGTCAATAACTAAATCGGTTTTCTACTTAACCTGACAAAATTTTAAATTGTAGTTACACAAAATTGCAGTTTTTATTAAAACATCGTTGTGTATTTTCAGCAAATACCAATATAGATCCGTAGGACGATTTCATTCGATTGACCTCACCAATAATTAGACCATCATGCAAGTTAAAATGTTAAATTTGACACGATAAATTTATATAAATATAAATACCTTATAACATTAATCAAAATTCTTGATTTTAAATGATATCCCTCGTAATGAATGATCAACATTCCCCTGACATTATCAACATTCAATTCACTCGACATTAAGCATCTTCTATTGCACATTTAAAAGGGAAAATTATATATTATATTAAAATCGATCCCTTGAGGCGCACGTAAGCATGGCAATCCCATTGTAGTTTCTCACTATACAATTAGCAGCAAAGCAGTACATAGTAGCTAGCGCACATACAGAATGGAAATACATCACATTTAGCCAAAATTACACTCTCTCTTTTGCATTATTCCTTCCTTTGCTTGCATTCAAATCCTTAGAAAAGCTACGACGGACCATAACTTCGAGTCCTATAATGCCAAAACAAAAACTAAAAAGAGATGTTTCAATCTTAACATAAGGCAGAACGACAACCACCATCCACCCTTATGGATTACACGACATACAAACAACAAAGGTTATATAGTAATGGGCATTTTTGTTGTGATAAAAAGAAAAACAGTATGGTTTTATATATGGCTTATGACACATTACCTAAGTCTCGGAATTAATATTACAGAGTGCATGAATGAGTGTTTTTTTTCATGCTAAAGCCTTAGAAATCGGAACTAACCCCTACTGTCTAACCTGAGGGTCTTAACTTGTAGAGCTCATGGCCCTAGACGATATGGACCATCACCCATGTAGTGGCCATCCATATAAAGAGCTGCATTTTGTGGGTGTAGACCATCCATCACCATAAATTGCATATCTTCAGATGGTTTCCAATGCCTTTTCCTTTGATTAATGAACCAGTTATTTATTTGTTTCTGGTCTAAACCAGTTGATTCCGCCAATGCCACCTTTTCTGTCTCCTGTTAGTTACATTCCAGGAAAGCATCAATATCTCCAAACATGTATTATTCCTATACTGCTTTAATATCTCTAAACTGTAGTTTTTAATGTTTTGAGTTTTTTTTTCCCTGTCTATAATTATCCAAATGTATGTTATATTAGCAGCTGAGAGTGAGAAAGAGGAAAAGAGTGACACTTACAGAAGGATATGGCCACTTATAGTGTAGCTCCCACCAATTTAGTAGTTTCTGCCTAGCCTCTTTGGGCAGCTTTCCCTTTTTCTTCTTCTTAGAAAGTTCTTGCTTAAGACTACTTAAATAACCACTATACTTCTTTAAGAGGTGGTTCTTGAGCTCTCGGTCTTCAGCTCGAGGATCAATCTCAGGCAGTTCCGTTTCTCCGCCGCTATTCTCTTGGTCCTCCTCAGATGAGCCAACGCCCTCGGATTTCTCGTCTGCACAGTCAACCACGAATAATCCATTCTTTAGAATATCTGCTTTTGATCATAACATGTTGAACTCACAATTAATAATCCTAAAAGAACCTTAAAACGGACTTGGCAGTAATTAAAATAAAGAATGACTTCCTTAGATGAGAAAGAGTTGATTATTCCACGACGCCAGGGAACTAAGTACGAACAATTCATCCTATTAATCAAGTACATAGATATAGATATGCTCTGTCGGCCCTCCGTCTCATCGCTCTACCACCATAAACTCTGAAGAGCAAGCACTATATAATGCTTGTGTGGACAATTCCTCAAAATGAAATACTCACTTTCAGTCAGTAGCCCTCATTCTTTAACATGCCGGACTTTCGAACATAATTTGTCCACATTGAGATACGCAGAATGATCAAGTACAAAGAGGGCAGAGGCACAAAGGCTTGGGAAGTATATAGTTCTGAGACTTGAGAATATGAAATGGTAAAGTCAAGCGACATAGGGATCCTAATAGTCAGGATAAAAATGGTAAACTTGAATGGATCGCTTAGAATAGGTACATTTGCAAACGACGATACGATAACAAGTCTATGGAAAACCCGATGGCAGGATTAACTGACTATAAATCCTTAAATGGTGTAAACCAACTAAAAAGATCTTTTGTTGAAAAATAAATGCTGATGACAAACATAATTCTAAGGCCAGAGGAAACATTAAGCAGTAGATAAATCAGATAACACTTGATAGTTTAGTTGCTTGTCATTTCTTCACAATATAAAGATTGGAACTCTGATTCAGCAAAATCATACGTCACATATAACTCAACGGAGATATCCAGAAGTAAAACAAATAAAGTATGCATGCGAGTAAACCATATATTCATCTGTCATCCAAGTCTTTATAAAGTCAAACCAGCAACAAAATTTAAGTTTTAAAATTGACAATAATAATACCAACAAAGAGATCAAATTTCAGAAAATTCTTATGGTTTCAGAAACAAAATTTAACAATGATATTTATAATAAATCCAAATACACTAAGCTATTAGCCATATTATCTAAGAATCAAAACCTTTATAGAGCTGCAAAGGATCACAGCTATAACATCATGCTAAAGCAGGAACATCATAAGTTGCATCTATAAACATACCTATGCATAATTATAAGGTTCTTAAAGAAGCTCTCTTTGATAGGATACAAAAATAATTAGAATGACCACTAACGTATTAATTGATATATAGATTAGTTTAAGCATGTAAGAGATAAGACAGGGTCTACTCCTAATCACCATAACGTCATCATTTTGTTGTTTCCAACTCTACTGTCTCTCCTCATTAATGTGTGAGTGAGTGTTCTTTCATTTCCAAGACACTTTTCTACTTAAATTCCAGCACATAGATGGACTAAAAAACGAATTGCCCAGTTGGAAAATCAAATAAAGGGAAAAGAATAAGTCATATCAACGCGGTGTTTAGGCTTTTAAAAATCTTACTATCTCCAAATTAATCTCCTTCAATCGACACAGTACAACCAATATCTGCACTAACCTCGAAAAATTTAAATCTTTCTTAGCACCAAAAAAATGGGATCTAACCTTGTTCTTGACACCAGCAAACAAATTGAACTCACCAGTTGCTTATTATGATGAAGATCATAGGCTCTACCTTCATCTTTCCCGACTCAAAAAGTAGATCCCGGTCGAGAGCCTCCTACCGGCCACCTGTCACCGCCACATAAAAAGTCCCTCTCTCTATCTTTATATTACTTGTATCTAATTATGTGTGCTAATGCATAGAATGCTCGAGTATTGTGGGTAATTGCTCATGTAACAATGGGAAAATGATTAATAAGAGGAAAGAAAAGGAAAATAAATGTATAAGTGAGAAGTGCCTGAGAGAGAGGGCCAAAAAAAAAAAAACAAGAAGCCTAAACTACGGAAGTTCATAAAGAACACGTCCATATTCTGACATGTCGTACAGACTACCTGTCGTAGCTTAGATTTGAACAGCATCCTAGGTTCTTCGTTGTGCAAAACAAATCAAAATTTGCACTAAAAAACTAGGAAAATGACAACACTAATAACGCCATCATTCTCGAAGTGTGTATACTGTATTACACAAACTCGTATATAGATTCAGGTTTATCCGAACTACTACCCTAACAAGAATTAACTGTTCCAAGAATCGAAAACCAATTAAAGGATAAAACATGTAAGAGATTCAATCTTTCAATACTTTTTGTCTGTAGCTTCATTGTAGATTTAAGACAAAGTTTAACAATTCCAGGTCTCCAAGGTCCTCTGGTACAGGCTCGTGATTAGGGTTTGTTAATCACTAGTGAATGTTGGGTAGTTGAGTCGCTGATTCACTGTCTCGTTTCTTTCTCACAGAGAGTAATGCGCTAGTTATTGGAAAACGAAATCTCTGCCAATCTATGCTTCACTATGAAATGGAGAAAATGACTACTGACTGAAGGAGATACGGACATACAGTCTTTGGATTTTCTCTATGAATCAATGGATGTTTGGATTTGTTATGAGTTTCTGCACTGTACCAATTAAATTTGAGTTAGATCTCATAACGAAACTCTATGGATTTGGCAAAGCCTTCTTCCTCTTTCTCCGTTAGCGAACACGCATTTTGTTTTTCTGCTAAATACCAGTACAATTATCGGGTATTAGTTTTTAGATTGTAAGATCTAGAAGGTCAGCGTACCAGAGTTAAAGATCCGTAAAGGACCATTGCAGATCACGTTTAACTGCGTTTCGATCCTACGCATGAAATCCATGGCTTCTTGTATGGGTCTTGTAAGCTCCTCACGGTACTTCACTAGCATGTCGTGGTAAGCTTCCTGTGTTTGTTGTTCCACATGTTTAGATAACGAAACTTGATGAACCCAGATAAGAAAATTGATATATTATAAGGAAGATACTCAAAAGATGATACAACAGATTATAGGATAAAATTCACCATGAACTGATCTAGTTCGGGGTCTTTAGCAGCTTCCCTCGAATAGACTGAAGACGGTTGTCTTGATTCAAACTCCTGTCTAGCGGCCACAAGCCTCGCAACGATTTCAGGTGGAGCTCCGACCTTAAAATATAGCAAAGAGCAAGAGAAAGAAAGGATCATCGCCGAAACAACGTTAAACTTTTCACTGATCGAAACAATATTTACAGATGATCATCTTTTTGGACATATATGTGTACCTTTTGACAATCCAGGTAAGCTTCCAAAAGGTTACAGTATTTAGGATGAGCTATGATCTTGGCCTTGATGGCTTCAACTTCACTGGAGCTTTCACTCCCTTGTTGCTGTTGATTATTAACTGTATGATGCCCTCTCAATAGAGGGTAGTGAAATTTATGAGCATGATGATGTGAAGTACTGGCTTCAGTCTTCACAATAATAGGATGTGCATCAGATTGGAAACACTCACTAGATTGAAGATGGAATGGACTTAAAGGCATCTGAGTCTGTTGATTGCCAACGTTAGAGCCACTGCTTGTTCTTCCGTAAGGAGAAGAATTGGGGGCGAGAATCGGCGAAGCGTACAAAAAATTTGCCCTCGGAGTTGTATTCTCATTCATTTGGTTATATTCCTCCATCTGCAAACAACTCCACAAGCAGCACTCCACCAAAACAGAAACCAAGTAAAGCCCAAAACCCTAAGGTAAGGCCTATATAAAGAAACCCTAGAGAGTTTAGGCACCTACTCATCTATTGCCACAGAGAGAGAGCATGCCTGTGAAAACTCCGGCTTCCTTATCTAATTGCATGTAAGTGATTAAATCTAGGAAGGAAACGTTGGATTTTTCAAAGCTAAGTTGCAGGGAGACATAAACATGCTAAGTCAACAAGGTGACAAGTCGAAAATCGAAGGGAACAAATATAGGAAGGAGATAGAGATCTTAAGATGGGTGTAAAGGCAGAAGGCGAAGGTCAGAAGAGGCTAAGCTTGAGCCGGAACTGACACAGAGGCTGCGATTCTTGAGTGGGTGACAAGAGACCACCTTTCTTTGATTGATTAATAAAGAAATATTTGATAAATATAAAGGCAAAGATGGCCAAGAGATAAGGCAACTAGATTGAAGATTTTTTTTTCATTTCTCTCTCCTCCTTCCATCACATACCTTTCTTTTTTTATTGCAAATACATTCATAACCTTTAATCCTTATGGGAATTTTACTTGAAACTATTGGAGCAAGTAAAGTTTCAACTTAAATTGGAACAAGAAATCAAATTATATTAGCAAAATCACTATTTTTATTATTAAAACTATAGTTTAGCGGGCTACCAATATTTAACAGATATGAATTATAATTTTAAACTTTTATGTGTCATTCGGAAACAGTCTCTCTATAAATTAAGAGTAAAATTATACCGAATCTTTTCAACTTCACATATAATAAGATTTTTTACCGAATTATTATTGTTGGCATTATTAGTTATAATTTTAAAATAAACTTCAGGAGTATATACCCACTAATCGATCCAAATGTTCATCGATGCATTAGTCTTTTCATATATTTATGTTTTAGAAATAATACTTTATACTTACGACCCTCTTCTCATTTATTATGATTATTACCCTTTCCTTCGTGGACTTTCTTACCCTTTTTACCCTATTGTACGACCCCTTAAGAAGAGAAGGACCCCTAGTGAGTTTTATTTTCTTTTCTATTTTCGGGTAAAACCTACTTTACAGGTTCTTGTTCCTCTTGCCATGAGACGTGCCACCTACCTCATGGAAGGCTATTTATAGCCTTTTGAAAGTTGTTAACATTCTAATCAGCTATTGCTTAAAACTATTTCAACATTTATTCCATTGATTGACATGCATCCTAGCTACTTGAGTTGGATTAACAAACTTACTATAGTAAATTTTTACCAGAATTAATTATTTCTTATTTGTCTGAATTACTGGACGTCACAAACTAGCCTTTGTACGGAATTTAATTTAAAATAATTCCTTTGTGGCAGTGATAGACTTAATAATTTAGATATAAGGGCTGGTGTGACACGCATCATCGATCTGTTATGTTACTGCATAAACTTGGAAATTCAAGATGAATTACATAATAGAGGGTACCTCCCCTTTTGCATCCCATTCGAGTAAAAAATTGAAATCAGAATCTTATAATTTTAGTTCCTGACATCTCTTCTCTTACCAATCTTACGTCTCAATCTCAAGTGATTATATTTCAATATAAGACAAGCTTAACAACGTTTTCTAAAGGTGCACGCAACACAAGTTGTCCTGGTCTTGGTTGAAATGATTTTGTAGTTTCCATAATAAATTCTTTAGTCGACATGGTACAAATTGAATACTGCTTTTCATGAAAATATATAGTAACTTCATTTCAACAACAATGCCAAAAGATTTATCAGAATGAAGAAAAACTTAGAAACAAAGCTTTGGCAGAAGATACGATTTACTAATTAATTAAGAGATGTACACTTGAAAGGACTTGTGCGATTCAAGAGGTCTTACTTAAAACATCTTCCATGTAAGGAGGTGTTGATTGACTATGAGGATCGACCTTGAACTGGCGTCACGTCAATATTAACAAGCTGCAGGTTTGCGGGAAGGAAGTGATAATTCTGATAAAGTCCCAAGGAGCACGATTGGATAAATAAATTAGGTAAAGATTAATGCTTTACAAATTTAAAAGAAGAAAACAATTCCATGAACATATACAGGATATTGAGCTTTGGATCATGATTACAGTAGTAAATTAGTACTAAAACATAAATAATTCATTTAATACAAGATGGACCTAAGTATTGTGTTCCTAGTTAAAAGCTTGTAGTAAGGCAGCACACCTTCAAACATTAGTGTAGTCACTTTAATGTAAGTTTGAACAGGAGACTCACAAAAAAAACACAAAATTCCTTATTAAACATCACTTAGTTGACAAAATAGAGCAATTCAAGTATTGACGAGGCCAAATGTTGTTATTCATTTGTGCCTTGCAAATGTGGAAGTTTGAAATTTTTGGTGAGTTTGAAAACAATGACTAAAATGACACGCGTTCTTTTAGTGTTGGGAAAGGCATATTTTTCTTCTTTTCTTTTGCTTTCATCTTTTGCCTTTCACGGTTGAATTAATTCTTATATTGTGAAAACCTAATTTTAAAGGGCATAGAAACATATATATATAGTAGTTGAAATGAGATGTAAACTCAATCTCTTGGTTTTAGAATATCATAAAAGCCAAAAGTTATGATAAGAAAGTAACAGTTAAACATAATTAATGCATTGGTTCTATGGCAAAAGGAAATGCTTATGCTTCTTCCATGATACATGTTTGTACTTACTGATATCAACATAATCATTATCCTTGGCAAGATGATTTGAAGTTGTAAGACAATAACAATTATGATAATCATGTTCAATGAATACCATTGTTAGAACGTATTAGGTTTATTTTTCCATTGCAATATAAAATATTGAGGTATATAATCTCATTTGAATATTTTGTCAATAATTTATAAATATAGCTGGAGTTGCTTAATCTTTTCAATTAATTATTTGAATAAAAATTAAAATAGCTATTTCGATTAATATTAAGTTAAAATTTTAAAATAAAATATAGAAAAAGAAGATTACTTCACATGTATTCACATCCTACTGGATACGCAGTGTCCAAGTATTAATTCCATGTTTCATGAAGTACGAAATTTCAACTGTAAACACTAAACACTGTCACCTCACTCTGACCACAGTTGTACTGTTTGCAATAACCTGCTGCAGGAAAACCACGTGTGATGTACGCATGGACCTGGAGATGAGAAGAGAAGGAAGCTTAGAGAGGGAGAGACAGACAGACATAGAGAAAGACATGAATGGGCTCTGTAGGTTTGGCTCTGCAACGAGGTATAGCTGGCGGCTATGACCAACATTGGTTCCATATCCTTTCTCTTCCTCA
>JANZXV010000006.1:5423211-5442211 GCA_027576455.1 Erythroxylum roigii
TTCCATTTCTCCTCCTTTCCCACCAATTTGGTGGGAAATGTATTTGCTCCAAAATTCTCTCTTATTCTCCTCTATTCTCTTACTTTCTCCTTACTTATTCTTGTCCAAACAATGGAAAGCAAGAGAATTGCACCTCTCTTCCTTTCTTTTCTTTTTCTTTCCTTCAATCCAAACAAAGGCTAAGACTAAGAGGTAAGTGCTCTTCATTCTTATGTAAAGCTGACGAGTGGATTTAAGAGTGCAACGGTAAGGGTTGAGGATTTGGTGGAGACCGAGAGCGAGTGTCATAGCAGATTTGCGACTGGCGAGGATCTAGTGGAGATAATGTGGCGTGAGGTAGAGTAAGGCAGGTGGCCGAGCTGTGTGAGTGCGTGATGAACTGGCAATGGAAGCGGTGACTGAATAATGACTGACTGAGAAGTAAAAGTGGCAGTGAGCTTAACTGAGAGCTAAGAAAGTTGGGAGGCGACTGAATGGGAAGGAGATTGATTTTTTGAGTGTAGAATAATTAAATGACTTGGTAAATTTAATCTTCAATTTTCAGAATTGGACTAGCCTAGGGATTCATATTTCGACCTAGTTATTAGATGAACTCAGGACCTGATTCGTTAAGAGTAAACTGACCCAATTGCTAAGCAATTGAATTTGCAATTTCACGGTGTTACCCAAAATTGACTAGTATTTTATATATATTAAAAAATTGATCGAATGTTAATTTTTATTATAAACTGATTGAAATTGAATATGTGATAGAATGCTCTAATTTGATTTCTATAGCAGTATGTGTAAAAAAAATTTAAAACAACTAAATTGAAATAGTAATATTATTTTTTTTGCTCACTCTTTCGTTATAATTGTCAATATTTTAAAAACTGAACAGCAAGTTAAATGAGTAAAATAATAAATTTAAAATTTAAAAGGTTCAATCTAGTTAAAGATGAAATAAAATTAAAAAATTTGATATATAATTAGCCGATAAATAAATTAAAGTTTAATTAAAAATATTATTAAATAAAAATTAATTGATTTATTTTAATTTATAAAAATTGGCTAATTAATTAATAAATTTATCAATTTTTAATATTAAAAATTATTAAGATAAATTTAACAAAAATTTAAAAACTGAACTTAAAAATAAAACGGTTTAAGATAATTTTGAAAAGATAAAGCATGATGCATTCCCGGATAAAATGAGGTCTCTGATCTCTCGTACTTCTTTGGTATGAATTATGTAAGTTAGCCTAGCTTACTTGTCTATGGATTCGTATTGAACCTCCTGTCCTTATCCAACAGAACTATCTAAACTCACCTGCCTTTACTTGGTGATCAACAGAACTATCTAAAATCCTCCGAATTCTCGTACTGGGTCTCCCCCTTCTTCTTTTTTTTATAGTTGAACAGAGTGACCAAATGATGGCGGGTTTATCTTTACCTCCTGATTCCCTTTTCCTCGGTTTCGACTGCTCTACTCAGTAAGTCTTTCTCTCGTTCACCTGTTCTTTGTTTTTTTCCCAATGTAATTCGTTTAACTATTTGACCCTGATGGCAAAGTTGGAGTTTTTTTGGATGTTCTTTGTTGCTGGGTTAATTTCCTTAATATATTTTCATCAGCATACTAGTTCATGAGCAATTCTGTTAATTGTTCGTTGCTATATATCGGCTTAGGCTAGCTTTATTCTTATTTGCGTCGAACTTTGTGGTTTCAAGGTCTTTGAAGACGACTGTTTTGGACTCCAATCTCAATGTTGTCAAATCTGAGGTGGTTCATTTTGACTCTGATTTGCCACATTACAAGACCAAAGACGGAGTATATAGAGACCCCTCTGACAGTGGCAAAATAGTTTCACCTACCTTGATGTGGGTAGAGGCTCTTGATGTTGTTCTTCAGAGGCTTTCTGAATCGGGATTGGACTTTGGAAAAGTTGCTGCTGTTTCTGGTAGCGGGCAGCAGCATGGTAGTGTTTATTGGAAAAAGGGCAGTTCTGCACTGCTTTCATCGTTGGACTCCAAGAAGCGATTGGTTGATCAAATTGGTGAAGCTTTCTCTGTTAAGGAATCGCCAATATGGATGGATAGTAGCACCACGGCGCAATGTAGAGAGATAGAAAAGGCTGTTGGTGAAGCTTTGGGGTTGGCTCAAATTACTGGATCAAGGGCACATGAAAGATATACAGGACCACAGATTAGGAAGCTATATCAGACACAGCCAGATGTCTATGATGATACTGAGAGGATTTCTCTTGTTAGCTCATTTATGGCTTCTATTTTAATTGGTTCACATGCTTCTATTGACCACACAGACGGTGCTGGGATGAATTTGATGGATATTAAGCAGAAAGTCTGGTCTAAAGTAGCTTTAGAGGTTTGTACGCTTTAGGTTTTCTTAGCAGTTTGTTAATTCATTGATTCAGCTTTTTTTTGCAATTCTATGCTTCATAGTTGTTGATTTGGGTACATATTATAGGCTACAGCACCAGATTTAGAAGAAAAACTTGGAGAGTTAGCCCCTGCTCATGCTGTTGCTGGTCATATTGCCCCTTACTTTGCATTGAGGTTAGCAGAGCGGCCTCTTATTTTGCTTTCTGCATCCCAAAATAACTGGTCTCTCTTTTATTGGGTTTAAGTCTTGAAATTTAGTGATGAGTCGTGCTACGTGGTGTTCTACTGTCAACCTTTTATAGGGCATCAAATCATGTGATACACTAATCAAAGAAATGAAAGTTGCATTTTTCCTGTAGCCATTTTATCATATAATTCTGAAGCTTTCTAGTTCAGTTAAATTGGACTGACACTTGATGGCTTCATAAATCTTTATGCAGGTATAATTTCAGCGACAGTTGTTTGGTTGTTCAGTGGTCTGGAGACAATCCCAACAGTTTAGCAGGTTGATGCTAGGCGCTACACGTCACTTCTACCACCCTTTTTGGGCAGTTTGCATGTCCATTACATGAGAATATTTTCCTTATTTCATTTTATCATATCCAACATTGCTATACTGAGCACTATTACTGAACTTTTCACATCTCGAACCTGCAGGTTTAACTCTGAGCATTCCAGGCGATCTTGCTATTAGTCTTGGCACAAGCGATACTGTATGTTAGAAAAAAACCAGCATCTACTGGCTTCTGTACTTATCCCAAAATGTTTAAGCCATATAATCTGGAGACAAGATAATAATTGCATTCCTGGTACATACATTTGTTGAAAACATAGCACGTGCATGCTATGCTTAAGATTTTCCCTTGTCCATTAAAAAAGCGGAGGAAATTGGAAGCTATTTAATGTTCCTTGAAATTTAGAAACTGAAGTAAGAGGTTTTGCTCCAAAATGCGTACCTTCCTATAGTAGCTGGATTTAATTTAAATCTTCATTCGCCAAAGGCATTACTGACCTTCAATAACCCCAACAGTAATGGTTAAACTTGAGTCAAGCTTACATATTAGATACTGTGTTTGTGAGGCATGATAAAGTTCCAAACGAGTCTATGCAATAAAGTGATACTGGGATTACTACTTGTTAAGAAGTGGAATGAAACTGAATCTAAGATGCAAAACCATAGCTTGGTCAGCTAATAAAGCCAATTTGTTGCCAGCTTTGGCAGAAGCTATCTTATGAGTAATTCACTTTTTGTTGCAACAGGGTGGCCACTGTTTCGGGTGAACATTTGTTTGCTTTATCTCCTTTATTTTTTTCATTAGTTTTCCTTATGTTTGTTGTGCAGAGAATAACAACTGCAATTTTCCATCTTAGTTGATAGTTTATCAGATTCACAAAATCATTTGGCTTTTTAATCGAGTGCGATCCTATGCAGGTTTTTGGGATTGCTAGTGAGCCTGAACCTCGATTGGAGGGCCATGTTTTCCCTAATCCTGTGGACACAAAAGGGTACATGGTAATGTTGGTTTACAAAAATGGGTCTCTGGCTCGTGAAGGTACTATTCTAGTTCATTCTTATTCCCATAGCTTCATTTAGCAACTTCATAACGTGACAACTGTTTTGATAAGAGGTGCGCAACCGCTATGCTGAGAAATCTTGGGATGCGTTTGATAAGTGCCTTGAACAAACACCACCACTTAATGGTTTGCATACTAGTGCTACTAACATATTTATGGGAGGTTTTGATTTTTTTCTTTTCTTTTTTTGTTCTCCATTTCTCATTCTAAGCTTTGCAACAGGTGGAAAGATTGGTTTCTATTATAAAGACCACGAGATTCTTCCTCCACTTCCTAGTACGTATTTGAATCTTTTTATCATTCATCATAATTCATTTCTTTCTACTAAAGCAGCGATGACATTTTGCAACTGCACTTCATTTGTCTAAGGGATGATTATGCTGAAAGTTCAATATAAGTAGCACCTTTTCTATTTGGTTCCTGTAAACTTGAGAAGTTTTAGTTGAACCCTGTCTATTTATTTAGGTCAACAATGATAGTCCTTCTATAACAGAGTGTCTGGTGTGGCTTGTGAGATGACAATTGGATCTGTTATGTTTCCATGTGAGGGTCCTTTTGAGGAGAAAATTCATGCAATCCTCGTGCCAGTAGAAGTAGAGCACGATTGATCATTGAAGCCCTTGTGAAGACCATGATTATCAGAGACCGAGTTGGAGGTTGATCTGGCAATGGATCATAATCGAAGAATCCTAGGAGCAGGATCTTTATGGGTTATTATGTGGAAGCCGTTGAAGGGACTTGGCTTAGGGCTTAAAGAGGATGCCCTGGGTTAGGAAAAAGAAAACTCAAACTTATCTTGGTTATAGAGTTGTGTTTTGGTAGTAATAGGTTGGTTTGATACATGAAAATTCTCTAGGGTTTAAGAAATGAGTTGGAGTTGACTAATTGAGAAACAGAAACTGAAGAAAGGCAGGTAGGGAGGAGCTGGTGCTTGTTTTCTTTCACATAACCAGGATAAAAAATAAAAAGGGAACAAACCTCAAATAGCTGTTTTTGTATACAAATTATTAGTATTATATTTTTTTGTGCTTAAAGAAATGCTCTGCTTTTATGTTGTTTGCACCAGTTGGCTTTCATCACTATATTCTCCAAAATTTCAATGAAGACAGTTTGGAGGGGTTGATAGAGCAGGAAGTAGATGGATTTGACCCCCCTTCTGAGGTGAATATTTAAGTAATCCTGAGTGATAGGTGTAGAGTTTGGCATTCTAAGCTCTCTCCGATTTAGCAGGTTCGGGCATTGATTGAGGGGCAGCTTCTCTCAATGCGAGGGCATGCTGAAAGATTTGGCATGCCTTCCCCTCCAAAACGAATAATGGCTACTGGTGGAGCATCCGCAAATAAAAGCATTTTGAGAGCTGTTGCATCAATCTTTGGCTGTGATGTATACACTGTACAAAGAGCTGGTAAGGAGTTCTATTCAAATCTTTGAGAACTCTGATCTCTACTCTCCAATGCATGCCTCCAAAATGCGTAAAATGGGTAAACTTTGTTCAGTATCCCATTGTTTTTGGTCTTAATGACAGATTCTGCTTCGCTTGGAGGTGCACTGAGGGCTGCTCATGGATGGGTTTGCAGTAAAAAGGGAAGCTTTGTTCCCATAGCGAGTTTGTACGAGGGAAAGAATACTTCACTCAGTAGCAAGCTTGCAGTTAGTGGTGGGGACCAACAACTGGTTTCCAAGTATTCTGTATTGATGAAGAAGAGAATGGAATTAGAGAATCGACTTGTCCAAAAGCTTGGACGATACTAGCAAATTATCAAACTAATTTTGAATGTAATTTCATTGGAGTTTTATTTATTATAAAACCATGTACTATGGTACAACAGTTGATTTGATTGAGAAATAGTGAAGCAAAATAACGAATGAAAAAATCATTATTCCCTTCTCTTGAGGTTGAGTAGGCAGGTGGCTTCAGGCTTCTCCCGAGCTTCATTCTTCCCTCTCAGTGAGCATGTGATGCGCGTAATCCCAGTCAGTAACTGATCGCCTCGGTATAAATCGATTCGACTGTTGCAAAACATGGAATGGAAGTCGTATTAAATTCGCAAAACAACTTTTCAAGACAACAACGTTGATATGATCCTCCAAAACCACTGTGATAAGAATAGCAACAGATGGATATAGAAAAGGATCCGTAGAACAGAGGAAACACGAGAGCAAAGAATCGGAGATCAAAAGAGCGTTAATCGATCTGAATTTAGTCATGTAGTAGTGAGTGGGGAGAGAATTGTATTCTAAATTAGAGTCTATTTCAAACTAAATAAATTTTTATAATAAGTTTAGAATCTATTGAATGATAAAATTGTATTCTAAATCTTGATTAAGTAATTTTCTTTTATATGTAATATCATTTGAGAGTAAAATGCTTACAACAAATATTATACAGGTGAAAATAGAGGAAACGAAGTATGAAGCAAGAAGAATTATGATGGGGGGAAAGTGGAGAAAGACGTAGGAAACGACTGCGTTTACGAAGCAAAATAAGAGAACAGATGAAATGATACGACACCGTTAATTTATTATAGGGAAAGGGATAACACGTGTATAATGGCGAATTGTAGTTGCCAATGGTTGAAATAATTGTTGATAAACTTTTTTTTTTGGAATAAAAACGATAATAGCGCAAAAACTGACAAAGACAGGAAAGGAAAAAAAAACTAACTCAAGCCAACAGGCTTACCCCGTACACCCAGAATCTAATAGCCTTTCCCCCCAACAATAACAGAAGTCGAACAATCTGAATTTAAAATGGAGACTAAACAAGAAGAACGATTAGTCCAGTGATATGGGTTTGCATGTAATAAGGCTACCCTGGCTAAAGCATGAGCTGCCTTATTGGCAATCTTACGCGTCCATTGAAAGGACAAGTGAAGGAAATGTCGCTTGAATGATAAACAATCAAGGGTCAAAATTTCAACCTCAAACCGATTTGACGAAGGAGCTAAAATTGATTGGACAGCTGCCAAGCAATCCGACTCCACAATTACCTTGTCAAGCTGTTGATAAAGTTGTTAGGTCAATTCGAGACTGAGAATAACGATTTTCTTATTTTCTCTAAACTCTATTTTGTTTCTACAAGTGAAATAATTGTCATCCCTTCAATTTCTAATTCTTGTCAATCCAAATTCAACTATCAAATTGAATCAGAGTATTGACAACTGTTAGGAAGGTTATACATGGGAGAAGAAACGAGAGCTCAAGAATAGCAAAGAATTGAGGAAGGGCTACACAACTAGATGCAAGAGCCGGAGATGTGGCAGGAAAAGAATCTTCAACAACTAAAGGACTGAATTCTGTCCTCAGAAAAATAAAGGAGATGTGGTAGGATAAGGATCCAGTGATCAATAGGTGCCAGAGGCAAGAACGATAAAAGGAGTTTTTCAAGGACATTATTCCTAACCCACACAATTCAACATGATAGAATTTCTAATCTTTAAAAGAGAGGGACTAAGAGCTTGGATCTTTAAATGTGAGTAATTCTTTATTCTTGATAGAACTTCACAAAATTAAAAATTGGACTAGTACCAACGCACCTAGGGGGAGAGACTCTAGCGTGGCATGAGCTTTATCTTCGCAATCGATTAACTAGTGAACCTCCTAGTTAGGAGGAATACTTGTTAGCATTGGAGCAATAATTCAGTGATGTAACCTTTAAGGATTTGGTGGGGCAATTATAGGAATTTTATCAGAAAGTAACTGTGAAGGATTATTTCTTAGAGTTTGACCTTTTATCCCAAAGATTAGTAATCCTATAACCCTACTTAGTGAGTATGTTTTTGAGAGGATTAAAACTAGAAATTGATTGTCTTATGAAGGTTTGGAATCCACACACCTTATAGCAAGCTTACGAATTGGCCAAGAAGCATAAAGTAATTGTGTTGAATTGTTGGGGAAATTATATATTGAAAGGAAGTGGTACAATAGGGTATTCATAAAAAATTATAAAGTCTTCTCCTAAAATCTTACTGACACTGGTTATGGGAGAAAGTCAAAAGTTAGGAGTGGAAAAGAAATGGGAGAAGACCACCTCCAGCAAAGAGTTATATGAAAGGACAGTTAAAGGGTTGTGTTTTTGGTGTGACAAAAAATTTGTTCCTAACTATAAATGTAAGAAGAAAATGTTGCATATGTATGTAGTTAAGGAGGAACCGAATGTTGATGCTATGATGGAGGATGAGGGTGATTTCACAACTGTAAATATAATATTACAGGCAATAGCAGGAGTAAGTGATGTCAAGTACCAACAATTAAAAATCAAAGGTATGATGTAGGAAAAAACCATACATGTATTAATAGATGGGGGAAGTATTCAAAATTATATGGATAAAGAATTGGTGAAAAAGATAAGAGCCGAATTGGAGGAAATGAAAAAAAAACTAAAATTATGGTGGGAGGTGGATTGAAACTTGCATGTAATCATATATGCCATAGGTGAAAAATGAAGGGAAAGGAGTTTGCGACGGATGCCTTGGTAATTAACATTGGTCGAAACGACATGGTGTTAGGTGTGCATGATATAGAGAGCAACTATAGGAATGGAATTTTCCAAAAAAAAAACATAGAAATGGAAGTATGAAAATTTTTTAGAATGGACAGGAAATACAAATTAAGGGCGAAGTGATGGAAAGATTTTAACAGTGCTAGATAAAAGGTAACAGAAGGCTGGATATGAAGAGCATGTGATGTGCTACTTCTTGATAGTACATAAGAAAGGAATGATAGAAGATGTAGAGCAAGTATAGCAAGAATGTTAGAATCTAGTTATAGAATTGGAAGACATTTTAACAGGGATAGATGTTAATGAGCAATTCTAGGAGTTATTAAAACAATAAGCCGATATGTTCAAAGTTCCAAAAGGACATCTTAAACGATTCAATGGTCATTGTTTTCCATTGAAAGAGGGAGTTAAGGTAATAAACGTGAGATCGTACAGGTACACCAGATTACAAAAAAGTGTGATAAAGGGGTTAGTAAATGAAATGTTAAAACAAGGAATCATACAGCAAAGCATGAGTCCCTTCACTGCACTTGTAATTTTGATTAAAAAGAAGGATGAATCATGGTAATTTTATGTGGATTATAAAGCATTGAACCAGAATACCATAAAGGATAAATTTCTGATGCCACTGGAAGAAGAGATGTTCGATGAGCTATAAGGGGGCAAGAATTTTTGTAAACTAGATTTATAGATTGGTTACCATCAGATTAGAGTACATGAATATGACATCTATAAAATAGCCTTCAAAACACACGAAGGTCATTACAAGTTTGTGGTGATGCCATTCATATTAACAATGCTCCTGCAAGATTCTAGAGTTTAATGGATCATATATTCAAAGCCTATTTATATAAGATTGTGTTGGTAATTTTTGGATAATATATTAATTTACAACAAAAACATCAAACATCTGAAGCTTTTGAAAACAAAATTAGAGATGTTAAGAAATCATCAGTTATATGTGAAATTAAGTATTTGTTTAAAGCTAAGAAGGTGGAGTATTTGGGACACACCATTGGCTAGGAAGGAGTTTTGACGGATCCTAAAAAGGTATAAGTAGTAAAGGAATGGACAAAATTGAGGACACTGAAACAATTGAGGAGATTTTTGGATTTATGTGGTTACCATAGAAGGTTCATTTGTGGGCATGGACAAATAAGTCTACCAATGATAAAATTTTTGAAAAAAAATGCCTTTGTATAGTCAGAAGAAGCATTTAGAGCATTTAAAGAATTAAAGGAAGCTCTAATTTCAGCTCCAATATTCGCTCTTTCGAATTTTAATAAGTTGTTTGTGTTAGAAGCAAATGTATATTCAGAAGGGATGGATGTTGTTTTTTTACAGGAGAATCTAACTACATCCTACATAAGTAAGAGGTTGTTTGATCATTATAAACATATATCAATTTATGTAAAGGAGTGTTAAGTGTTTCTCAATTAATTAAACGTGACTTCTTGTCTTCAATAGTGGTGAATGTAAGGGACATATTGGGAAGGCAAACAGATGTTTTATTAGTTAACTAAATATGGATTTAAAGCTTATTAAGTCTAGTTTTAAATAGAGAAAATTACAGGTTCATTAGAATTTTTTTAAAGAAATTTAAAGTTATTTATTAAATGCTGCTCAACTATAAAGTTTGTTGTTTAATAATTCTATTTTTTATGTTTCTTTTGATTAATAGTTGATATTTGGCTTGTAAAAGGACTTGTAATCAATTGTTATAAGATGGAGATAAGAAGTGGAAATATAGAATAAATTTTTTCAATTAACCCTTTCTTTACTTCTTCCTCTATAGCTTCTAACAAATTAGTATCGGAGCTTTGTTCAAATAATGACAAACTAATATCACCTTCTAATACCCACAACTAACCAAAACAACCTATGATCGATGGGTTGTACCCATAAATGATATAATTAGGTCTCATGGCTTATGGGACCTTGTCGAGAAGGGATATGAAGATCCCGTAGATGAGGATATTGCAAGCATGGTTGAACTAGAAGCTTGGCAGCAAGCAAAGAAGAGAGATCAAAGTGCACTCTCAATTATTCATCAATGACGAGATGATGACATGTTCGGGATTGATAGGGTGAAAAAGGTGTGGCTCCAAACTTTAAGGGTTGAGTTTAAGTCAATTTTGATTAAGGAGAATGAGTCTACAATAGATTATTTTACTTGAGTATTAGAGGTGGTGAATCAAATGAAGTGGCTCGATGAAAAGAAGGAAGACATATGAGTTATAGAGAAGATTTTTGCTCTCTCAACATGAAGTTTAATTATGTGGTAGTGATGATTATAGATTCGAAGGACATAGAGTCCATGACCATCGACGAGTTAAATGGATCGTTGTTAGTTCATGGAGAAAGAATGTAGATGACCTAACAAGAACTGATGGAGAAAATGTTGCAAACCTTTACTTTAAATAAAAAGGAAATGACAGATGAGGAAGAGGTTAAGGTTGTGGTAGAGGCTGAGGTTGTGATAAAGGTCGTGTTCACAGTCAAGGAAAAGGCAAGTAAAATTTATTTCATAAAGGTGGAAACAAGAGTTCTAAAAAAGGTCATAGGCGAGGAAGAAATAAAAATTATAGAAAGGATAAAAGCTAGTTAGAGTCCTATGCATATGATAAGAATGGCCACTATTATTAGGAATGTTAAACTAAGAGTTGTGATGAGGAGACGACCTTTATCGAGCATAAAAAGGTAGATGGTAATACTCTTTTGTTTTCTTAAAAGGAAAGCTCTATAGAAAAAGATGTTACGTGGTATCTCAAAAATGGCGTAAACAACCATATAATAGAAGAAAGAAGCAAATTTATGAATTTGGATACAAAAGTGACTGGGAATGTTCATTTTGGATGATACAAAGGTAGAGGTCAAGGGAAAAGGCTTGGTGGTTTTGGCCGCAGGCAATGGAGATCATAAACTTCTCTAGAATGTTTACTACATCCTGAAAATGAAGAGTAGTATTTTGAGCATCAACTAACTTTTAGAGAGTGGACACAAAGTGAAAATGGAGAACAATTATTTGTGGCTTTGAAATCAAGATGATAGATTTGTTGCTAAAGTTGCCATGAAAAAGAATCGAATGTTCATGTTAAATGTGAAAATGGTAAAAGCAAAGTGTTTACAAGCTTATGTTAAGGATCCTTCATGGATTTGTCACATGAGATTTGGGCAACTCAACTTTGAAGGGCTCAAAATTCTAGAAGCAAATAATATGGTGAAAGGAGTTCCCAAAATCAACCACTTGAATCAATTGTGAGAGGCATGTCTACAAAAAAACATGTAAGAAAGAGCTTTTTAAAGGCGTTACTTTTAAAAGCAACCAAGCCTTTACAACTTGTGCATTCGGATATGTGTGGTCCTATCAAGCCATAATCTTTCGGTAAGTGTTTATATTTTGTGCTCTTCATCAATGATTACACGAGGAAGACGTGGGTTTATTTTTTAAATAACAAGAGTGAATTTTTTAGACATTCAAAAATTCAAACTTCTTGTTGAAAAATAAAGTGGATATAAAATTAAAGCTTTAAGAACCGATAGAGGTGGAGAGTTCACTTATAATGAATTCAAGGTCTTTTATGAGGAAAATGGTATTCGACGTCCTATGACAATCCCAAAAGCATCATAACAAAATGGGGTTACAGAGAGAAACAATAGGATAATTCTTAACATGGCAAGCACGATGCTAAAAAGTAAGAATATGCCTAAGGAGTTATGGGTTGAGATGATTGCATGTCCAATTTATCTCTTTAGTTGTTCGCCTATAAGGAGTTTGGAGACAATAACCCCTCAAAAAGTATGGAGTGGATGGAAGTTAAGTATAAGGAACTTAAGAGTTTTCAAATCTATTGGTTATGTTTTTGTATCTAAACAAGAAAGGATAAAACTTGATGATAGAAGAAAGAAGATTGTGTTTATTGGCTATATCAAGAACCCTAAAGGGAATGAATGTTTCGACCCTATTTATAAGAAAGTTGTGATTAGGAAAGATGTGGAGTTTGAGGAAAATGCATCTTGGGATTGAATTGTTTAAGAAGAAGAGACATATAGTTTTCTTTTATATTTGGGAGAAGATGAGAATGAGGATAAAAAAACTAAAGGCAAAAGTTCAACTCCTTCATACCAACTTCTTCCTCAACAAGCTCAAATGAATAACCTCAAAGATTTCCAAGCATAGGAAATCTTTGGTAGCCAAGAGAAAAGATGGCGAGAATCTTTTTTGTCTATTTGCATATGATGAATCTTTGAGTTTTGAAGAGGTTGTTAAAGACAAGAAATAAATGCAAGCTATACCATTAAGAAAAATGATACTTAGGAGTTTGTCACACTACTAAGTGGTCATCAAGCAATTGGGGTTATATGAGTTTATAAGCTAAAGCAAATGCAAAAGAAGAAATTGAAAGGTATAAGGTAAGAATAGTTGCAAAAATAATCAAAAGCATAGTGTGGATTATGAAGAAGTATTTGCTCCCTTTGCTCGTTTAGAGGCAATATGGTTATTAGTCGCTCTTATGGCCTGAAATTGGTGGATAGTTCATCAAATGGATGTGAACTTAGCCTTTTTAAATGGTTCTCTTGAAGAAGAAGTATATGTGGAACATTCGAAAGGATTTATGGTTGAAGGTAATCAAGATAAGATGTTAAAATTAAAGAAGGCATTACATAACCATAAAAAAGCACCAGGAGCGTGGTATAGTTTACTCAACAAATATTTTCATAAGAATGGTTTTTTAAGATGTGTTCATGAATATGCACTTTATGTTAAAAAAGAGAAATATGATATTTTGTTTGTGAGCATTTATATGGACGACCTCATTCTTAAGGGAAATAATTCATAAGAGTATAATGATTTTAAGAAGACGATGGCAAGAGAATTTGCGATGAGTAATATTCGAATTATATCATATTATTTGGGCATAGCAGGAAAGCAATGGAGTGATAGTTTATTTATCTCTTAAGAGTTATATGCAAGAGAGATTATAAAAAAGTATAAGAAGATAGATTGCAATCCTGTAAACACTCAAATGGAGTGCGAAATAAAACTCTCTAAGGAAGATGGAGTAAGGAAAGTCGATCCAACCACATTTTGAAGCCTTGTAGAAACCCTAAGGTACTTGACATGTACTAGACCTTATATATTATTTACTATCAGATTAGTGAGTCAGTTTGTAGAGAATCCAAGTGAACAACACATGCGAGCCGCAAAGAGAATTCTTCAATATTTGAAAGATACTCCTGATTATGGAATTTTTTATACTTGTTCTAATGTGGCTTGCTTAAAAGGATATTGTTATAGTGATTACATCAATGATATTGATGACTAGAAGAATACTATCGAGTTATATTTTTCTTTAGAGAAAATGCAATTTCATGATGTTCAAAGAAACAATCAGTTGTAACACTCTTAACAAATGAATCGAAGTATATTGTTATAACGACTTGTGTATGTCATGCGATCTGGCTAAGGAGATTGCTAGTTGAACTTCATTTTGCTAAAAAAGAAGTGACTAAAATTATGGTGGACAATAAATCAACCATTTCTCTTGCAAAAAATTTGACGTTTCATGATCGGAGTAAGCATATAGATGCAAAGTTTCATTTTATTTAGGATTGCATTACTAACAAGAAGGTTGAAGTAAAATACATCAAAACTCTTGATATAATAATTGATATATTTACAAAACCCCTCAAGAAAGATAAATCTTAACAGTTTGGAGAGATGGTTAGAGTTGTGAAGAAGTCAAGTTTACAGGGGGTGCTGAGGGTTTTTCAACTAATTAAATGTGACTTCTTGTCTTCAGTAGTGGTGAATGCAGGGACATTTCGGGAATGCAAACGGATGTTTTTATTGATGAAATAATTATGGATTTAAAGCTTAATTCTAGTTTTATGCTATGTTTGGTTGGGTTTATTAATGGAATGGAATGAAATGTATTCCATCGTTTGGGATGAGACTTTACAATGAAATGGAATAGGAGAGTTTCATATTATACCCATTTTATCCTAAACAGTAAAAATAAAAAACCTATGATTTGGGAGGTTTGGGATGGAATGTAAGATAATAAACAATATTGCACTATATTACATTATAAACCCTTCATCCAAATAATATTTCATTATATTACATTATGAACCCTTCCATCCCTCTCAAACAACAAGTTTCTAATATTTCATCCATTTACATTTCTTTCCATTATAAACCATTCCATTCCTTTAAAAACCTTACGTCCGACCAAACATATCCTTAAATAGCACAAGTTTTAGGCTTTCTAAAGAAAGTTATAGTTATTTTATTAAAGGCTACTCAGCTATAAAGTCTGTTGTTTAGAATTCTATTTTGAACGTTTATTTTTATCAATAGTTGATATTTGGCCTATAAAAAGACTTGTAATTAGTTGTTGTGAGATGAAGATAAGACTGGAAATATAGAAATATAAGTTTTTCAGTTAACCCTTTCTTTTCTTCTTCCTTTATAGCTTCCAATAAAGTAGTTCCTTGCTTTGGTAATGGATATTAAGCAATGGTAGCATTACTTGACGAGTCACCATTTCATCATATAAATGGATCATTGGAACTTACAGTACCTTTTGGAACATAAGATAACCACTTCATTTCAACTTACTTGGCTTCTTAAGCTTATCAAATTTGAATTTTCAATTTGATACAAAAGGGGCCAAGATAATTCAGCAGCTGATGTGCTATTATGAGTGACAAATGCTAAATTATTCACTCGCTCTATTGCACAAGTCTCCAATGATTTATTTTAGGAAATTAAATGTTGATGGAGAAATGATGAAAATGTTTAGAAAATAATACAACAGCTCCTGGAAGGTGATAACATGATGTTGGCGTATACTTGGAATCAATAATGTTTATATTGGAAATGGAAATTAGTGGTAGGAAATTCTATTTAGTTACGATAGAAACCTATCGAGCTATTCTATGCCTTGGCACAAAGAGCGCATTCAGGGTGGTTGACAACATATAGGAAGCGCAATATGCACTTTTTGGGGAAGAATGGAGAAGGATGTGAGGGAATTTGTAAGGAAGTGTGATATATGCCAAATGAACAAATATGATCTAACCAAACCTGCGGGACTTTTACAACCTCTGTAAATTCCACAGGAAATATGAACTGAGGTTAGTTTAGATTTTAGGAAAGGGTTGCCTAATTTAAATGGTTGTTTAATCATCTTATTGGTAGTAGATTGATTGATTAAATATGGCCATTTTCCCCCCTATTTTGCATCCTTATAGGGCTGCAAAACTAGCTAAACTCTTTATGGATAATGTATGCAAATTACATGGACTACCTAGTATCATTATTAGTGACAAGGAAGCCATGTTCACTAGTACATTTTGGAAGGAGTTGTTTCAATTACAAAGAGTACAACTACATTTTCCACGACTTATCATTATAGATTAATGGATAAATTAAAGTTTTGAATCTCATTTTAGAGACATATTTACAATTATCCGAGCTAACAGAGTACTTGAGTACCATTAGTAGAAAGGTGGTATAATACCACCTTCATTATATATCCACTACACCCTTTGAAGCTCTATATGGTTATACTTCACCGTTACATATTCTTTATCTAGTGGGTGGTTCGCATGTGTTACTGGAGAATAAATTTTGAAAGATTACGAGGCCATAATTTGTTAGTTATTAATGTAGAAATTATAATCTAGTTTTACATCTTTTGCTATAGGTTATAGTCCAATAGGATTTGTTTTAATTCAAAAGACATGATTGCTTTTTGCGTTGTGGAAGCAGATTTTTAGGAGATTAACTTGTGTTAGTGGGTAGCTATAGTGGATTGTTAGTTGTGATTAATAGGTTGGTACTGGGTCATAGTGAGACCTTGTTTTCTCATAGTTTGCTACATTCTCTTGTGTATAAAAGGTTGGTTTGTGGATGAATACAAAGAATTTTTTTTGCTCAATTTCTTGCCTACCACTTGTTTGTTAAAAGTTCCCTTATAGCTTTTATTCTTATAATTAGCCTATTATCTTACATTTGGTATCAAAGCTAAGTTACAATTCCAAATGGCTAACAATCATGCTAGAGTAAACCTCTCACAGCCTTCAATTCCAATTTTTCAAGGTACTAACTACAATGTATGGGGTACCAAAATGAAGAAATTATTTTTATCCTAAGAACTATAGGATTTGGTGGAGAATGGATACAATAAAGATGGGACAATAATTGACAATGTTAGAGAACTTTGAAAGAAAGATTCCAAAGCCTTATTTTTCATCAATAAGTAGTGGATGATGCAATTTTCCCTTATATTGCTACTGCCACGAAGTCAAAAGAAGTTTGGGATGCATTGCAGAATGTCTACCAGGGGGAGTGCAAAAGTGGTAAATGTTAAACTTCAAACTCTTATTTGAAAATTTATTTCTGAAAGATGGAGATAGCTTGTCTAAATATATTTCCATCAAAATTGATTTTGTTAATCAAATCAAAAAATATAGTGAGATTTTGAGTAAGCAGAAGGTGGTTGAGAAAAATCTTAAAATTTTACCAAAGAACTATGATCTTATTGTGGCTGCAATTGAAGAGTGAAAAGATCTACGACTACTAATTGTTGATGAACTATAGGGGTGTATTTGTTCTTATAGTGATATAATGAAGAGATATGATAATGATTATGTTGAGAATGTTTTTTTTACAATAAAATGCATATTTCATAAAATGGAAAAGAACCCAGTGAATAAAGAAATAAAAGTAACTTCAACAAATCATATGGTGGACATTCCTCATAAGGAAGAAGAGGAGGCAAAAGCAGTGGCCGATCCAACGGGAATAACCAACAGTTTATAAGTACTGACAAAGGTGAAAATGGTAGACAAAAGCATTGCTACTATTATAAGAGGTATGGGAATATAGAAAGGTTATGTAGGCTTAAAGAAAAAGAAGCTAACCTAGCCTAAAAGAAAGAGGAAGAAGAAAGTGAGAGTCTCTTTCTTACATGTTTTTCGTCTAGGTACATCAATAGTGGTTGTGGTAATCACATGATAAGTGATTTGCAACTCTTTACAAATTTAGATGAATTTATGACTAGTCAAGTTACAATGGGTGATGGAACAATACATATAGCATAAGGAAAAGGTACTGTGATGCTGAACTCTCTTCGTTTGAACTGTATTTAGAATGTACTGTATGTTCCTGATTTGGATTCAAATTAAGTGTGGGGCAATTTATGATGGATGTTTATTCACTTGTTTTTAAAGATTCTACTTGGGATGTGTTTAAAGATAAATTAAAGAGGATCTTGCTTAGTGTTGATGGCAAAAAAGAAGATCTTTCTTAACATTATCAATTATGATGAAAAAGATGTATTGAAGGTAACATTGACTAATGAGAATTGGCTTTGGCATCATAGATATAGTCATTTGGGTAAATTAGTTCTCATGTCAGAAAAGAGCTATGTCAATCAGTTGCCAGTGATTAAAGATGCAAATGAGATATGTGATAGCTGTGTAATTGGGAAGCAACATCACTACTTTTTTTCAAAAAGGCAAGCAAGATCTTAAAAACCAACAAAGTTGATTCATGCAAACATTTGTGGGCCTATAAGTACACTTTCCCTCAACAAAAACATGTATTTTTTATTTTTTTATGATTTTAGTTGAATAATATAGATTTATTTTCTCAAAGAAAAAACATAAGCTTTTTATATCTTCAAGAAGTTCAAAACATACATTGAGAAGCAAAGGCCATGTTTGGTAAACAACTTATCATATATTTTTTAGTTGCTTGAAACATTTTAACTGTTTTGACCATGTCAAATAGCTGATGGATATGTTTGGTAATCAGTTGATTGGGTTGGCTAATTGAACCCAATCAACTAATTTTGGAAAAGCTCATATGTAGTAGCATTTTGAGTCTGGAACTTAAAATTTAATATTCAAAAACTGATTGTACCCTTTAAGTTAAAGTCGTTGTCCTCATGTTTTGCCATGGAGAACAGTAGCCTCTTTAAAAAGACAGGAAGAAAAATAGGTTACTGTTTGGGGGTAAATTTCATTTTCAATTTTCTTGTTATGTTCACGTCAAATCAAGGAGACAAAAAGCCTTGAATCTGTATGCAGCTTTTGTAAATCCTTGTAATGGGAAAAGAACAGTTACAAGGAAAAACGTTTTACTATCCTCGTAATTATTCATTGTTAGACTCCCATAAGTTGCATACAAATTTCATATAATTATTGATATCAGCTTTCTTTTTTTCTTTTTGCAATAATTATTGATCTTAGGCTATGTTAAGTATCTATCATTAATTTAAGATTGAGAAAAGGAAAAAAAAAAGAAACATTTATTATTATTATTATTATTGTTATTATTATTATATATTTTAATAGATTTATAAACTTAATGTTTGTAAAATTAAATATCTAAAATTTAAATTCTTATGAGAATAATAAAAAAATATTAAGATGTAATACTCATGTCTTTATAAATCTTTTTTTAAGTTATACCCTCATAAGTCATTTTACACATAAGCAGCTAATAGTAGACATTTAATTTTACCAAGC
>JANZXV010000006.1:5470192-5481803 GCA_027576455.1 Erythroxylum roigii
CGTGGACAAGGCGACTTATCAGAACCGTGCAAGCATAAGTCGACTTACACATGTACAAGTCGACTTATCACTTACACATATATAGTGGAAACCTTCTTGGATCATATTTTCAAGCTTAATGGGATGTTTGAAACTATAGTCAATGATAGGAATCTGCTCTGCTTGAGTATATTTTGTAAGAAAACTTTCAAGCTATAAAGGGTGAGTGTAAACTTCTGTAGCGCCTACCATCCGCAATTAGATGGTCAGACGCTGTAAATAAGGTACTCGAAACTTACTTTTGTTGCTTTTATGGTAACACTCTTACAAGGTGGACAGAATAGGTATCTTTGGTCGAATGGTATATACACTATATATCATATGGTCATAAGCATTAGTCACTTTAAAGTGCTATATGGGTATCTTCCTTCGGTATACACGCCTTACTTTGTTAGAAATTCTAAAAATTTGATGGTCGATCAAGTAACGAGAGATAAGGAAGCTACTCTCACTTTGGCAAAATTCCACCTCCCATGAGGTCAGCATCGCATAGCAGTACTCAGATTGAAAATAAATGGATAATGTGTTTAAAGTTGGTGAATGGATGTTCCTTAAACTTCAACCTCAAACTTCAACCTCTTATAGGCAACACTCTTTACATAGAAGAAACAATTAGAAGTTATTCCCTTTATGTTATGGCCCTTATTAAATTATGGAAAAAGTGGACAAGTGGCTTACAAATTATTAAAATGGGCACAGTGGCTTACAAATTATTGCTTCTTGAAGGATCACCCATTCATCCAACATTTCAGGCGTGTAACTCAAAAAGTGTGTGCAGCTGAAGGACAATAACTTCGACTGCTTACCAACAACAGTCAAAAGTATAGACAGGATTCTTAAAGCAACATTTGGGTCGTAAACTTATTAAGCATCGTAATAAGCCCATAACACAAGTACTGGTACTATAGTAAACATACGGCTCGGGTGAAGAATCAACTTGAGTCATTATTTCAGCTACAAAAACACTTCCCACGTAAAAAAACTTGTCAAAATTTTTGAAGGAAAGAACTCTGCTACGAAAAGAATTAAAGATCATGGGAACTAATGGTTACTAAGGTTTTTAGTAAAACACAGTCGTTAGAGAACCAAAACAAAGTCGTATAGGAACACAAAGACAACAATAGTCAAGATATATACTTAAATGTTGCGTAATCGTTGTAGCCTTGGCAGTTTTATATTTTCGCAACAACTGATATGAATTTCATGAATTAAATCTTATTATCTTGTCCTTTCTCCACACTCTCTGCTTCATTCTCTCTCCCACCCTTCTGATCATCTTCTTCTTACGTTTTCTTCATACTAATCACACACGATCGCCACCGTTTCCATTTTTCCCGTAACATGATCATTATCAATAATTTCTTTATCTGCTTCGCTGAAGCTGAATATCTACCTACACCATTATATTCAACTAATGGTGTGCACTATAAGCTAATATTTATGGCCCATAAACCATCACTTCACTTGTTTTCCATCCTAGTAATTAGGGTTGTCCAAATGTTGGGTCGGTCAGGTTTGTGTATAAAAATATCGAGTTGGCTCATCTCTATTATGTTCAAAATTCCAGAGAGGGACAACCATTTTCTTTTCCCGTACTGCAGAAATTAGGAACTTATGACATGCTAATCTTAGAAGATATCAATAGCTTAGTACAAGAATCCACCTTAAAATGGAAAACTATACATTACTGCATAAAAAATAATATAAAAGTGCGAGAGGATTAAAAGTTCTTATTTACGAATGAGTCCCAAACTTGGACTCATGTTCTACTTGTTTCTGAGTCCCGTATTTAATCGATACTTCTAATAATAAAACATCAGTTGAATCTATAATGATTACTTGAAGTAACATTACTTTAAAATCCTTCAGGTTCTTGTTAAATGGATGATAGAGCATACAACTTTTGATATATACTTCACCACATGATCATTGTAGGGGAATTCCCATTACAAGAGGAGGGAACATATTTTAAAATCCAAAAAAAAGTGTTTGAATGATAATTTTAAACTAAGAAAGGTACATAAAACTAAATAGTACAATTTGTTGCTTACATTCCTCATTTTGCATGTAAAATCATCATCATTTCTAGTATTTCTCATCTGCAACAATCACATATATCCTCTCTCTTCCTATCTATCTCAATCTCTGCTTGAAATAATGAATATTTGAAATAAAAACAAAATTTAATACTTCAGCATCTCCAATTAGATGAGGATAAGACATTTGTGGAAATGGGCCTCAGAATGTTCCTACGTTATATTAAGCAAAGCTTGTGAAGGTGCAACTCAGTATTTTTTTCATTTTCTTGCTAGACATGGTCACTTAACAATAACAATGCAGAGCAAATTTCATAATCCAATCAACACTGCAAGTGTTTCTGTATAACAATATGTTGGAACTTTTTGTATTTGTTAGAGTATTTCGTATTGACTAAACATGAAAATCTTAAACAGTTTATAAATGGTAAGGTTTAGCTAACTAAATGACTAATTATGATCATTTTAACAATGGTTGATCCAAGCTCAATTATTTTTAATGAACTCTACACTCTGCTCATTCTAGAAATTCTAATAGTATCAACTATCAAATCCAACGAACATGTAAAAATGGTGGTCTGGCCATACTCCTATGTGATTGATGGGTCACAAAGAAAGCCCAAAAGTATTTTTAATGAGCCCATATTAACGGGGAATATGTGTACAAATTTCTAATGTTTTACTTTTGACATATTAAATTTTACTGTCACAAAATATTCATAAATTAATTACTAAATATATAAAATTTAAGAGTGCATCTCTATTTTTATAAATATAAATAACTCGTTACACAAATAATTAATTTTCGTGATAAATTCTGTTTTAATATGAATTGTTTTTATTTAATTTTTGTTTTATGAAAACAGATTTACTTTTTAATGTCTGTTTATTCATTGTATTGTCGTGTATAATTGCATAATACATATTGGCATTGTTTATTATGCAATGAAAGTTATGTAACACTTCATTCTAAAACATGCTTCCTCTATGTGAAATATTTGAATATGAATCAAAAAGAATGTCAGAAAAATAAGAGAATGGCCTATCATATAAGCAACTGCTTCTAATGTTTGTTATAAATAGAGATAAGGCATATTTAATTTTTTTTTTGAACACCCTACTTACAAGAGGGGCTAGCAGGGAGTCGAACCTGAGACCTAACTGAAATCAAGCCTAGCATATTTAATTTTTTTATCTTGATGAAAATTGATAGCAAGAAGCTTAAAGCATAAATATTGCCTTAAATTATAAAAGACAAAGAGAAATAGCTCTGGATTGATTAGATGGTCACTACATATTTCTTAAGTGTCATATGTAAGTTATAAAAAGATGAATTTCAGATTATATTAGTGAAGTCATGTTAAATATTAAGTATGCTTAAGCTAACATTTGTACAAATTTTCATAAATATGAGATGTCACTATAAATGAAAAAGATTTAACACTGTAATATATGGCTGATATCATGTATATAAAATAAACCATAAAAAAGATTAATGTAAATTATAAGATTTTATCTTATATTGCGTGAGACCCAATAAGTTAAATAAGCCTCATAATATACCCTTATAGCTCTTGTCTAATTGTTGAGAATTAAATTTAAGATTTGTCATTTTAAAGTATTATTAAAGAATCATATGTGATGCAATCTTGTGAAATAATTTCAAGAAAATAAATGAAACACAATTCAAGAAGATTTAGAATAAAAAAAAGGTTATTTTGACTTATAGCTCATATAAAGTTTATGAAACAAATGAAATTAAAGAATAATAAAGATATGAGACATGACCTATGGTAAAACATATAAAATCTACTCAAGTATCGATCCATTGGTCAAAATGTCATATATTAGTCATGAATTATTGAACGGTATAAAAATTAAAATTAATTAAAAAAAATTTAATCAGTTAATTCATATGTATAAATGAGAGTTGATAGGCACAAACATCTGTGATAATATGAGTATCCGATTATAAATTATAATAACTACTGAATTGCCAAGACGGTTTAAAATTTTCCAAAACTATAAGATATAAGATTCGACTCTAAAAGCATACGGATAAAAGAGAATATCACTGAAAATAAGTCTTTAAAAAATCAAAAGTCGTCCTTAGTCCTTACTATTTAAGGCGCTCGTTAGCTTCCCTCTCAGATGGTGTCGCTTGAAAGAGAGCAAAATGCAGCTTATCAGGAATTGCCTCGTGAGATCTGGAGCAATTCCCAACTTGGCAAATCAACGTCAAGCATTTTTTAGGAGTAGGCATCGTTGCTTTGCACGAGCGTCTGATACTCTTTAGAGCAAGCTAGAATGTAAATCTGTATTCTAAATATATCAATATTTATGTAATCCTACTGATTTCACATGCCTTATAATTGCATCTCTTAGAATGGGCTTTGTTATTAAGTCTGGTCCATATCCCATGTAGATATATACTTCACGTTTACTGCAACTTTTGTAACTACATCTTTAACATAATTATACTTGATCTCTGTATGCTTTGTTTTGCAAAAGTTTGGAAGCTTTCGTATAAGCTATTGATGTGTAACTATCATAGTTGATTAATAATGGATAAATTTTAGTTATAATGACTCCCAAATGAACTAAGAAACATCTAAGTCAAACATCTTCGTGTACTATAACTAAAAATGCTATAAATTAGGCTTTCATTGTAGATAAAGCAACAAAAAATTATTTTTGACTTATTGGTGTGCGTTGTTAGGCATATACAAATTAATACCTTATTCATACCATTAATTAAGTAGCAACTTAGTATAGGTTGAAATAAGAGTCGATCCCACAAGGAGACTATTGTTTATTAAATTTTCATTTTGAATGCAAATGAGAGTATTAATAAAGTAAATGTATGTAATTATAATCCCAAATAAAGCAAAATTCGTTTAGAAAGCCAACAAAACAAGATGAACACCTATAATTTGATGCTTAAATCATCTTAAACTCGTGCAAAACTTGTTCTCCAATTAATTCACTAGTTTCACCTCATTAAACTTTAAAGATTGTATTATACTTAAATCCTTTAATAGCCCAACATGTGAGCTGTCATTTATCATGTTTTTGGCACTTAAAACAAGTTAAAATCATGTTAAAACTTCATAAAATCAGAACAAAATGTACAACTCAAAAACAAAGAGCAAACAATGCAAATTCAGCTTCTTTGAACATTTAAGATTGCTTCTTTCAAGTTCATTTAATCTCATCATCTTTCACTTGGATTTCTAGGCATAGTAAACTTAAATGTATGTAGAAATCATGTTAAGAAAACAAGAAAACAACAGTAAATAGTCAGCTCTCAAATCTGATTGCATAAATAGTCTAAGAATAACACTATCATATTCGAGTTGCATATTTTTAAAATTCCAATTTTAGGAAATTAATTTCAGGAATTTTTCTAATTGCATTCTAGCATTCAAATAACTCCCTAAACATACGCAAATACAAAACAAGTATAAATGACTAGTTCCAGACATAGATTAATCATAATCTAGAAAATACGCAAACTATACGCAACTGGACAACAACCTGCACATCAAATTAGATTTTGTATTTTGTTGTTTCTTCTTTTCAAAGATGTTTTAGGACTTCAACTTTTAACCTTTAAGAATTATAAAACCAGGACATATATAATGGGATGTGGGAAAATTACATGTAAACATTTAAACACAGCTGAAACGGAATAGTTAGGGCCTGGAGACATTTTCTCATCAATCACTTTACTACATATCCTCTAAGCTTCCAACTTCAATTACTTATTTCAATCAAGATGTTCTCCAATTAATTTTGTAGAACTTAGTCGTTAAAATCCTTTAACTTGTGGCCTTATCTAGTAAAAAAGCATAATAGACCAAAAACCATACCACACACATGTAAAGATAGGAAGGGGGTCCAATCAGAAACTGGAACTAATTAATGAAAACATAAACTTTTAACACTAAAAACATAACATAAACAAAATTTGAACATGCATATTAACAAGTGAGTAATCATACATTAAGCCATAAATTTATTCATCTGAGTTTAGATTTTTATCATCGGCATCCCGACCTATAAAGTAGGCCAACTGTAAAGACGCTCACCAACCGAGCTCTCCTTATCTCCCTTTATTATTCTAGAACTGAACTAACCCAACTCTAAATTGATTAATGCAATTATTTCTAAGAAGACATCATTAGCCCCAAGAGCTTCAACCAACTAATTAACGAAATTCCTAGATCATGCGAAACTCTAATTAAATCTCAGCTTTTTGACCAACTAATGATTTAATAGTTGTTACTTGACTCGCTAAACTCAACAGAAATTATGGACTAAAGACAAAGTGATAGCAAACAATTCACATTCAAATATATCAAGACGTTTCTAAATTTCATAAGAACATGAATCATCAATAAATTGGCTTCAGCATCGCACAAATACTGAAATACTCGTAATGTTAAAATAACTTAAAAATAATTATCTCAAATTATCCAAAACAAATAACTAAACTAAAATTCTAAAACTTTTAAGCAAATTAAATTTGGAGAACTAGATACAGAGAGTAAGAGTGAGAGAGACTCATTCGATTGATAGCCTGGACTCTACAGTTCAATGATTACTTTGACGTGATAGCTTAACCTGTGAAATCCTTCTCCCAAAGGGCTTGGGATGAAAAAGTATATTAAGGAGCTTGATTTCAAGCAAAATATGCATGTGTTTTGTTGTGATAGTTAGAGTGTTATTCACCTTGGTAAGAACTCTACATTCCATACAAGATCGAAGCATATTAATGTGAGATATCATTCGATTAGGGATGTGTTGAATTCCAAGCATCTCTCACTTGTGAAAATCCATATCGACCATAATGGTTTGGATATGATTACTAAGGTCTTGTTTAGGAAGAAGCTTGAAGTTTGCCGCTCGATTGTTGGAATGGCAGACTCCTCCACTTTGTCATGAGGGGGAGATATGTTAGGTTAGGTCACTCAAAGTGAAGGCCCAACTTGTGCCCACTTTGAGGGCATTTTAGACACTTCTTTAGAATATATAAATACCTCCTTTTCAGTTATTTTTAGAGCTAAGTGAATTGAGATAAAGAAGTGAAAAACCCTAAATTAAAAAGTAAGGGTGAGCAGAAATTTTCTGCACAGTGTCGTCGAAAGAAAACGACTGCTAAAGGAATTTTCATCGTTAAATCAGGCTAGAATTTTGATAGACTCTTCAGGACCCATTTATGATAATTCGAACCATTCAAGAGAATCACCCGACTTGTATTAGCCTCCATAATGCAACATAAGTTAGAATCCCACTGATAATGAACTTTTCTCTGATACCAGTATGTTGGGAAAAACCAATATCAATCCACAAACCCAAATCACAAATAACTTGTACAACGAAAACTCAACAATCCACCAACAACAAAACAACCGACTCTGGCCAAACTAATCAATCACATAATATCCACAAGTAAATATCTCAAGCTGACAGTAACAATAAAATCATCAACGAAAAAGAATGCTAAGAATTTTTACGTAGAAAACATCCTCAATGCGAGGAGTAAAAACCACGGGTCCATAGTCTACAAAAAACTCCACGAAGGCTATATTTAGTTGGACGTAATATTTTTAACGAAATGGAATTGAATGTTTTATAATGAAATGAAATGTAAATAGATGTAATATTAGAAAATTGTTGTTTGCGAGGGATGGAAAGGTTCATAATGTAATATAGTGAAATGTTGTTTGGATGAAGGGTTTATAATGTAATATAGTGTAAAGTTTTTTATCATTTTACATTCCATCGTAAACCTCCCAAATCGGAGGTTTTTCATTTTTACTGTTTAGGATAGAATGAGATATAATATGAAATCCTTTTCTTTCATCTCATTCCATTCAATTATAAACCCTCAACCCAAACGATGAATAATATTACATTCCATTTCATTCTATTTCATTAATAAACCTCCAACTAAATATAGCCTAAATCAAATTAACGAGTTCTACAATTGTTCCTAGATCATTTAGGAGCTCAACAACATCATCAAGATTATAGATTTTGACATCAATAAAAAAAAGTTTGATTATAAACTTATGTAATTATTGTAATATTTATTATTGATAAGAACCAATTATCTATAAATATTGTCCTATCTTTTTGCAGATTAAAAGTAGTCTTTAATTTTTTTTTTCCAGAATTCTTTTCCATAGTATTTTCTCTTTTCTATATGCTTTGAACGTCACATCTTATTTATTATAGTTTTGAAACTTTTACAATTTCCTTAACATTGAGAAGTTATTAGAATTTGTACTATTATAGGTGTCCAAATTTATCAATTTTAATAGGGTACTGTTAGTTTTAGCCTCAAAGAGTCAATTCTTAATCATGATTCTATATAAGATATTATTTGTTTATGTTAAAACTAATAGTGTTTTCTTGTTTAACAAAGGACTTGATCATCGTATCTAGGTCAAATAAAGCATATACTAGGTGGATGTATATGATTTTGTAGGATTAGAAAGATTTGTCTGCTAAAAATTAAACAAAATAAATATAATGTTTTAGTGACATAAAATAAGTGACTTTATTATTAAAAATAACATTAATTTTATAGTGACTTATAAATATGAAAAAATTATGATATTTTCATTTTATGCAACGTTTAAAATAATTATTTTATTTAATTATTTATCCGACGTTGGCTTTTCGCATAGTTTTATATATACAAATATTTAAGATTCTTGATTTACTCTTTGTTCTTTGAAGAGTAGTTAATTAGTCACAATAATTCTAGACTCCGTTTCTGATTGATGTAGATAATAAGAGTGACTTTAAACTATATATTCGAACAGCTTTTTAGTTTTGAAGAATAAGTTGAACGATATTGTTTTCTATGATAATAAATAACACATCAATTTGAGTTTTTGATTTGAAAATTCATTTCCAAAACTCATGATAAATTTTTTATATAACTAACCTATATTAACAAATTATTTTGTCAATTCCAATAAAATTATTGTAAGGTTCAATTGGTGTGCATCTAATAGGAATTTCTTACGAATTCGTAAATTACGAGTTGGGGGCTTAACAAGAATCCTTAAATACGATGAATAACTAAATTTTAATTAAAATAAAATCTTATTAATCCAATTTAAGAAGAATCAACGAAAGAACATCTATTTCATTCCTGAATTATTGAACTGAGATAGATCAATAGTCGACCTCTATAGCATTTGATTATTAGATTATTTAACACTTTAGAAGATGGTCAAGGCAGCTTGCTTTCAAGTGCCCATGTAGTCATAAAAATTCATTTTATTCAACAGTATATAAGTTAATTATTACTGTATATCTTTCTTATTAGTTTGTTTATTGCTGTATCTAATTAGGCCCTTAAACAGTATATAATGTTCAATGATGATGGCGTTATCAGCTAAGAACAAGATCGGTTTTATTGATGGCTCGATCCCTCGTCCTGCTTTAACCTTGTCAAATCTCAATGCTTGGAAGCGAGCTAATGATCTTGTTAATTCTTGGATCATTAACTCCGATTCAAAGGAGCTCTCGGCAAGCTTGCTTTATCATGATGCTGCCTTTGAAATTTGGAAAGATCTTGAGGCTCGATTTCAACAAAAGAATGGACCTCGTATCTTTCAATTGAAGAAAAAATTAGCTGAGCTTTCTCAAGGTACACTTTCGGTTACCTCTTATTTCACTGAATTGAAGATTCTTTGGGAAGAATTGTCCTCCACAAAGCCTTTGTGTTCTTGCTTAGCTTGTTCTTGTGGTGGTATGAGAAAAATGCTTGATGATTATCAGCGTGAATATGTTATGGCTTTTTTGATGGGACTTAATGATTCTTATAGCCAGACTAGGAGTAATATTCTCTTGATGGATCCTTTACCTAGTATTGCCAAAGTCTTCTCTCTTGTTGTTCAAGATGAGAATCAAAGGAATATTTGTAGTCCTGTTGTGGCCTCTGATGCAGTTGCTTTTGCCACTCAACATAGCACTGCTTCTTCTTCAAAGAAAAGCAAACCTAGATGCACTCATTGCGATGCCATTGGTCATACACGTGATAAGTGTTATAAGCTCATTGGCTACCCTCCTGGTTATTTTGATAAGCCAAAACCTGGTAAATCAAAGCATGTTTCTGCTCCTGCATCTGCTTTTGCCAACAGTGTACAAACTGTTATGGAACCTGATTCTCTCTCTGCTAGTCAATGTCAACAGTTGATTCACATGCTTACTGCTCAGCTTCAGGTTGCTTCCTCTGATGACTGTCCTGTGAACATGGCTATGTTCGGTACGATTCTGTCTCATACTACTTCTTTGCCTTTGGATGCTAGTTCATGTTGGATTCTTGATACTGGGGCATCTAGGCATGTTTGTTGTGATAAGAATCAGTTCATGACTTTTAGGGCAATAGAAAACACTTGTGTCACTCTGCCTAACAAGTCTATTGTACCTGTGAATTTTTCGGGGGATGTTCAAGTCACTACAGATATCATTCTTCATGATGTTCTATTTGTTCCTCAGTTCAAGTTTAATCTGTTGTCTGTTGGAAGTTTGACATCATGTTCTAATTTGGTTTTGTTGTTCTCTAAAACACAATGCTTGATTCAGGACCAATGCAAGGTGATTGGCAAGGGTGAGTTGAGGCATGGCTTATACATTCTACAGACACATTTTAACAATTCTATGTTTCATGTGAATTCTGTATCTTTTGATTCTTGGCACTGTAGGCTTGGTCACCCTAGTGAAGCTGTTTTGAACATTTTAAAAGGTGTTGTTTCTATTCCTCCATGTAATAAGACTGCACCTTGTTGTGTATGTCCTCTTGCTAAACAAAAGAGGTTACCTTTTGTTTCTTTGAATAAAATTGCGTCACAACCTTTTGCTCTTATTCATTGTGATATTTGGGGTCCTTATAAGCACAAAACATATGCTGGTCAACAGTTGTTTCTCACCATTGTTGATGATTGTACTCGTGCAACATGGACTTTCTTGATGCAACACAAATCTGAGGTTCAAACGTTAATTCCCAATTTCATTTCTATGGTTAAGAGGCAATTTTTCAGAGATGTGAAAATGGTTCGGTCTGATAATGCCCCAGAGTTGGCTTTTACTGATTTGTTTGGAAAATTGGGTATTGTGCATCAGTTTTCTTGTGTTGAGACTCCTCAGCAAAACTCAGTGGTGGAAAGAAAACATCAACACTTGTTGTCTGTGGCTAGAGCTCTTTACTTTCAGTCTAAGGTTCCTATTAAGTTCTGGGGTGAATGTGTCCTTGCAGCTACACATTTGATTAATATTTTGCCTGCCGCACCTTTGGGAAATAAGTCTCCTCATGAATTGTTGTTTGATGAAAAACCTGACTATTTACATCTCAGGACTTTTGGTTGCTTGTGCTTTGTTTCAACACTCAAGTCCAATAGAGATAAGTTCAGTGCTCGTGCCTTTCCTGCTGTTTTTATGGGCTATCCTGCAGGTATGAAAGGCTATAAACTGTATGATATCACTAATCATAAGTTTGTCATATCTAGAAATGT
>JANZXV010000006.1:5484028-5510179 GCA_027576455.1 Erythroxylum roigii
ACCTAGAAAATGTTAATGAATGCATGTACAATCATTTTCATGCGTAAAAATTCAATATTCACGTGTATGTGTATGTCATATTATGTATGAACATGAAATGCATTTTGTAATCTCTCAAAAATCTCTTGTATTTACTATTCTAGCCTCTACATGGGTAATGGGATGTTACTATAAAAGCTTTTAGGAAACTTATTGCCACCATTGTTTATTGTTTAAGGGAAAAAAAGGAAAATGGAAAATTGTATATTATGAGTTTAATGTCAAAAAGAAATTCAAAATTGTATTTCAGAAAAATTGAAATTTTGTTTTACGAAATGTTATGTTATTACCGGATTTGATAATACACGAATAAATTGTTATGACAAATGCTTTACCATGAGTTTTATGATTGTATGGGAATATTACAGTTACATTGTTATGAAAAAGTTCTATATTTTTAAGTAAATTGATTGCACTCACTGAGCTTATTTAGCTCACCATTATTTTATGCTTTTAAACAAACCACCTCAGGTATGCATACAGGTGATGTAGTAATTGGGACTCCGTTGAATGATTAGTTGTATCGTCGGGTGCTGTTGTGCTTTTCTTATCTTTCTTACATATGTGTTTGTTTGAAATTGGCTTAGTTGCTTGTATATATGCTTTAAATTATTTTGGAAAGGGTTTAAAAGTGTGATTTTGTAACTAATTGTGGGATTATAAATATCTTTTCCTTAATGAACTAAGGGCCCTTTAATCCTTAATGATATTTTTAAAATATTGAGAATTGTATATTTGTGATTGCTTGTGTTGTGGACCTGGGGTCCCATTCTAGAAGTTGAGATGGTATATGAAATATTAGAAGTGTTTTAAAATATGTTATACAGGTTTTTAAAATTTTAGGAATGTTAAAATGCAGTCATTGTGCTGCCAAAAATTTTAGTAAAACGGTTTTAAAAAAATCTCCACTATTTTCCACACTTTTTAACTTTGAAGGATAAAAGGTTTTTAATAGTTGAATGACTTGACTTTGCGAAAACCCTTCCTTGGAGTTAGATATCAATTGGAGGGCTACCGTGGGGTCATTAAGAGGGCTTCACTTGAGTTCTGGAAGGGGAACTCTAGGATGGGACCTTTCATCAAGATTTATCAAGAAATTTAAGATTCAAGAAACATGAAAATGCCATGTTTTATCTTTTGTTCTTTTTTACTTATTGTGGCTTTTGATGATTTAAGTATGAAATATTGGGGAATAGATCTAGGTAAGATGAAACTTAAGTCTTTTTGTTTTGAATTGATTCTTTGATTTAATGAAAGATCCTAATTTTTTAGAATTATTCATGACTGTATTGTGTTCAATTGCAATTTTTAATTTTATTTTATATTTCATATAATAGGATTAAGAGATTATACGTTTGAATAGATCACAATATGAATAATAAGGACTGAATGAAATACTAGAGGAATAAATACATAATCTTTTTGAGATAAAGTGAAATCATTCAAGGGAATTCATAAAACAAGTTAATGCATTCTTAGGGTAATTTGATAAGAAAGAAATTTTAGTCAATCAATTTGAGGATAGGGGTTGTATTGCTTGATAGGGGATAGGGTTATGAATTCTACAAGTCCAAGGAACCATCATTAGTCTTTAAATCAAGATAAATTCAAAGCATTAGGCCTTTTCTTAGCTAAACTTACCCCTTGTTTCCTTTAGTAATACGACATGCAGGGAGTGGTTAGTTCAGGGACAACACTACACATTTGACTGGTACTCAGTTATCTGGCATAAGAAATTAAGTCCTAATGCTTCCTATTTACTATGTTTGGCTACATTGAATAAAATGACCATGATGGACAAATTAAATTTTCTAAATTTGGATAATAAATATGTCTTGTGCAAGACTAAATGTGAAACTAGAGATCACCTATTTTTCTGATGTCCTTTTGTTGAGAACATATGGAATAGAACTAAGAATATTTGTCATTAGGGATGGGATGGAATTGCATTCACTGACATCCTGGGGAGGCTAAGAAATTAGAAGACTAAACCTAAAGGGGAACAAAAAAGATAAAAAATACAATTTCTAAACTTTTTCAAAATAAAGAAATGAAAACTTTCTTTTTCGACACAATTTAGAAAATTTTTAGGGTATCAATCTAATGAAATAATGATTCATAGAGAATTACTGCCCAAACCAAATTAGTTGTTCTTTTTTTCTAGCTAGAGATAAGCAAAACTCACTATGACAAAAACTAATATAAAATGCTAAGTTAAAGGATGTGAGGCATTAAATTAAATACTTTTAATTTTAAAGACAATGTGAAACTTGTGAAGGTAGAATCAATAATTGGTGACAAACATTTATGTTAAAATGGAAAGTAACTCAAAAGGTCCTCTACTTAGAATTTCACTTTCTAATGTTTGGATTTTGATCTTAGAACGATAAATACAAGTATAAGAATGAAAGGACTACTAATGAAATGCACAAAAAAGATTAGGGCTTTAACAATTTTGAATAACCAAATTTTGTTTTCAGAAAGAAAAAACCTTACCAATAAGGAACAGAGTAGTAGCAAAGGAAGAAAAAGAAAAAAAAGTTGACTATAGTCTGAAAATGCAGACAACAACTTACCAAAAGCAAAAGAAAGAATAACCTAGTAAAAAAAAGCAAGTAATATCGTATCAAAACAATAAATGGGGTTGATTTTAGGTGTCTTGTAAGATCACAATTGAAGATGGCAAAATAGAGTGACTATAAGTAGAGTGTTTATTTCTATTTGAAATTACTCATGTGATTTCAAATAAGCGATGAGACTAGAGAGATAACAGTAAGAAAATATTTAGGTTAGGTTAGTATAATTAGTCTAATCAAGGAGTTTTTGAAAAGGGAAAACCTAGGAAATTTGAACGGATAAAGTAGTGATGACAAAAAGCTTCAAATCACGATCCCCATGTAGAAAAGGTGATGACAATCTCGCGTTCAACAAGCTCATTCATTTGCTAAAATAAAAAAGCATCAGAAAACTTTGCAAGCATAATAGAACCAGAGGAGCAAGAAGCACATTGATCAAAGCAAAAAAGTGGGCATATGAAGAAGGAGAAGGACTATCATTCTAGAATCACAAGATCCTTTTTTTTTGTCTCCTAAGTGCTTAAACTATGTGACAATCTATCAATAGAAAAAATGGAGTACAAAATAATGAATACTCATAGCTTAAAAGTTCCTAATTTCGGTTAACTTGTATTAGATCCTTTTACACCTTTCATCCAAATCAATCATAAAGAACAATTACGTAATGTGTGGTAGGTGAGAACTCAATCAATCATGTTAAACTTCCTATAGCATTTCAATTTGAATCAATGATTCATGAACACTAAAATCATTCAGAGACAAATTTCAAAACAATTAAGACCTATACAAAGATAAGTCGATAAATAAGAAATAAACGAGTTTTTAAAAAATATTTTTAAAAAAATTTTAGACAAAATAGCAAAAACATATATAAAACAAGAGTAAAATCATCAAATAAACTAAATACTAAACTACCCTTTCCCACACTTATTTTGTATATTTTCCTTAATGTATTAAAATTAATGATTAATAATTTCAACAAAAACAAAACTATGAGAATAAGTGAGACTTCCTTTGTAAAAGTTGAACATGGCCAATACACCACCTAAACACCCAACAATAAGGGTGGAGTGAATTACATAAAAGCAAAGAAGGTCATAAAGTTAATTTCTATCCGAGTGATACTTCTCTCTAATCCATTTTGTTGTTCATGATTTGAGTTGTTAGGGGAAGTAAAAATGGATGGCACTATATGATTTTATGGATTCAAATTTTCCTCTCAATTATCACGATACATCCTTCTTGATTTGGTCTAAGTGGTTCTTATATCAACAAAACACTAAGCACCTTGTTTCTTATTAAGTAGATACATTAAATTTAAGTAAGGGATATTCGATGGCAACATCTTACAAGTAACATATAAATTATTATTTTTATGTCATTAAACTTTTTCAAGTACAATTAGTTGGGTAATCAAAGAACCTAGGATCAGTAGATGATGACTTGACATGACAACATGAAATTATTAAGCTAACCAACATCTAAGATTCACTTTGACTTTTTCGTTATACATCATAAGAAGGAAATTTAGCTTTATTTAATATAACAGAATCTTTCCTACCTAAAAACGTAAAAGCTAGAAACCTATTAATGCATTTCAGGGCAAGAGTTTTTAGAAAAGTATCTTTCAATTTGTTTGGGTCATAAAAGTGAGCATCAGATAATTTTGAATAACTTGTATTAGTTTTAATATCAATACTATAATCACGAGCACTTATTTAAATATTTATTAGAGGTGGCATATTCTATAGTAATAAAGCCAAATGTAATAATATTCAAGGTGAATTTAACAGGTCTACTAATTTTAGAAGTAGTGTAGAATTCACACATAAGCTCAATACAAGTTAGGTATTGAATGAAAAAATTAAGTGTGCCACCTAACATTATCAATCAACTTAAGAATAAGAGTTCTAATGTTCAAAGAATCTATAGCAAGGTGATGAATGTACTTTAGAGGGAATGATGGACTGTTTACAAAACTTGAATACCTTTATTTATCGCTTCTTTCTCAAAATTAAAGGAGCCTATTGAAATCTCTCTGAGGGAGGTAAAATGTGCTTGCTTTTCCATAAATGTGTTCTAGTATGTGGTTTGGCACTTACTTATGTTAAAGACTCAGTTGGAGCCGATAAAGAAACATGTGCTCAAGTTTCACTTGAGCTTTTACAACATTCAAAGGAGAAAAACTTTCTACTTCCTTGAAGTAATGTTGGCATTATCTTTTTCCCATTATTCAATCATGAGGAGAGAGAAGTCACGAAGAGGAGATATAAAGGGACAAAAGAGAGAGAGATTAGAGGATTGAAAGGGAAGATGGAAACTCCAGTTATGACTAAAGGAGAGAGAGTTGATGGCGAAAGGATAACTCTGGTGATGACAAGAGGACCTGGTTATACTTGAGGGGTGGTAAAAGCTAGAGGAGGAAAAGGAGTTAGAGTTAAAAAGAGAAGAAGAAGAAAGAGAGAGAGAGAGAGAGAAGCATTTCATTATTTTTTAATTTTTTTAATTTTTTTTAGTAAAGTACATTTATATACTCTTAAGTCAAAAGCAATCCAGTTGTAGGATGTTGGAATGCCTGATTCAAAAAGGTTATGTTTAGTGATTTGGAAATAAGACGTAGGTACGCTTTATTTAAGAACTGTTGCTTGATGTTTTACAACTTTTTCTGAATGTTACATATGTAAGCTGTGTACTTGCTCTATTAAGTATTTACCCCTAAAATAAAATAAAGTCATGTAATCTACAAAAAATACAAAATATAAATAAAAGAAATTTGCTAAAAGAAAAAATATTGGGTTGCCTCCTAATTAGCACCTTCCTTTAATGTCTTTGGCTAGCTATCATGGTTCCTCACATTTAATAATTTAGGCATTCTAAAATGATACATCTGTGTTTGAAATGGTCATTATTAACCTTAAAAGAGACTATATATTTTAACTGCACTATGAGGAAATACATTAGTAACAATGAAAGGTCCCACCCATCTTGAGCACAATTTATTAGGAAATAGTTTCAAATGGGATTGATATGGTAGAATGTTATGACCAATTGAAAAGTGTTTTCTAAAAATTCTTTGATCATAAAAAGCTCTTATCTTTTTTTGTAAATTCTAAAAATTTTATAGGCATCGTGACGAATTTCCTTTAACTCTTACAATTACAATTTTGGTTAGTCACTAGCCTCACCAGTCTCATATTATGTTGTTTGACAACCCAATATGCCCGATTTTATAATTTAATCAAAAAAACTACATAGTTTGCTAAAAACTAAACAATAAGGAAACATATAGATAGGAGTCTTATAAATTGTGTGGTAGGCCTATAGTGCATCGTCAAAACCCTTACTCTATTCCGTCCTATTCAGGCCAATAGTCTTTTCAAGTATGGATTTGATCTCTCTATTAGACACCTTAACTTATTAATTAGTTTGTGGATGGTAAGCAACAGAAATGAGGTCAGTGACATTATATTGCTTTAATAGAGTCTTTACCACTTTGTTTTAAAAATGCATTCCACGATTAGTAATTCTGACATCGTGAAAATGTTAGTCTTAAGAAAATCTATAACAATTTAAAATCATTAGTTCGAGAAGCTTTTGCTCTCACTGACTTTGAAATATAATCCGCAATAGGAAATATGTAAATATTTCTATAAGAAGGGGAAAAAGGACCCATAAAATCAATACCTTATATATCAAATATTTTACAAGTAAGGATCATCCTAATTATAGTATGTATCATCACTCTTTATTTTATCCTTTTAAGCTTTAGATAGATCAGTTGGTAGTGTTTCGGTAACGAAACACTTGACTATATTGGGATACTAATGTATAGTCTCTTGAATGAAAAAGAGATGCTCTTATGAAAAACTTCCATTCAATGGTCACGACGCTTCACTTATAATCAATTTGTTGAGATGGTCGGTTATTAAAATTTTCACCTTTCTTATCACGTATAGTCAAATCAAACTCTTATAATAAGAGTATCCATTAAACGATTTTTAACTTTTCCTCTTTCTTTAAGAGAAGATGCTTGAGGATTGTATGATGAGAATAAACAATTACTTTAATGGAAAGAAAATATAAACGTAACTTTTCTAGAACAAAAACAATAGCCACAAGTTTTTTCTCCGTGGTGGTGTAGTTGCTTTGCGCACTATCACGTTTTCTTAAAGCATAATGGATAACATGAGAAGCATTCCAACTTTTCATCAAAGAACATCACCAACATCATAGCTACTCACATCACACATAATTTTGGAAGGAAGATTCCAATTTGGTGGTTAAATTATAGGTGCAGAAGTTAGCAAGTCCTTCATCTTGTCAAATTTTGCTTTACACACATCATCAAACTCAAATGCCACTTCTTTTTACAACAATCTACATAAGGCTTGATTAATCTCGAAAAAGACTTTGATAAAGCATCAATAAAAGCTTACAAAACACTTTGATAAAGCATCGATAAAAGCTTACAAAACTAAGAAAAAAACAAATTTCTCATACACTTACAAGGTAATACAAGGATTTAATCACATCTATCTTTGCCTTTTCTACTTCTATCCCCTAGGGCACACAATATGTCTTAAAATAATGCTTTTATCAACTATAAGGTAGCATTTTTCATAATTAAGAACAATTTTTTCTCTATACAATATTTCAAGGACTTCAATTACATTAGCCAAACATTCATTAAAAGAATTCATAGATAATGAAATCTTTTATAAATACTTCAATGAGTTGCTCAACATAATCTTAAAAGATGCTTACCATATATCTTTAAAAGGTGGCAGGTGTATTAAAAAGTCTAAAGCGCATACACTGATACGCAAAAGTACCAAACGAGCATGTGAAGGTGGATTTCTCTTGGTCTTCTAGGATAACCAGAATTTCATAAAAACATGAATAACCATTAAGATAATAAAAGTGATAAAAACCATCTAAACATTATAGAATGTGATTTATAAATGAAAATGAAAATTGATCTTTTTTTGTTACAGCATTAACTTCCTATAATCTAAATAAACATGCCATCCATTTTGAACACAGGTAGGAACTAACTCACCATTATGATTCTTAATCACAAGTACATATGCTTTCTTTTAAACAATATAAACAACAATTACCCCCATTTACTATTAAAGATTAGATAGATAGTATATGCATTAATAAGATTTAAAAGCTCCTTTTTCACCACTTCCATCATAGTTGGATTTAATCTGCATTGAGCTTCTCTTAAAGATTTGTAGCATTCTTTCATCAATAATTTTTGCATAAAAATAGATAGAATTTATCATTCAATATCAAATATAGCCTAATTGATGGCCTCTTTAAATTCTCTAAGCACACAGATCAACTTTTCCTCTTCCAAAGTCATGATTTTACTAAAGATTATCACTAAAAAGGGTCTCACTCTCTTCTAAAAACACAGAATTCAAATGATAAGTCAAGGGTTTCAATTCCAATTTTCGTTCCTATAAGATGAAAGGAAGAAGTTTTTCATAAGATTGTGGTAATTCAATATTAACAACATCATACCTTTTGGGTTTAAGAGATTCTAGTTCAAAGATTACATCTTGAATATCAGAGATGATGACAATATCTTTCTCCAAATTCTACAAATTTTTTATAGTGAGTCTATTGCCAAGTGTGATCTTTAAATCGTCCTTATCATTTAACATAAACAATCATACACTAAAGGGTCAATAATGTCTACATTAAAGATAGATGACACATCATTAAGGTTTCTTATGGCATCATAAATATTAAAATTAATAATTTCTTCATCAAATTCTATGGATAATGCACCATTGTACACATTAGTCTTCATTAGAACTGTCTTGAGAAATATCCTCCCTAGTAAAACATATGTAGAGTTTAGGAGAATTATCTTCTTTCATATCAAGCACACAAAAGTCAATAGGAGAAACCAATTTATTGAATTGCACTAAAACATCCTCTAAAACTCCCATAGGGTACACAACAATTTTATTAGCAAGTTGGATAACCATACTTGTCTCTTTTCAAATATTCATAAATAGACAAAAGCATGAAACTAATTAAAATCACACATACATTTTTTAATTCCAACATTTCCAATCATATATAAGATAGTCAAAGTACCTGGGCCTTTCAACTTAGGGTAGTTTCAATTGAAGAATAGATGGCACATTCTGCCCCAGACTTACCCTTTATTTCCTTTTAGTTTGCCTTTATTGGTGCGTAATTCTTTGAGAAATTTTACACAGCTAGGTACTTATTTTATTACATTAAGAAAATGAATGTTTTCTTTTATCTTTTAAAAGGTCTCAAGAATTTCGTTCTCCTCCTCCTTTTCTTAGATTTGGAAAATTTTTCAGTGAAGGGAGGTTTAGCCACTAATGCTCTTAGTTATTCATCATTGCTCACTTTAGACTAATTAGATTATTGTTGGGGAGTTATCACTTCTTTTCTTGTCTCCTCTTCTAAGGTGTGTCCATAAGTTATTCTTAGAATTCTTCTAGTTTCCTCTAACTCTTTCTCATTTCATAGGGTGATTCCAATTGCATTTTGTTTCAAATTGACATGGGTGGTGAAGGTAACTTACCTTTATTCTCTAATCTCCTATTCAATGATGTCAATTGACTAAGTTGATTTTCTAAAATTTGGATGCTTGATTTTTGTCTCATTTTGAAATTGTTGTAAGTTAATAATGAGTGCTTTAACCATATCTTTAAGAGATATATTTGGCTTTGAGGCCAGCTATTATAGTGGACCCGCTAGTTGACTCTGAAAATTTGATGATCTTGCTCCATAACTAAGGTTGGGTGATCCCCCCATCCTAGGTTATAAATGTTGATCATATTTCCTTTATAGTGGATCTATAAATCCTCCAACCATATTGGTTTGCTCTTAAGTGTCATCTTAATGTTAGGCACATGTCAATTAGCTAGTTAGAAGCAGCACAATCCCATAAGCTTTGGCTTATTGCATCTTTCTCATGACCATTTGATAAACAAGAGGGGTTATATTAGAAATTTTTTGTTCAAGATTAGACAAATTTACCTTATTTACTCTTCTTTAAGATGAATCGTATTTAAATTCAAACTATTCAGAATTGGCAACTATGGTGGAGATTAAATATTTAGCGGTTTAATGAGTTTTGTTCACTATAACACCTCCACTAGCTGCATGCATCCTCATTTATATTGGTAACAATCCTTCATAAAATTATTAAATAAGGAGTTATTTATAAATCACATGTGGAGGGTAGCTTGCACATAATTTCTTTAATCCTTCCTAATGTCTATGAAGGGTCTCAACATCTTTTTGCTTTATTCAACAAATTTCCCTTCTTATGTTGGTAGCTCTTAAGGTAGGGAAGAATTTTTCAAGAAAAGATTTTTTTTCATATCTATCCATGTAATAATGCACCCAGGATCCAAATAAAATAGTCAAGCTTTAATTTGATCCTCGGGTACGTCTTATGGTTTTAGACTTGAGCATACCTCATAAAATTCGTTCAAATACTTATGAGGTTTTTCATTTTCAGAGCCACAAAATGTAGGTACCAAACGAATTGATCCAAAATTAAGCTTAAAAACTACATTCTAGTTTGGATATTCGATGCAAAAAGTTTTTTGAATCAAATTTGGTGTTGTTGATTCTCTTGAGGTTCTCTTTTAATTAGTCATTGTTGCTTCAACCTTGGAATTATTAGAGGATTCTATCTAATCAAGTGTTGGTTCTAATTCAAGATATAAAGAGGAAGTTGCTTTTCTTATTAAGTAATTTGGTTTCCTTAATCTCTAAGTTATTTTCTCAATCTCAGTATCATATTTAACTTTACCTATATGAGAATTTCAAGACATAAAAAAATAAATTTGTTTTGACATCAGTCCTCAATAGTGGCATAAAAATTTGGTAGGTATCAACTCTAATAAATATATCCCTTTTGTTAAATCAACAAAATAAAATAAAGGATGGATATATTTTAAAATGTAATTTAAAATAGATTAAAAGCAAAGACAAAAACTAATCAAGAATGAAATGAAATGAAAACAAACAATTAGCACAAAATATAATTTCAATATTAATTCTTTGAATTGATCATTAATGCAAAGATAAACCCTTTTAGTTTTTAATAAACTGGTAATAGTTTCTAATAAGCTCTTACAACTTATCTCTTTTTACTTCCTTGTTAACCAAAACAAGCTCTTTGATTAATTATCTTATCAACAAATAAGCCTAAATATGCTTTTAAGAATTAATCTATTGACAACATAAAAAACTAGAGAGACCACTAATTCTATTAGATAAACACAAAAGCTTAATTTATATAAACTAAATTGTAATCCATATAACATAACTACAATATCTTATATTGAATCACATTATTTCACCATTAAGCATTAGATAATATATAAAGACTAAAGAATAAAAGAGTAAAAATGAATAATTAAATCTCACAATTCTTAAAGAATCAAACTTCAATTAAAACTTGGCTAAAAAAAGAGAGTTTAGTTGCACATAGTTCTTAATGACATCATAAAAGCAAAATAAAGAACTATTCTAAGAAATAAAAAAGACGAACCAAGTTGATATAGAGACATGTCATTCCCTTTTGCACCTCCTTCTTATAAATAATTCCAAAATCGTATATAATCTTCCTAAAAAGAAGAGATAATTGACAAAATCAAAAATAAATCTAAAGAATCCTTCTTCGATTGGGATTATCCTACCAAAAACAAGTGCTTCCTATTCAAAACTTTTAAATAGACCAAAATAGGGGTAGAAATAACTAGGATCCACTGACTTTAGATGGGTCTCATCCATTTAATCATGTTAAATTCTGGAGTAGTCATATTGATTAAGCGTAGGATTGCCTTATGTTCTCTTTTAGAACTTTTCTTTGATAGTCCTTCAATCTTTTTCTAAATTTTCGATATTATTCCTTCTTTACTAAATTGCCATCTTTGAGCTTATTTTAATCCAAATTTCCACTCTCATCCAAAAAATGCAAAGTATATAATTATGATATGGGGAATTAATATGAAATGTGTGTACTTTATGCATTTTATCATAGCAAAAGAAAACAAAATGTCCATACTTTGAAGTAATTAGCAAAGCCATAGAAGGTTAGAAGTAGTGTAAGTAAGCAATCGATATTCAGCTTCAATATTGGATTAAGAGATAATTGTTTACTTCTTACTACATCAAGAGAAAAGTGAATCACCAAGTAAGAAGCAACAATAAGTAGTAAATCAACTGTTTGTAGGGTCATAAGCCCAATCAATATTTGAATAACCTTGTAATCAGAGAGAAGATGAGCTGGAGTAAAGAAGACCATGAAATAGGATACCTTTAATGTAATGAGGAATACAATGAAAAGCCACATAGTAAGTGGTGTGAGGCACTATCATGAACTGGTTAATAATATGAAAATAATAATTAATATTAGGACGAATAATAGTAAGATAAATAAGACTACCAACAAGCTAATAATAAAAAGTAATGTTAGGAAGAGTAAAGCCATCAAAAGAATAAAAATGAGCATTACCGTTAATAGGAGTGCTGATAATTTTATCATTAATAAGAACTGCACGAGAGATAAGATCGGTAGCACACTTGGCTTGAGATAAATGAAACCCTGTAGAATAAGAAATAACCTCAAAACCCAAGAATAACGTATGTATCATCACTAATAATGATTATGTCATTAATATATAATTATAGAACAATGATGCATGGTAATTATAAAGAGTAGTGTTACGTTGACTTATACAAGAATCACGAAGAAGTGGAGGTCAAAAAAAGACTATACAATATAACAATCAAGTTAAGGATCCATAAAAGGAAGATCATCAAGCGCGAGTAGAGGTGGATCAGAACTTGTTGAGCAATCTATACCTGCAAAAGAATCATTAAGAAATAAGGTAATAGTAGGATTAATAAAGAAGGTAAGAGATGGAGTGACTTTAAAGATAGATAAAGAAGAAAACATCGTATTTTCCTAAAAAATGTCGTTACGGATAATACGAAGATGCTGAGAAAGAGGATCTCAACACCAATAAACCTTATGTTTAATGCCATATCCCAATAAACAATATAATTAGACTTGGGATTATAATTTGGAGAACTTATGTGAATGAATATGGATAAAATATACAGAGCCGAAAACTTAAAAATTGTGATAATTAGGAAAATAAACATAGAGACATTTATAAAAAAAAGATGATATAATGAGAGATCAAACAATTTTGAGAGTATGCATATGTTTATGTTCTACACAACCATTTTTGTTAAAAGGTACCAAGATAGAAACTTTGGACAATAGTTTCATGACTAGCAAAAGATTAAGTGTAATGTCTTGGTATTCCATAGCATTATTTTTTTATTGTAAGGAAATTGAGTTTAAATCATATTACAAATTAAATAGAAATTGACCCTCACCCTAAAAATTGAAGGTAACTCATAATGTTTTTTATCAGATAAGTCTTTTTATAGTGAAAATAATCATTAATAAAGATTAAAAAATTCAGGAACCACCCATGATAGCATAAGGATCAGGACCCCAAATATCATAATGAATGAGATCAAATGGTACAAAAGAAATAACCAATATTAATTGGAAAAGCATGATGTTTTGAAAATTGACATGAAATACAATCAAATTGATCATGTTTATTAGATCCTAGACATCCACTAGAAATCAAAGATCATAATTTAGAAAAGGAAACATAACCAAGGTGCAAGTGCCAAATACTAGAAGAACTAGTAGCAACAGTAACTACGGATGGCAACTAGCTCAAGCAAAAGGCTAACTTTTTGCCATATGCTAAGACCGTTACCTTTTTTTAATAATGCATAGTACAATCATGGCTTAAAAAGGTTACATTAGTACAAAGTTCATATATAGACTAATAGAAATAAGATTAAGAGATATTTTTTGCATATAGAAGATATCAAATAAGGATAAATGAGATTTAGAAATATTGCCTATATGTTGAATAGGTAAAGTAGAATTATCAGCAGTATGAACAATTGGTATATGAAAGGGATTGAAAAAAGAACTAAATAACTCAGAGGTTACATGATTATAATAAATAGAATCAAACAACTAAACTGAGAGTGACAGATAAGATAGGAGTAATAGTACAATAATTAAGTTGTATCTAATAAAGAATAGCCTAAATTTCTTTCAAGAAAAAATGAGAAGTATCTTTAGAAGTAAAACCCTTAGTTGCAGCAACAATAGTAAAATTACTCAAAGATCAAGACTTATTATGAGATTTTGTTACATTATCTTAACCATAATTCTTGTTTTTAACTTCAAGTTTGGGAAAAACTTAATACAAATAGTTATAAATAAATGACATACATATTACCATATGAAAGCCAACATAAATTTTAGTAGAGGTTATATCAGGCCAAACTATTTCACAACTATGAATGGTTTGATTACGTTGTTGATGTATATAATAAATGTGATGATAAAGCTGTTATTGATGAATATTATTCAAAATTATATAAAATGTATATAAGAAATCTCAAACATCTTTATCATAGCCAAAATGACCAAAATTTTAGCTTAATACTATGTTGAAATGTATTGCAAAACCAAGTTAAGATCTGATGATTTTTGATATCCTATTGATCGATCCCCTTAGTAAACTTAGTTTTTATATGATCGTCATATTGGATGAGTTTGGTAAATTGACCATAAACAATTCACCAATGAGTTTGGTAAATTGACCATAACCTTAGGAGTAGATCTAGATTGCAAGAAAACTAGCAAAAAAAAAATAAAAGATTGAACTTGCTAATCAAAATTATCTATATTAGTTCAGTTTAACTAGGTCAACTAGGAGAGGAATCACCGTGATCCTCTGTAATTGGATGCAAGATGCTGAAATGGTGCATAAACGGTCTCGGTGCCTGCAACATATAGATGAGTGACCTAGAAGACAACAACTTCAGGTGGCACGTACGGGTGCATGGAGGCTCCAATAAAAGTCCGGTCACCAAAGTTGGAGTAATGTTGATGAGAAGAATGTCAAGAAGAAACTGAACAATAAATCTTGTGCACGGTGAAGATTAATGTAACAAAAGGAAAAAGGATTAGCAAGAATAAAATTAATCAAAGAAGGTGTAAGAATCACTAGACAGCAACCGAAAAAACCTATATGTAGAAATCAAAACATCATCATAAGGATCATCTCTGATACCAAAAAAAAGTGATAAGAGAATTAATTATGTCATACAATATATCGTATGTATTATAATAGAAAGGATAGTTCTATTTATACACAAAAGTATTAGACTAGTTAAAAAAAAAACTTAAATAAGAAAGAAAACTTAAAATTAAATTAAAAAACCTAATTAGTGGCTAAATATATTTACATTGATTATAACGTATATTATCATTAGCACCTCTATAATGTCGCCAAAATGTATGTGTGGAACTTATGTATGAATTCTTAAAGAATGGTCTTCCAAAAGGCTTTTAAAGAGTTCCCTCTACCAACTTGACCACCCTGTAAGAGGTCAACGTTTCTGGTCCTTGGTTAGTTCTCTTTGGTTGATGACAAATGGTAAAATTAGGTGAACTTCTCAGTAATGCGGTAACAGCAAAAACAATTCATCTTAGTTTAGAATCTGATTAGGAGTGAGCCAATATTTCCTTTGAACTTCAAAGATAAACAAACAAGCAATCGGACTTTCCACATTATTATCTTATTATTCAAGATGGATCATCTCAATTGATGCTTACATGACTTCTATCTGGTTGTGTTTTAGAACAAAAAGGCCATATGATTACTGGATTTTTTGCATTCCCTTCTGTCTCAACTACTTACTGTACTCAGTCATGCCTCCATGCTTATTCAAGAGGTTGTAAACTGGAAAACTTGCAGAGACTAGTTAATAGTTTACAAGTGCGTTAACCAAATGACGAGTAATTAGGATCTGGATTGAACTTCTCTGTCTCCATCCTCTTGCTTTTGTGATTATTCTCAGCTTTACTGATAACAATATTGACCAGCTTACAAGGTTGAGCATCTTCCAGCATTTGGACCACGCTTCTCATGGTAGGTCTCAATGTGGGAAGTCTTGCAGTGCAGAGAATTGCAATTCTCAATACACTGATAGCATCTTCCTTGAAAACATCGGGAAATCTTGAGTCTAATATGCTAAAGACTTCCTCTTTATTCTTCAATTTGCTGGATACCCAATCAACTATGTCTTTGTTGTCTCCATACTCTGGCTCTATCGGCCTCTTTCCACTCACTAACTCCATTAGTACCACTCCAAAGCTGTAGACATCACTCTTCTCATTCACTTTGCATGTGTATCCATATTCTGCAAAATCATATTATTAATTTAGCAATCCTAAAAACTACCAAAGATTCTACGCTAAGAACACTAGAAGAAAATAATAACAGGTAAAATAAACTTACCAGGAGCTATATAACCATGTGTTCCAGCAATTACTTGAGTGGAATCCTTGCCACTATTGACTTGAAGAATCTTGGCAAGTCCAAAATCAGCAATTCGGGGCTTGAAAAACTCGTCCAATAAAATGTTACTCGACTTCACATCCCTGTGAATTACCGGCTTTTCACATCCATGGTGCAAGTACTCCAACCCTTTAGCCGCTCCTAAAGCAATCTCATATCTGGTTTCCCAGTCCAGCTCCATTTTTCTTGAGGTATGGAGCCTATCCCATAAGCTTCCATTAGGCAAGTACTCGTATACCAACAGGCTTGAGTCCTCACTGGCAATGCTACAAAACAGCTTGACCACGTTTACATGCCTTATTGAGCTCAAGGTCTCCACCTCTGCATCAAATTCTTTGGACTTCCCTCCACTTTTGCTGATCATTGGGGTACTGCTCCAGGTCTTTTTCCTGCCACCACAATCCGTTTTCCAAATATGTTTCACCGCAAGTTCTTTACCATTTGCAAGTGTTACTTTGTACACGTTTCCTGACCCTCCTTTTCCAATTAGATTGTCTTGTTTGATCGAATCAAGAATTTCATCCTCGCTAAAACTCAACACATGGAAGGACTTTACATCCCATGAATCTTCCTTTAGGGAACATTCATGACCCTTTTCTCTCCTCTTTGAGTACAAAAAGCATGCAAGTGAGACAAGCAGGACCATTGAACCTATAGCAAAGCAAAGAATCAGCGTTCGGATATTTCTTGGCATCCCAGATTCAGGCAAGCATCGGTTAAAGGAGCTGATTGTTTCGCTGCAGAGGCCAGGATTTTCAGCAAAACTACCATTGTAAGCTGCAATTGAGAGAGATTCAGGTATCCGACCAGTTAATCTGTTGCGGGAAAGATCAAGCAGGCTTAGTCTCAAAGATGACAAGCTCTCCGGGATTGGACCTGTAAGCTGATTCTCCGACAGGTTCACGGAATTTAGAGTACGTAATGATCCTAAAGATGATGGGATATTCCCAGAAAATGAATTATGAGCGAAGTTCATGTCGCTCAGAGCATCACAAGAGCCCAGCGACTTTGGTATTGAACCAGAGAACATATTATTCTGCAAATAAAGACTACCTAAATGCTTCAGCTCACCAATAGTCTGAGGAATTCTACCTGAGAACTGATTGTCATTTAACTTCACCTTGTGCAACAACGTAGCTTGAGAAATCTCCTTTGGTATTTCACCGGACAAGCGATTGTTTCCAAGCCACAGTTCCGCAAGAGCTTTTGCCTTCCCAATATCTGGCGTTATTGTACCTTCAATAAGGTTTAACTCGATATCAATTATCGTCAACTCAGGCAATCCGCAGATTCCAGAGGGAAAATTCCCAGTAAGTGAGTTGTTGCTAACCCTGAACCTCTGTAAGGTGGAACAATTCTCGTAACTAGCGGGAATATCACCGGTGAGATTGTTTTGAAGCATGAGAAGTGCGGTCATAGTCCCTTGTTTGCACATATCTGGTGGGATAGGACCTGTTAAGTAATTCTCTGACACATCTATGAAATCGAATTTGGACCAAGAGCCAAGTTGTGGAGGGAGAGACCCGTTTAGGTTATTGGTATACAGAGAGAGATTTACAAGTTTCTTGAACTCGCCCAATTCTGCTGGTATTTCCCCAGAAAGCTCGTTTTCAAATAGTTGCAGAGTCACTAGATTAGTCAAGAACCGTAATTCAGACAAGTCTCCTTCAAGATGGTTAGTAGAAGCATCGAATTTTTCCAGCTTTGTTAGGTTTCCAAACCCGATTGGCAACTTTCCCTTCAGGTTGTTGTTGTACAACTCAAGCTGCCAAAGATTTTTTAGTTTTCCTATCTCTGAAGGAATCTCTCCAGAGATATAATTATCAGAAAGCTCCAAATTTACGAGCTCGGTGAGGTCTCCGATTCCAGGTGGGATTGTTCCTTCGATACTGCAATTCGACAAGTATAGCCATTTAAGTTTGGTTAGCTTCAGGATCTCATTAGGAAATGGAGTTCGTGGGAACGGATTGTCTCCTAAACTCAACGTTATAAGACTCGTCATGTTTTCCAGTGACTTCCATGGAAATTTACCAGAGAGGCCACTTAGGTTTAGGTACAGATGCTGTAATTGACTGAGAGATGATATGTCAGGAAAAGTTCCATTGAACATGTTGTTTCCCAGATCCAGATACTGTAAGTTGGTGCACTTATTCAAATCAGCAGTGATCCTCCCGTACAAAGAATTGAAACCCAGAGAAAGTTTCTCCAAGAATTGAAGCTGGCATATTGAATCGAGCGGAAGGACTCCGATCAAGTTCTGATGAGATAGCTCAATTTCCTGGACTGAATTGCGAGAATTACAAGTGATTCCTGTGAAGTTGCAAACTGGATTATTAGAACGCCAAGAATCAAACACTTTGGTGTCTAGATTTTGAACTGCGGTTTTGAGATGCAATAGTATTTGAAGCTCGTCGGACCGAGTCCCAGAGAAGAGGCAGAGCAAACAGAGAAGAAACAGGGGAAGGTTGCGACGACGGGAATATGAAGCCGTTGACATGGTCGCCGGTGTACCAAAGAGAAAGGGTGGAATTTGGGGTGGTTCGATTTAGTCAAAGAAGAGAGAAAGTGGTAATGTTAGGACAAGATATTGCCATTTTAACAAAGACGGCTGGCGTTCACATTGCCGGATGGTTGATCTCGTTGATGTTGTGTTATTACAGGGTTGTTACCTGTCTTCGTGCTTATTTATACTATCCGATCTAAGAATTACTTTTTCTTTTTTGTTTTCATTAGTTTCATAGTAACAGGAGTAGACGTCAGTGTTTTTTGACTCCGAGAACCAAAATCACCTTTTTCTTTTTCACTTCCTCTATTACATTACTACAGGATATAAAATACTTGCTATGTAATTACGACTTCAAATAAGACAAAAAGCTTTAATGAGACATCATTTACAGTAATTCCAATGATAATATTTTCATTGTCGCGAAATGATACATCCAGGAAGAAAATGCCACGGGCATACAACATTGTAAAGAACGATCGAAAGTGAATGAGCATGGTAGAATTTCTTTTTTTAGGAAATAGCACTTGTCTCTGTGTTTGGTTGATTTGAGAAAGAAAAAAATGTGTATACTTAAGCAACAGGAAAGTACAAAATGAATCTTCGACTACTTCCCAACTACAAGGTTTTTATGGGACAAACACGCACATATTCAGGAGTTCAGATCTCCTGTCTAATATTATGGTGTCTTATTGTGTCCAATAAATCTCAGTCATTTATTTATGTAAGTTCCGCATGGGATCCACGTGGAGACCGCAAAATAAATAGTTGAGATTTCATGATACAGAATAAGACAGAATAAAACTGAACAGAAAATCTAGACTCCATTTAATTTTCAGGTGCTGCTTGCCTTTGAATTGACAAAATCGAATTTATTACATTACAAGTATGATGTCCCGAGGAGCTTATAATTAGTGAGCTGTACTTTTTAAATGAAAATGATTTGATAATGCAACATGTTTTGCTTTTATTGCTTCCCTTGCGAGGAAAGTTCCTTTCCTTTTTCTCCACTTCTGCGCATGACTTGTAGCGTTCAAATGGATATACCTTTCATCCAGGGAAAAAAAAATTAGAATAAGGTAAACAAGTTTAGGACATAAAAACATCCTATTATGTTTCTCGGAAAACAGCTCCTTAATTAACTATATTTGCTCCTAATCATCAACACTTGTCGGAAATCCTGTTAAAACGCAAGGTTTGAAAACAATTTGATAATACACATTTTTATATTACTTAACAAAGAGATAATTTATGATAGACTCACTTATAATATGTAATATTCTAAGCAAATATTTGTATTAACCTTAAATTAGGAGATTCCAAACTGGATTTCTCTCATCTACAGTATATTTAATTGAAAGTACCGCCAATAAGGACACCACTTCTGTATAATAAATAATGTCACAAGTCAGGCCGCCGATGAGGACTTGAATCTAATTCACACGTCTAAGAGCACGTGGATACTGTCATTCATCTAGAACCTCAAAAGGTAAGTTTTAATCCATCACGAGCGCGTAAGCACACTTTCCTTTATCCGTGGGCTGTGTGAGGCTGAAGTTCCATTGACACTCTGGGGAGTGAATTCACGCGCGCCAACAAGCAAGCCTTGTGTCGTTGGATATTTCGTTTGTCTTTCCTTACTTTCACTTAAGAGGACAATAATTGGTAGAATCCTCTAAACCCTATGGATTTGTGTTTGGCCTGTTCGCAGACTGAAAAAGAACCATTTTCCAAGTCTCGATGCCCAACCCGCACCGTGTGGTTCTGATTCAGGGGAGTGGGACCCATTGTTTTCATTTCTACAAGCAGCCCATTATGCTGCTGACTGAGATGAGTGAGTGTGGGTCCCGTGGGAATCAAAGCTGACCATCCCACAGTAAATCAAGTGGTCTTCCCTTCCAATGATTCATGGTCTAACTTGCTTTACTATCCCGTCAAAAGGTTTTCCAACGAGGACCCAATTGCAACATATCGCATATACTTGAATTATCAGTGTAATTTTTAGCCATCAATATGAATGACATAATTCAGTCTTTATTATTGTACAAAGGGACTTAATATGAATCGGGTTGCACCCTATTTTCTGTGACCAAAAAACGGAAAAGTTCTAAGACTAAGAGCTCTAACAAAAGCTACTACTACACATGTCACGGACCTACTGTGCGCTCTATAAATTCATTTCACATGCTGTATGTATGATTTATTAGTCTTTAATCACTATCAAGCATGATAGCATCACCTGCACCCAAAAAGAGAAAAACAAAAACAAAAACAAAAACAAAAACACTGTAAGCATGTGAAATACTTCAATGAATAGCTTGCTCTTATGGATGAAAACGAATCAAAACCATATTATTGGAATAAACTTTCGTATTTACGGATCAAAAACTAGATGTTTATTTCTGTCAATTGTTGGGATAGGGGCTGAGAAAAGCCTTCGGTCGTTGGCTGATAAAAGAAGCATCGACTTTGATTGCGTAGGGCGTTTTACATATGGATAAGCAAAGGAAGTTGAGATTGCCAAAAAAGCTCGGTACCACGTTTTTCTTTCCAAGTGGCGGAAAAACTAACAAAAGTTAAGATAGGACATCATTAATAAACTTTATTTTTCTTCCAGAACAATGTCATAATCTACCTTACAATGACTCCGTGTGAAATACTTTTTAATCTTTATGCTAATAGGTTAGAAATTCACAATTGGAGTAAACTTACGTTGAAAATAGATATAAGGACAAAATGAGTTATGTACAACGATAAGACTCACAGCTTATTATCTTAAGATTTTAGCTTAACATATAATGTTCTCATTATATATGACTATATGAGCTCACTTAGATTAAGTCCAATTTCTCTTCAAACTCTTTCAAAAACTTTTATTGGTATCAAAGTTTAAAATTTAGGGTCAGAGTTTTGCTTCTTGCAAGGGATCTACCCAGTTCGAGCGGGAATTAGTCTGGAAGTGAATGACTTTAAGGTGTCTTCCCATAGTTGGGACCCTTCTAGGACATCCCGTGAGAAACCAAAAAAAAAAAGTTAGATTGGCTTGTAAGGGGGAGATGTTGGAATTTCATAAGTAAAGTAATCACACATTAGCAAGAGACATAAAGATGAAGTGAGTTATATACTTGTGAGGGGAGATGTTGAAAATTCACAATAGAGAAATCTCACATCAGAAAGAGACATAAAGATGAATTAAGTTATATACAACAATAAGACTCATAATATGTTGCCTTAAAGTTTTGAGTTGAGCTATAATGTCCTAGTTGTATATAAGCTTACTTGAATCTAGTCCAATTTCTCTTCAGGTCCTCTCAAAAACCTTCATTGGTATCAAAGTTAGGCAGGCTTATGAGGGAGAGATGTTGGAAATTCACAAGTGGAGTAATCTCATATCAAAAAGAGTTATAAAGATGAAGTGAGTTATATACAATCTAGGAAGAGATGTTAGAAATTCACAAATTGAATGATCTCATATCAGAAAGAGACATAAGAATGAAGTGAGTTATATACAATCATAGGGCTCCTAACCCATTGCTTTAAGGTTTTAGATTGAGATATGATGTCCTGGTTGCTCATAACCGATTGCTTTAAGGTTTTGAGTTGAGATATGATTTCCTAGTTGTATATAAGCTCACTTGGATCCGATCTAATTTCTCTCCAAGTCCCTTAAAAAACTTTCATTTTGTTGGAAAATCAGGTCAGGATTTGATCCCACATGTAGTAGAATAATTATGAAACTTTTCGTATTTTAATTTCTTGAAAATAAGATCACTTTAAATTATATAAAATGATTAACAATTAAATTATAATAAAGCATGAATCTTAATTAGTACCTTGTTCGAAAGCTTGATCCTTTTCTTATCGTATCCCTTGAATCGTTTATAAAACTGACTCATCTTAACCACTATAGTCGCACAAGTGTTCAGTCTCTAATGATATTTATAGAATGAGTTGAGAGAACTCTGCAAAATTATGAATTTTTGTTTGGCCTGTTCGCAAACTGAAAAAGAACCATTTTACAAATCTCGATGCCCAACACGCACCATATGGTTCTGATTTAGGGGAGTGGGACCCATTGTTTTCATTTCTACGAGCAACCCATTATGCTGTTGACTGAGATGTATGAGTGTGGGTCCAGTAAGAGTCAAAGCTGACCATCCCACAGTAAATTAAGTAGTCTTCCCTTCCAATTATTCATAGTCTAACTTGCTTTACTATCCAATCAAAAGGTTTTCCAACGAGGACCCAATTGTAATATATGGCATATACTTGAATTATTAGTGTAATTTTTAACAGGGCATAGCCTTCAATATGAATGACATAATTCAGTCTTTCTTATTGTACAAAGAGACATAATATGAATCGGGTAGGACCCTATTTTTCATGACCAAAAAACGTAAAAGTTCTAAGATTAAGAGCTCTAAGGAAAGCTACTACTACACATATCATGGACCTACTGTGGGCTCTATAAATTCATTTCATATGTTGTATGTATGATTTATTAGTCTTTAATCACTATCATGTAACACTTAGTATAAGCCTTATTACATGTCCTAGATCGTTCATGAAAGGGTTAAAAACGAAGGAAATACGAAGGAAATGTAGAATACCTGATTTCGGTTCTATCTGATATTACGAAGCAATTTTTTAGGCCAAAACGAGCTCCAATCTCCCTGCACCTTCACGAAAAGTAATCACCGATACTCAGTTAATGTCTTTCTACAGATTTCTTAAGACGTAAGTACTCTTAACGGATCAGAGGATCCGTATGCTTACGAATTACATCAGCAACTAAAGGAGACATTAACCTTTATATATAGCTTCCATATCAAGCTTCCCCGTTACAAGCTCGATATAGGTCTGATCCACACTATTCGGTATCTATTTTCCTCCCTGACTTCGACCTATTAATTTAGATCATTTATTGGACCACTTTATTACCTTTGTTTGGATCAAATTATGTAACTTAACTAATAATTTATTAAAAAAATGAAAAATACAATTAATAGTTGTCTAATATTATGGGGAAGGACAAAATTGTCCAACATTATCCCCCTTAGGCAAGTATTAATTATAGTTTTGACTCAAGTTTAAAAATTGTTTAAAAATCGGTTAAGTCATGCTACTGTATTGGTACCAAAATTTAAAAATTGAAACATTCGATCCAAAGGTAATGAAAGTCCAACATTCCATCTTGCAAGGCTTTCAATACCGAAAAATATCAAACACATGTGTCATGTGTGACGCAGGTTCAATATAATCATGAATATCTAATACCTCACTAACATGAATAGAAAAATGGAGTGTGAAAAACTAGGATGATACCTGCATGATCTAAAATGTATTATCTTCGTTTGTAGGTCTCGATTTCTCCAACTTTGTGCTAAACTACAGCAGAGAAATCTTGTTTTCTCTTATCGAATGCTAAATAGCATTAAAGAAAACTTTTTTCCCTCACTGAATTCTAAACAACACAAGAGAAAACCTTTATGTTCTCCAACTCAATGCTAAACTATATTAGAAAATCGTTATGGGATTAAAAACTTATATCCCCTATGTCATGTTAAATTTATGAATATCCATACTAAACTGTATGTGTCAAAATGATATAGGCTCAAGGTCAACCTTTATATATGCCCAGTGACCTTTAAAATGCTTAAGATCAACACAAATCTTAAGACTTGCATATGTATTATGACTATACACAAGAATAGTTATTACTAAGGATAAAAAGATGATCATCTATATTAATAAATATTCATAATGTCATAATACATCAAAATGTTCAAACTTTTAAGGAGAACTACTGTTGTCTAAGGACTTTAACACGCTTATACTGGATACATGTCTAACAAACACTAGTGGGTGAAGTCCTTTAGCCAATAGATCAGGTAACATCTCCTCAGTCCTAATGTGCTCCACTTCAACATCACCTTTCTGAATCAACTTCTTTATGGTCAAGTGCTTGACCTCCAAATGTTTAAACCATATGGCATTCTTGTTGTTGTTACTGAACAACACTGCAACAAGGTTATCACAATATAACCAAATGGGTCTAGCTTTGAATCTACCACAAGCAACTCATAAATCAAGTTTCTGAGCCAAACCGCCTGTATAGCAGCTCAATAACATGCAATAAACTCTGCATGCATGATCGAGGAAGTTACAAGTGTCTACTTGACAATCTTCCACGAAACTGCACCATCTACCAACATAAAAATATTCCCTGATGTGGATTTGCGATCATCCAAATACATAGCAAAATCAGAGTCTGTATACCCTGTGAGGTTTAAATTGTTGACTTTCATGTATGTCAACGTATAATCCTTGGTACCCTTTAGGTATCTCAACACTCGCTTAACTGCATTCCAATGGTTTACATCTGGGTTAGCCAGATATCGACCCAGCAGTCCGACAATAAATACAATGTCCGGTTTAGTGCACACCTGGGCGTGCATCAGGCTACCAACTGCACTAGAGTACAGGACATTCCTCATAGCCTTTCTCTCAACTTCATTCTTTGGACACTGTGCCAAAGATAATCTCTCACCATGAGAAATAGGTGTTACAACAGGTTTACAATCAGTTATATTAAACCTTTGTAGCACTCGCTCAACATATGCTCTTTGTGAGAGGCTCAATGAGTGTTGAGGTTTATTACAGTGAATCTGCATACCGAGAATAAAAGATGCTTAACCTAAATCCTTTATGTCAAAGTGTTTGGATAAAAGTTGTTTTACCTCATGCAACATGGTCAAATTATTTGACGCGAGCAAGATATCATCCACGTAAAGTAATAGAAAGACAACTTTGCTCCCTCTGAACTTATAGTAGAAGCATCTTTCAACTTTGTTTTCCACAAAGTCGAATGAGGTCAAAACCTTATTAACTTTAGGTACCATTTTCTGAAAACTTGTTTTAGACCGTATATTGATTTAGTCAACTTACAAACTTTGTCAGTTACATCTTGATCCTTAAACCCTTCAGGTTGCTCCATATAGGCCTCCTCGTAAAGTTCACCATTTAGGAAAGCGGTCTTAACGTCCATCTGATGTAACTCCATATCATAATGAGCTACTATTTCCATAACCACTCTAAATGCATCCTTCAAATATATAGGAGAGAAGGTAATATTGAAGTCAACTCTTTCTCTCTGATTGAATCCCCTGGCAACCAAACGCGCCTTAAATCGATCAACTTGACCATGTGTGCAACATCCCACTACTATAAAGCAAATACCCGAATACCCTGAGGGCATCCAAGTACATACCTTATGATAATGGTATGTTGGGACAAAATAAATCCGATATACGCATGGCAATCTAACTAATACATGGCATCAACTAATATACTCGAAAATCAGCAATCTCAAAAACTATTCATTCACCATGTTTACACTGATACCATCAACAACTGTTTACAAAAGCTTATACAAAAACTAGCAGTTCACAAAAACTTAAGCTAGAAAACTCCTGGTGACAGCTGACAGACCTCTGAGCCATAACTCTATCCAAAAAGGTTCCTTAAATCTGACTAAGGAACT
>JANZXV010000006.1:5531511-5545418 GCA_027576455.1 Erythroxylum roigii
CAATAATAATAAATACTAATTATATAATAATAATATTATTAATTGGACATAATGCTAATAATAATACAAACTATTGAATTACAAACCATTCATAATAAAAATACCATTGAATATTACATCTTCCTAATCATATTAAAGACTAAGGGCAAATTCGTCATTTGCACTATTTTCTGTCTCTGTCCCCTACAACTAAACACATCTGTCCTGGAGACGGATACAAGATTCTCTGTTCTGTCCACCATCAACCAAAGAGCTCTCTGTCCCCAGTTTCTGTTCCGTCTCGTCCTGTTCTGTCTCCAACTACCAGAGACGCTAACCAAACGTAGTGTTATACTTGGGTTTGCTGATTGGAAGTGAGACATTTGAAGATTGATAAGTACACGACAGGAGTGAAGAAGAGTCTGTGTGTGTGAGGATTGCACTAGACAGTTTATATAGTTTTGGTACAAGTAGTAGGCCGTTAGGGGAATGGGATTCCTTAGAACTAAAGAAGCAAAGATCCAAGAGTGTGTGCTGTCACGACTCTTGTGGGCTTCTAAAGTAGTGGTTAAGTAAACGGCCCATATTGGTTCAAATAGAATACAGTCAACCTAAGTATCGACGAAGTTTTGCTTATGGATGTGAAAATAGAGGACAAAATCCAAAGCAAGCGGTGCCGTAGATGGGAAGTACAGGCAGGCTGCCGGAGTTATGCTGGCGACATCTACTGCTCCTACTAATTTTAAAGTCCCGTCGCGTCGCGTCGCGTTGCGTCCCATGTGAATAAATGAATAAATAAACAAAACGTTTTTTGTTAAATTGGGCACGGGAATCTAGAGGATAACTATCTAATAAATTCCAATGGTCTGGTCTGCTCCGGCCACCAACCAAACTCGACCGCTCAAATCAAACTGTACAGTGCATATTGACACTAGCAATGCGCCCAATCTGAGCCGATTGAAGGCAGAAGCTTAAAACGGATGCTAAGGTTAAACAAAAGTTTGATATCATAAATTGGCCTCCCTATTTTAGTCGTCTTTTCAAGCTGGAGGATTAACGCACGTGTACCAATCTCCTTGCCTTGCATTTGTATTTGTCATATCAATTAGACAATCTCAATCTCAAACTGACCGTTATTTTTGTCATCCCAGATTTTACACTAAATGCAACCTTTGAAGTTGCTTTGCAGGTTTGCTCTAAGAATATAAGCAAGCCCAGTCCAGATACAACTTGGGTCCTAAGGGGATGGCTTGATTAGTGAAGGAATGATTTTCAAAAAGTCTCCTTGGGCCAAGGGTATGAGTTTGAATTTTAAGCACTCTCCATAAAGGATTAAAATACACTTTACTGAATTGAGCTCATTATTTTACTTTTTAAGTTATTCACTTCCAAAAGTTTTAAGAGTCCACGGGATTCCCTCCAAGGTGACAGCAACTTAATTAAAAACCAAAATTTGTCTCCAGACCATACGCTTGGTGCCTGAGGTGTCTTCCTTACAAGAAAAGACATCGGAGGACTAACCGAGTTCGTCGGACGGATATGAAGGGTCATCACATCACATATTGATCAGGGATCTATCATATTACAGTACATCTGTTAAGCGATATGTTGGCTACTGGTAATTAACTCATTGGATTGGATTTGATTCGCCGTATTCTATACACTATCCATCTCCATCACCCACCATGTATAAGATTGTCCTTGCCTTAATAAACGTCCAAGCCCTCAGAGCCCTAATCAGCATCAGACGACTACAGTAACTGCCTTTTTTCTTTTTCTTAGTTCACCAATGGTGGAGATGCCAATTGTTTCACTTCAGCTGTCAGCTAAATTCTCTCCAACCTAATCACTGATGAAGCTGCTTAGGACAATCTCAATGATACAGCATTTGACTCGTGGTTTTGCTCTTCTTATCTGTATATTATAGATTAACTTTTATAAATGCGGACCGCTAGTTTATCTGACCGTCCATGTCACCAGATGTAATAATTAAAACTAAAAGAAATGACCATATAAAAATTTGTACAAATTTTCTTGTCTTTATGTGTGGAATTTGCATATGTAATTTAAGTTAATGCCTGCCTCCCTCGCACTTAGGTGATATCAATCATGCAACGTGAAAAAATTAACAGCGCGGGACTAGAAATCTTATCTGATTAAACAAATATGAATCATGACAAAAGCAGTTAAATCGAAGATGTGACCTCCTATATAATTAATTTAATTCCGTTGTCATGAATAGAACAATCCACTTCCACTCACAAAATGAACATTATAACAATTTCGCCACTGTTCCGATTATTCTTAGTATATAACACACTACTACATTAATGACAACGACCAAGGCAATGATTCGTCTCGTATGTAAAGAAAAGAAAATCACGTGAGTAATAATTTGATATTTTTCAGGAAAAAGAAAATAATCAATTTCTTTAATTATACATGTATATATAAAACAACTTAATTCAAATTACTACTACAGCTGAAACGTTTTCACAGTACGGAGCCAAGTCGATCCTCCTTAAAAGGCAAAATGTGTAACACGGTGAATAAGTACTTCAACAACCACAAGGAAAGGAAAGGAGGAATAATGTATGGCAAAAAGTCAATAACTTTAATGAAGTGTTGAGTCGAACAGGTGGGCCCCTATTAACCAAAAAGTAAAGTAAGCCGATGTCGGACAACTAAGCCCTCTGTGTAGGCTCTAACACGCCGAAAGTCACCACATGTTTTCATCGCTTCTATTTTGCCCACCCAAAACTCCCATTTACTAAAAACGACCGTGTCGTTTTCTATTTTACAGGGGCGTCTTTGTCTTTTCTTCATCGATTCCCCAAATTTCAACGTCACTAGTGTCGACTTGGCACTTCAAAACTAAACAAATTTAGTTTAATAACATCGTCACTGCATAATTGCCCTCGGCTTCACAAAAATTTCAAGCTCGCACCATTGACTAGCTTCTCCGTTTCACCATCCCAATGGCATAGCCGTAAAATCGTCCGTTATCAGGTCTGATTACATCAAAATAGCACTCTCTCAAACCGCCAACTTTCATGTCTCGCGGTATTCTCTTCTTCGCTTCTTCAACACTTCAGTCTTCAAGAGTCGAAATCAGAGCTCTGAAAGGTCGTGAAACGGGGTTGCTTCGCTAACTACCAGTCATCGAGACGCTGCGGTTGCACTTTTCTCTCGAAGTTGAAGAGAAGAGATGCCAATCCACGAGGCAGAGTCCCACCGAGCCAGAAATCGAACCGCGACTCGACCACCGGTACCAGCTCGCCGGCCACCGTTACGGCAACTACTGCGTGTGACATCGATCGCCGGCGGAATACAATTCGGTTGGGCTCTGCAGCTCTCTCTGTTAACTCCGTACGTGCAAGAGCTCGGAATCCCTCATGCGTGGGCTAGCATCATATGGCTCTGTGGTCCATTATCGGGACTAATAGTTCAGCCACTTGTTGGCCACATGAGCGACCGTTGTAAAAGCAGATTTGGCCGCCGGAGACCGTTTATTTTGATCGGCGCTACGTTGATATCTCTTTCCGTCTTGGTCATCGGCCACTCCGCTGATATCGGGTGGCTTTTGGGCGACAGAGGAAGCTCTAAGCCTAGAGCGATAGCAGTTTTCGTTTTCGGGTTTTGGATATTGGACGTTGCTAATAACATGACTCAAGGTCCTTGTCGAGCTCTTCTCGCTGATCTTACCGGTAACTGTGGAGCTTACTTTCCTTTTCTTTTCCCGTTAACCATAATTCAAATTATTGAACTTTTATTGTGCATAGTAATTTAGTTTGAATTCGTCGGAAAACAATCTTACTCAATCGAGACTGAGAGGATGATCTTGCTAAATTTTGTTATTTTGTAGAAAATAATTCGTCATGCTGAACTGTGATTATTATTTATTAGTACTATGTATTCTGATAATTATTACTATTTTGAAGAAGTCCTCAGGTTTCTTAGATTGATGTTGCTTCACCTTTTGGTTTATGTTAGTATCCCACATTTCCGGTATTAAATCCTTGTAGAGAAACCATTTTTTCACTCTGTGGCCAATTACGTCCGTACGATATGATTTAGCGTGTGATATTTTTAGTTGTTGTCGTGCATTTTAGGAAGGAATTAAGATTGTTTGGTGGAGCCGGACTAGTTGGTGAACAAATTGGCGTCCCCATCAGGAATTTTTTTGGCGTTTGATTGAGCCAGTTCTTTGATCAGTAATATTATTAGATAAGATTGTTTGGGAGCATTTGCATCACATATAGATGGTCTTTATAGCTTTTGAATGTGATTTACTTTAAACTGTATGATTTTACTGAATAGTTCACTGTCTACTGTGATTGTGGAAAAAATCTGCCTAATAATTAAAATAAAGAATGAACTTCAAAAATTTTCAATCTCACATTTAACAAAAAAGATTTCAACCAGGGATAGCATGAGTATTTGTTTTATCTAATTTATGTGTTGAGAACATAATATACTACAAATTTTTACTTCTTAATTAATCCAAATATTTGTAAATTCCTATTTGTTCATATTAGATTACTTCAGAAGTTCTGAAATTAGGTATAGTTTGTTTGTCATTTCTGTTTGACGGTCTAGACTGATTTGCGAGTATACATCTTAGTTTTTTTATTTTCATTTAGGATCTCTAGCTATTCTGGACTTGTTCATGGCAATAGACACTAGTAATTCATATTATCTTTTATTATGAAACTTCCTTTGCAAAGAGTTTGGACCACAGTCGATGTGTCTGCCTATTCAGAAGCTAATAGTTTTATTTTTCCTTGACATTTTGATTTAGTGTTAAGAGATATTTTTAGATTGGTTCTTTTGGTAAATTTTGTATCTGCAATCCCTTCTTCAAGCATTCATTCTTGAGACCATGATGCATCGAAATTGGTGCCTTTCGGAAATTGGTACCTCTCTAGTCAAGCTAGCACAGTAGTCTTTAACACTGAAAACAGAAAGGATTGACCAACTGTCCATCATGGTTTGAAGTTGCAATCCAAACTTTCTTTAATTCTATTGATTTTTCTAAAAGTAGTTGACGATTTGGCACTTGATAAGTTTTCTTCAAGAAGTTCTCCAATTCCTTCCACAGATGCTTTGTTCATGTAACATCCTGTATTTCATTTCTTTTTTGGATTTTTCTCAAGACAAATCCCATTTCAGTTGTTTAAATTCCTGCTGCAATGTTTAATTGCTTTTAAATAAATAGAGAGCTACAATAGGTCGATATGACTCTTTAACAGGGAATCACCAGTGATATACAAACTCCCAGTCCCCAAAACTACATTAATTTGTAAATAAATTAAAGAATGATATCATGGAAAGAAATCAGGAAGCTTGAATTTCCTGTGCCAATAATCAACAGATACTTATTTTGATGGGGATAAATAATTCATATGCATTTGGCTAAATGTTCCTTTGGTAGAACTGAGTTCAATGACAAAAAGAATCTGTCCAGTTATTTCAAACATATTATTTGTTTCCCTATTATTGAATTTTTTGGTCAAACCAATTTACTTGGATCTTGTTATTTTTTGCAATCCTTATTCAGAATTTCAAATCCTTTGCATAAAAAGATCAAATCAGTATCATTCAGCTAGGGTTGACATTTGCCTTATTTGAACTCCTGCTCTGTTAGGGAAGGATCATAGAAGGACTCGGGTGGCAAATGCATATTTCTCATTATTCATGGCAGTTGGTAATGTACTTGGTTATGCCACTGGGTCATTCAGTGGTTGGTTCCGGATTTTTCCCTTTACAGTTACCTCTGCATGTAATGAGGACTGTGCCAATCTCAAGTCTGCGTTCTATCTTGATATTGTTTCTATAGTGGTTACTACATATTTAAGCATCACAGCAGCTCAAGAGACGCCTTTGGGATCCATGCACACGGTGGAAGAAGCTTCAGGAGAATCAAGCCATGCACAAGAGGCCTTCTTATGGGAACTATTTGGAACATTTAGATACTTCTCATGGTCTATTTGGATAATATTAGTTGTTATTGCTCTCAATTGGATTGGTTGGTTCCCATTTCTTCTCTTTGATACGGATTGGATGGGCCGAGAGGTCTATGGTGGCAAGCCGAATGAAGGAAGTAATTACACCTCTGGAGTCAGAATGGGTGCATTTGGCTTAATGATGAATTCAGTCATACTTGGTATAACATCTGTGCTCATGGAGAAGTTATGTAGGAAGTGGGGAGCTGGTTTTATATGGGGAATTTCGAACATAATTATGGCTCTTTGCTTCCTTGCTATGCTTATAGTCTCATACGCAGCAAAACATATGGGCTATATAGGGCACCACCTGCCTCCAAATGGAATTGTGGCTGCTGCACTAATTATTTTTGCAATTCTTGGCTTTCCGCTAGCGGTAAATATCTAAGCCCTACTAAAAGGTGCATTATACTTTCTGTTAGTATGTTCAAGTTATTATACTCAATACTTTAAGCAATATGGATTTCAAGCTATTGGCTTCTCTGTAGCCTTTGTATGTCCATGATCACCTTTTTAATTGAGCTCAGTTTCTTGATTTCTTAGTATAAGTAGTATATGAACTACCTTATGTTCTAGTGTCTGATGGCTTGTTTTGCCCACAAGTGAAGTAAATCTTCTGTGGAACAATCAAGACATAAACTGATATCATTGGGATATTTTCATTGCAGATCACTTACAGTGTTCCATATGCCTTAATTTCCTCACGTATTGAATCTCTGGGACTTGGTCAAGGTGGGAAAAATCTTTGTTTCTTCCAGGAAATTTTTTTAGTTGACAGCAAAGGCTCTGTAACTGCTTGTATTCGTGATTGGTTTTTGCAGGGCTATCAATGGGTGTTCTCAATTTGGCAATTGTGATCCCGCAGGTCTCTCTTGACATACACTTGATACTGTGTGTTGGGGTGGGGGTGGAAGCAACAATGGATGCTTGGTTCTTTCTTAAAAAAATGAAAAGAAAATTTAATTATTGAAAGAAGATCTGATGATAAGAAAGTAGAGTGTTATACTCATTTGCTAGTACGAAGAAGGGCTAAAAGGATTGTCTATTATTTAATATCTGATCATTGGATGCCAAATTTTTTAGTGGAAGACTTTTTGAATTCCATGAGACGCTATATAAATACCATTTCCTCACCTGCAATTATATGGTGCATGTTAGGAGTCCAGGATCATATTGTTTATAGAAGTGCAAAGCAGCTCATAAGATCTGTAGAATTATAGATTTACATGGTCCATTTGCTATTGAGTACAATGTCATCAAAGGTTTCTTGGGTAGGTTCATCAGATTAATTGCAAAATGCATTCAGTTTTCTGTCACTTAAAAGTACAAAAGTCAGACCTATATTACCAGCATCTAATGTGAATTTTCTGTTGAACTTTATTTTTGTTCCGTTCAAAATTTATCCTTCCAACAACTTTATGATTGGGATCTCTTGTCAACATAGGTTATTGTGTCCGTGGGAAGTGGGCCATGGGATCAGCTATTTGGCGGTGGAAACTCACCAGCTTTTGCTGTTGGTGCCGTTGCTGCATTGGCTGCTGGAATTATGGCCATCTTGGGTATTTCTAGATCTAGTGCTCAGAAGCCCAGGACTATCAAATGAGGTATTTTCTTGTACCTATTCTTTTCAGTTGCAGTAAGATTGGAAACCATGAACGGTTGCATGAATTTGTACGAGTAGCTATATTCATCTCCAAACAATATAGACTTTTAAATTATTGTGTCCGTTAGCCAATATAATTCTTCTTTCTCTTTCCATAATTTTCTTCTTTTTTATACAGATTTCTGGAACTTCTTTGTTGTAATTTTATTTCATTGAAGTTGCCAGTGGACTGTGAGTAGAATCTGAGCAGAAGGTGATCGAGTTTACAAAATTGGAGGGGTTTTGGAAAAAAAAGAGAGAGAGGATTTCGTGGAAATTTGTAAAGCTTTGGAACTTGTGAAGATTTAACGAGGCCAATTGCAGATCAGTCCTTCTTTAAGTTGACGAGGAAGGTCCTTATTTGAGGCTTAAGAATTCATTTTGTAGTTCACTCTACATGTCTTAGAAACGGTATAAGCAAATTAAATGTAAAGCAAAGGCTGCAATAAGGGAAATATTGCAAATACCTTAGCTGTCAGTGGGAGATGGGAAATATGGAAGAGGCTGTCAAAGTTCAGGAAGAATTTATTCAATTATGTGCAAAAGTTGACCTGCTTAATTGGAAAGTAGAACAAAGCCGAGGATTGCTTCCCAAGAGTATTATATTAACAACCAAAATAAGTTTCTGGCGATTGAGATTTATTAAGTATGGAAAATAAAATATCTGAGCCCTTTTATTGGTCTTCTGGTGGTCCAACTGTCTGAAGCTTGGTAAATTTGTATCTCTTGCATTGTGTGCCTGAATATTGCTGTATGAATGTAGTGGATAGAGCTTCGTGGCCAACAGTTTGTATGTGAGCTGTGCTGATTGAAACCTTGATGGAGACATGTCTTTCGATGCTGTGTTTTCTGGAATACCTTGGTTGATTTCTCTCGAAAACATCCTTTATATTCATGACCTTGATTACCTCTTAATCTAAGAATAAATTCTTATGTTTATTGCACCTATCAGTATCTGTGAAAGCCTGATTTGCCTTCACTGCCCCATGCACTGTTTTCTGTTAAGGTCTGAGAATCATACAAAAGACTTGGCTGAGGTCCTCACAATTTGAGTTACTTATTTGCCAAATCATAAATGAAGACATGGCCGGGATGTCAAGAGATATCCTATTGCAAAACTAGCATATATCATCGAATACTAGTTTTGGTGCCCCATGTTTGAGACGATAAACTGCTTGAGCGTGTACATGTATGTTAGAGAACCAGGTGGTGGGAACTTTGGGAAGAAAACCGTTATAAATCATGGAAAGTTTGCAGCTTACCTTGCAAAAATATCAGGGCATTGAATCTAAGCTAGACTAGAAGAAAAATTTAAAATTATTGTGGTTAGAGAGATCTCTCCGTATCCCCTTCCAGGACAGGACTCATTCTGGAAACGAGCATCAGACTTTTTGGGTAAAGAAAGGAAGGGAAAATGAGGGGGATGGAATCCGAGAACCTATTCGAGATTCTAGACAAATATAATCTTTTTTATTTTCATAAATGTCAAATCCCAAAGGTATCTTGTCCGTGTTTCACATCTTTTTCCTCTTTTCCTCTTGAAACTTGCATCTGAGCATTTGTGTTCTTTTTTATCATTATTCTATCAATAAAAAAAGTTCTGCTTGAACTCCATTATGACAACAACTTGGTGTACATAACATGATTTTCTGATTGACTGCGACAGCGAGAATAGCATCGCCATGTGATCCTAAAATTACTAGATTTCTTTCTGTTTAGAACAATCTCTTGGGATCTTTCGTTTGGTGAAGCCCACTTTCCAATTAAGATGCTAAATTCGAAATTGGGTTTGATGGTTAACTTCATAGCCTGCAAGTGCTCTTTCTTGTCTTTTGGAGTTTCAGTTTGGTAAGAGATTTTTTGCCCATTGGTTCTGTGTCATGACACGTTGCTCTCAGCTCTCATCCACAGCAGCTTATTATGCTGAAGACACATGGAATCTGACATTGAGGGGGATTGGCTATGGATTTCAGAGAAGTCTTATATCATTTGGATTATATAGAAATAAAATTTAAAAAAAATTGAAGAAGATGGATACTGCGGCCAGTGTAGCAAAAGTTAAAAGATTTCAGAAAAGTTGGAATGCAAGTGCAAATCCATCATTTATTGGGCAGGGTAGTGCTACTGTTGTCTGAAGCTTAGCTGCCAAAAGGCCTCTGCTCTGCTCTAACCCCCCCGCAGAGAGACAGTCGCTCCACTGTTGTGAGAAAGGGGATACAAAAGAATTAAATGGTTGCAATTGTAGCACGTATTATTTGCTCTCTCACTTTGTTCCCTTTCTCCCGTCTGCCGCTTGTCCATTACCAACTCTGTGGTCCCATTCATGACCACTACGTGAACGTACACTTCCACAAAATCCCATGAATTTATTATTTATTGTAAACACTTCCCATTTCATTTTCATCCCAGTCTGTTGAGCATAATTGTGCTTATTACATTGAAGACTAGACTATGAATAAGCCATTCATTCATTCACGCAAACCCAGACAGATAAAAGCTAAAAGAGATGAAAAAAACAGATGGGGCTGAGCAGGTTTTTACCGAAAGTTTTGTCACCTTTCAAATTGGGCAAAATAGTCGAGAGATGTTCCCATGTTGGAGTGGGTTTCAGACAACAAAAGATCATGCATATGCTCTAGAATGGGTTTAATCACGTGGGTTGTGTAAAGAAGTGTCATATAGCATATGGATAGCTGCCTTAGAACCTGAGACATTTCCCCTGCCCTGCCCACAAAGCCTGCTTAACGAGTGACAGACAACTCACAAATTATACCCCCAACTCAACTTGTGCCATTGCCCTTTCACTAGCCACAGTTCCACTTGGCAACTCTGCTCTGAGACAAACGTTTTGATTTTTGAAACATGGGGAGAACTGAGAAGGGGTTTAAAACATTATCCACAAGCCAGAAGATTTCCATTGATTCAATAATTTATTGATTTCACTCCATTAACACAAGAATACCTAATTTCAGCTAGCCTTCCCTACCACCATTATCGTTCCATAACAACTTACATGGACAAACTTACGGTGGCGGTTAGTCATAAAACAAACGCACCAATCCCTGGATGCTTTCACCATCTTTTTTTACTAGGAAAACACTTTATTTAAAGCCGCTTGTCATCTGGATTACACATCTTCTCTTTGAACTAATCTGCACTAAGCCAAGAATAATACTAATTTATGCACCTATCTGCACGGATGGACTATCCTTACATTTGTTAAGGGAGGCATGGAATGAGGAAGAGGATTGCCCCACAAACAAAAGGGCCTAAGAATTTTCTTCACAGCATTAATTACGAACTTAAATATGTATCGTGTAGGGCATAAGTAGGACCCGATGGCTTCGTGTATATATAGCCTACATACCCTCTTGGCCCTCCCACCAGGTATCCCAACTCTTTCCCACCCAACCCAACCCAACACACCACACCACACCCAGAGTAGTATTAATTATCCCTGTTAACTTCTTCTACCTTTCTCTTTTTCCGAAAACAACCTTATCATAGGAAGCACAACAATGGTTATGTGTAACCCAAAACCTTCTTCTCCTTCCTCATTTCTGTCTCCTGCCACAACCCATTTTGCTGCACCCAACAAAGCCATGGATCATTATGCTGATGATCAGGAGGGGCTACGTAGATGCCCAACCCCTTCAGAGGTAAAAACAAAAACCAAGCAACGATCAGGACCCATTAATTGTATGAACATGTAACCAAAGGACATATATTTCTGATTGATGAGATATGTTATGTCTTCTAAAAAGGATGACTAAACTCTGTAGTATATGTCTCTCAACCGTGTCCAACACAGATCATTTTTTTTATAATCTTTTTTGCTTTTCCATTCAGGCCTTGGAGGAAATCAAAGCCATAGGAAAGATCTCTGGCCCAACGGCAATGACCGGTCTTATTCTGTATTCAAGAGCCATGATCTCCATGCTTTTCCTTGGCTATCTTGGAGAGCTCGAGTTAGCTGGTGGCTCTCTATCCATCGGCTTCGCTAACATCACCGGTTACTCTGTGATTTCTGGACTAGCCATGGGAATGGAGCCCATTTGCGGACAGGCTTATGGGGCCAAACAATGGAAGCTTCTTGGCCTCACCCTTCAAAGAACCGTTCTTCTCCTTCTCTCTGCCTCCGTTCCGGTCTCTTTCATGTGGCTAAACATGAAGAGAATTCTATTATGGTGTGGCCAAGATCAAGAAATATCATCCGTTGCTCACACTTTCATTCTTTTCTCCATTCCTGACCTCTTCTTCCTTTCACTTCTGCACCCTATTCGTGTATATCTTCGCACTCAAAGCATCACATTACCATTAACCTACTGTTCAGCCATCTCTGTTCTCCTCCATGTACCTTTAAATTTCATTCTCGTTATCCACTTCAAACTGGGTATTGCAGGGGTAGCCATAGCCATGGTTTGGACCAACTTCAATCTCTTTCTCCTGCTCATTTCGTTCGTATACTTTTCTGGTGTATGTAAAGATTCTTGGGTCACTCCCAGCATGGATTGTCTTAGAGGATGGTCATCTTTGCTAGGTCTTGCAATTCCCACATGTGTTTCTGTATGTCTTGAGTGGTGGTGGTACGAATTCATGATAATGTTATGTGGTCTACTTCTTAACCCCAGAGCCACTATAGCATCAATGGGAATACTTATTCAGACAACATCTTTAGTTTATGTCTTCCCATCAGCCCTCAGTCTCGGAGTCTCAACAAGAGTTGGTAACGAGCTGGGGGCTAATCGGCCTGCAAGAGCCCGCATTTCCATGTTTGTGTCGCTGGCATGTGCAGTGGTGCTTGGTCTCTTGGCTTTGTTGTTCACAACATTGATGAGGCATCAATGGGGCAGATTTTTCACAAATGATGCTGAGATTTTAGAGCTCACTTCTATAGCATTGCCGATTGCGGGGCTCTGTGAGCTTGGAAATTGCCCACAAACAACTGGGTGTGGGGTTTTACGTGGCAGTGCTAGGCCAACCATTGGAGCTAACATCAATCTGGGGTCTTTCTACTTGGTTGGTATGCCAGTGGCAATATTAATGGGGTTTGTGTTCAAACTGGGATTTGCTGGGCTCTGGTTTGGGTTGCTTGCAGCTCAAGCTTCATGTGCCATGCTCATGCTCTATGTTCTATGCAGAACAGACTGGTTAGCTCAAGTAGAGAGAGCAAAAGAGCTTACACAAACTTCCGTAATAACTAGTACTTCTCCGCCATTATTACCGTCATCATCAGCCAAAAAGGCCAACCTTGAAGAGATACTCTGCATTAGCGATGAGCATGTGAAGTCAAATTCGCTCGAAACAGACCCACTGATATCTACTGCGCAAACCGTGCACTGATTATAGATCACGTCCAAATTTTGGCCCCCACCATTGAGGAGCTGGTGTGAATTTCATTTAAAAGTTAGCATTGCCCACTTTGTAATCTTTTTCTCCATGTTGTGCTAATAACAATGTAGAAACATATGATTCCTAACTAAGAATTCATTCTTCTCCATGTATATTAATATTTATCGGAAAGTATAGAAGGAAAAGTATAGAGAAAGAGAAGAGAAAAGGGTTAGGGTGTCGGCTGTTTCTATAGCGAGAGGAAAAGAAAAGGATCTTGGGTTCCCTATCCCTAACTTTGCTGTCGTCGTTGTTCACTTCCAAGTAAGGCAGCAATCTCAAATACTTAAAATGGATAATTGGCATAAAACCCTACAACCATTTCATACCAATATTCCTGATTTTTGTTATTAGGCCCATGCTTGTAACTTCAAGCAACCTTGTCTGACTCTCTTTCATGCCCACCATATTCCTTTGGCTTCTACTTTAATTGCTCCTCCAGCTTTCCTTCAAATGTCTTTCTTTTTACCTTACATAAAATTAATATTCTCCAAAACTCTTAACATCTCTTAATATCTTTCTGTCCATGTCAATGTCATGACCTTTAACTTACAATTCTAAAATATAAATTTTCTGAAAAAATAAAGGAGGTTCTCCTGTCTGTCTACCCCTTATTCTGCAATGAGTTGATCCATATCTTAATTTGCCCTTTTGAAATTGAGGGAATTGGAGAGCATAGCCCCTTAAAGGTATCATGCACTATTTAATTTTCGTGTGTTCGAAGCACGTGCAATGCAACAGAGTCCATTACACGATTATAAAATTTGTGTTTAATATTGCAAGCGAATATACAGCCATGATGAGAAGTGCATTTCATACATTCTGATTCTGCAAGTTTTGGATTGCATTTGTCTGGTGCAGATTAAACTGCAGATCACTATAAGACAATT
>JANZXV010000006.1:5562029-5583295 GCA_027576455.1 Erythroxylum roigii
GATGATAATAATAATAATAATAATAATAATAATAATAATAATAATAATAATAACAGTTACTAGATCAAGCTAAATCTTTAAGAGATAAGTATTACTTATTCACAAGTCAAAGCAGACTACAAGATCAATTATAATTGAAAAAAATCAAGGAGGTGATTGTTTCACAAACTTTTCGATTTGTTTATGACAAACACAAAAATCAGAAAAATTAAAAGCACCAAAGATAAACAAAATCGAGATTTATTAACGCAATTCGACATACCTTACCTATATCTGCGGGGCCCTCACTCAGCTTAATTTTTTACTGACGATAATAATTTTATAGAAAGCTTTACTAAGCCGACATCACTCAACCCTTGACACTATCCCTCGTCTTCACTATCCGTGAAAAAATTTCATACCCAATAGTATGTCTACCTCGTATTAACCTCAACAGAAGATTTTTCTCAACAATCTCATAACGAAAAAACATTAAATAAATAAGTCAAGTGGTTAAATAAAATTCATCATAAATGAGAACACTTGAGAAATAACCAAAAAACAACTCCCCTATAGATTCAGTTCCACCAAAACAGGTCTGAAAGTTGTTACCACACACTGTGGGCTAATTCACGAAAATAGCAGTATTAATTCACAACTGCAGCAGGAAGACATCAGGTATGACAGCTCACGCAAACAAGCATTCACAAAAAATCCAGCAGATTACACACCACGATTAACTTTGGCAGAAATCACAATAAATACGGAACAACCCAACTATGACCCAAACAAGGAAAATCAACACTCGATTGTTACTACTCCAAGATGATTCACCCACAAAAAAATCATTCAACAAACGTCACAGCCCAAGATGAAATTATATCAACATAGAGATTTCCTCGTTGACGCTTTCATGCACAAGAGAAGGATCACTTTCGCTGGTTGAGCTCAAACGGGGTTCATCTTCTGACCAGTGGCTTCCAATTTTACGTTCATGGGGTGCAATTTGGAGAATTAATAGTCATAGCCAAGCTTTACGCTCACCTTTCTCTCTCAGACTAACCACCGACCCTTGAGACGAAACCTTCGTAGCATACAATATTATGCACTTTGCTGCAACATATTCCACTCAGTCACCAATACAAACTAGACTTCTTTCACGCTCTTACCGTTATCCAACAATAGTGTGATATACTCATACTCCTATTTAAGATAGACTTCTTTCACATGTGAACCATTATCCAAAAATTCAATTCAAATAAAAATTCTCATATAGTTACACCTTATCTTAATTTAAATTTTAAGACTTGCAATATGTTAAAGATTCAATAATTAAAAATATCAAAATTAAATAATAAGACATTATAAATATTTTAAGAATAATAATTCCTTTATAAGAGATTTTTTATCGTAATTTTAATACGCGAAAGTTTTCTATTACAGCCATCTCTACAATAAATTTTAACATTGGCATATTATCTCGGATTACCTTTCATGGCCTGCCTACGGGGGTTTTTCCAATAAAAAAAGAAAAGTTCTTAATTCACGTCGTTGAATACGACCTTCTCACGTATTATTCCCGGGGCTTAATTACAATAGTTACGACGAAGTGGAAATTGCATCAGCCAAAAACACAAAATAAATGTGCCTACGGATAGGTATAAATCTTTACGGCCAGTCTGGCTCTGGCTACGCGCCTCGTCATTTACTAGCTGCTGCATCCAGTAATTTCCCTTTCTTATTCACCACCTTTTTCAATCTCTATTTCGGTGAAAGTCATTAGTTATACATATATCCTTTTCATAGAGTAAGAGGCAGCTTATGAACCGTTCATTTCTTTGCGGAGTTTTACTTCTCTGTCCTCTTTTTCACCCTAGAGAATTTATTTGAATTAAGGTTTTGAAAAGTATTCTAAAGACTCCAAACACTCCTCAAGGCCTTCAAGACTCGTCAAAACGTCCAGTGCCATTTGGATTTTGGACCACCCTAAGGGCTGATCTCTTCATTTCTTCTTGTGTTGTACACTCTCCCATTAATCATACTTTTCTGGGTTTAAAGCATATGCTCTAAATAAACACTCCAAAATTGTACAGGCGTGAAAAACCAAGCATTAGGCACTAGGAGTGAATTACCAATAGAAGTTCGGAAAACTAAATCACTAATGAACAGGGGGGGCGTGTGTGTGTGTGTCACGATTGTCGCGCCTTGCAGAAAAGAAAAGAAGTGCATCACAGGGCTAGACCTAGGAAGGAAGGAAGGGTGAGAGTGCATGTTATCAACAGTCAAATAATTCAGACACAGAAACCTCACGTGGGGCCCTTTTTCTGAGGTTTAAGATTCAATACTTTGAAGCTCGCTTTGTCCAATTAAAATTTCATTGCTGACGTTTTATAGCTATAGGGTCATAGGGAAACTACAAGCTGGTGAACTGGGTTTGTCAAATGTCAACTCCTTCCGGGAATAAAGTAAGTATAAGTTAATCAGTTTTATTTTTATCCAGTAAGACCCACATAAATATAAATATATTGACAGAAGGTTGTAACACCATTTCGAGAATAGACGATTTCGTGTGGTGTATAAGCTTCTAACTGATCAGCTTTCTCAATATTTATAATATCTTGGTGCCCTGTTCGTTTCTGAGTCGAGTTAGGCAAAGTGATAGAGCAACTTTTTGTTTAATCTACTCTTTTCACTTCCGTGTTCGTGCGGTGTGGAAGCTGTAAAGCAAGTAGATTTAACTTAACTTGCTTCGTATGGGTGGGTAGGCTACAGATATAGGTCTCCAGTGATGTTTCACCAATCCTTCCAACATGCTCGTGTTCCAGGAGACAGAGAGCCAATTCCTCGAACAAATCTCATGCAATTAAAGACCGGACACAGCCTAGCAGCTAATGAGCAGGGACCTGCATATATTGTCTCTGAAAACTGGTTAACATGTTTCAGAATAAATTGCTATGGATGAGGGCTAATCAGCTACTAAAATCTATTCTTACGACACCCTCTCCTAGGCCCCGGAGTTGGTTGACACCGTACTCTGCTGTTGTGTCCACGAGAACTTTGCAATCCTAATATAGATAAGAATACATTTGAAGAATGTACGTGCGCAATTAATGGAAGGAATCGCAAGATGGAAACTAACAAAAACCATGCATGCTGTGTTACATTTCTTTTTGTAAAGAAGATGTGACAATTCGCTTCGAGTTTGCAAATGTACTCACCACATGTTTTACATTGTAACATGTTATTCTTGGTTTCTTTTGTGCAACACCGTCTAAATATCTGAGCAAGTTTGGTTTTGATTACTAAAATGTGTGTTATGTCATTGTTGGTTCGCGTTTCTTGGCTTTATGTTTGCTTTATCTTCGTGTATATCTAGTTAACTACTACTCATATGGCTAGCTGGGCACGTAGAGAATGATGTTAACGTCCACTATAATATAAAAACGGTGATTAATATGAAGAAGCAAAGGTAAAAAGTCAAAAAGAACATCTTGGATATCTGGTAAGAATCTACCATTAATAAAGTTGTTCTACAAAATTCTCAAAAGTTTAAAAGGGAATCCTGGACCCATTTTTATGTTCTATTTTTCTTGTAATTTTTACTTTTCTATTTGTTGATTTTAGTTTTAATTTTTAAATTAAAAATAAGATTGTATATATATATTAAGGTATTTATAATTTTTATTACGAAGAATAATAAAGTGGTAAGTATAAATAGAGAAGAACCGATTTTAATGAATTAACTAAGTAATTAATTTATTCAATCTCTTATATAATATTATTAATAAATATTTCTACCAAAGTCTTCATATTTTATTGAAATACAATACTGAATAAGTAAGAAATTTATAAAATTTTATTTGTAAGAGAATATTCAATCATTAAATATTATATTTAAAATTGATATTATCATTTAGAATCAAAATTTTAATTTCCAAAAATAATTTTATTTGCTAATTTAAAATGGTTTAAAATATTTTATAGGAAAACTATCATTTTTAACTAGATTTTAAGTGTTTTTTATTTAAATGTTAATTAATTATAAAAATAAGATAAATTGAAAAATAAAATTATACTAGTTATTAATTTGTATTAAAGTTAATATTAATATGAAACTAGGAAAAAAATAAAAAATTAACATGAAACTAGGAAGAAAATAAAAAATAAAAAATTAATTTTTTATCTAGTTATTAAAGTTAAATTTTAAAAACAAAAATCAAAACCAATTAATATGAAACCAGGAAGAAAATAAAAAATAAAAAATTCAATCAAATAATTCTTTTTATTATATTTAGAACGAAAACAGAAATAAAAATAACCTGTTAGAAGTTTGATTTATGCAGAAATTTTCAATCTAATGGGAAATCAACATAAAAAGCAGCTTGTCTCATGAAAATCTCAAGCGTTAGTGTACTAATAGGTGCATGAATGCAATGCATGCTGTGCTGGTCAACGTAAGACCCTAAAATTTAGTTGAGATTGTGTAAAGCGTATACAGTTCATATTGAAAGGGATTCACGCGTCCAAGTCAGCCTTGGCAGACCATGTGGCATTGTCCGAGTGAGCCTCTGAACCCTTAGCCTGAGGGTATTTGAGTATGGAAAGAAAGATAAAAGATAAAAAAATATATATATTATAATTAGATAAACAGTATTTTTATATTTCTTTTTAAGATAATACTGTATATAATTTCTCAAAAAGCGTTGCCTCTGGAAGCAATATGTCTATAATAGTGATTTAAGAAATTATATTATATTATCATTGAACACGATACACCCTTTGACTAACATAATATCAATTTGGTTCTTCGTATCGTACCCACTTTATCAGTTGCTTAGTTTAATTAGTTAACACAATAATAGACTGCTTTAATATGCATTATTGAAGATATACCCACAGTCAGGCACGTGAATCAAAGTTGATGCGATTACTATTAAGTTGTTCGCAATAAGTGTCAACAAGGGTAAAGTCCTGATGATGAAGAAGAAATGCCCACATGTCACATGACACAGTCGGGCACCCCATATGAAAGAGATCCCATCATTTTGCAGGCTCCAAGTTGAAGTTGTGGACTATTGACCACATGCATTTTGACTACTAAATTAAATCCAAGCTGATCAGAAGCATAAGAAAGAAAAGTTGATATACTACTCCTGATGCAATTTTGGCCTTTTCTACTTTGTTTAAGAAGAACCCCTTTCAGTTTTTGGTTAAAAACTCAATGTTTAGTACTTGATGTGATTACTATTATAAAGTTGCAAGCACCATGTGTCACACAGGAAGGCTGCATATGGGAAGGTGAGTGCGACCATGATCGAAACGGAATCCTCAAGTACACCGATGGTATATAATAATGTAGGTTTCTTCTCCTCCTCGGATGTGGTTATGCAATAAAAATGACATTCCCTAATTTCTCCACTTTGTGGGATTTGATTTGGTAAACAATAAGAGATAACAAAACGAGAACTTGGTTGAAATGGGATTTACTTGAGTCAGATGATGCATTGCAGTAGGGTTGATTAGGACTGACAACATATATTGAAGTAGTCACATGGAACTGGTTGGTTTCCAAAAGAATATCCTCTTCAAAAACTACATTAATGAGCTTGAAAATGAAAGCTTCGTGAGGTTGTTGGAGACAAATTGGTCACATGTTACTAAGTATACATGCACACCAACTCCTTCTATATATGCGTACCTTTTCTTTTTCTGTTAAAAACTACTTTCTCGTTTCACCAATTGAATCAGTCTTGGCAATGGCAGGCATCCATGTTCTGTAACATGGGAAAATGCTTAGGTCCAAAACCTTTGCTTCTCATAACCCCCAAATTAACCATATATATAACACCCTCTAATGAGTGCCATATTTCATCAGTTGTTTATTATGGTTTGGTTAGGACGGATCGTTGATGGCAGGGTTGGGGGGAGCCTTGGAACTTGATGCCTTGGGAAAAGACACCAAAAGCAGTGTCAACCGTTCATATATATGTATTTTTTAATTTTTACATTAATGTAGGCAAGTTATTTGGTCGGTCCAAAAAAGTCAATAGTTATGATAAGCTAAGATCTCAAATCTCAAACTCGTAATTCCAATCAGCAAATTGTCAACAAAGTAACTAATTAATTACATATTCTTAACCAAATTTTACTTTTCCACGTGGGAATTTAATCAAGAGAACATAATCAAAATTTGACCGTCAGATTTCTTTGTACTTATACTGAGCTTTGTGCAAGATAGTCAATTTGTGGTTGGTTTAAGGGCAAATGAAGCATAGTTTTTCATCCCTTAGGAACACTTTCTAAAGCAACGCGAAACACATTAACATTACGGATAGATACGATACAACTGGCGTGATGGCTGCTAAATCATTTGGAAATTGGGTGGCCCAGCCAGATTCTTGCAATTAGGACCCTACCCTACCCTGGTGTCCTTTGATGATTGGACATGGCGAAAAAGACTTCACCACCCAACAGAAGAAAGAGTACTGTACTATTATGACTGGAATATATATATGTATATAAAACTAAAATTTAAATGTTAAACTGAATATAAATTCACTTATCGTCATGTTTGAAACTATTGTCTTAATTAATTATCCTTATCCCGAATATAAAAAAAGGAAGGTGAATAGATGGACTTTCAATTCAAGTTTGTTGAAAAACGAATATGTTGAAAAGTTGGCAAGGCAAGAAATTCCAAATTAAATCATCATGGGGGCTAGTGCTCGAGTGGTTACACACACGATGACCATAGACCAGGACCGATTAATCTCTCTGTCAACATAAACATTTCCTACAACGCCTTAGGCATATCTGTTTCACTTTTCAACAGAAGAAGTAGGCCAAAACCATAGCTTAGGCTGGATTGATACCTGATAGGTAGGGTTGCGTGGAAGGGATAATGCAATCTTCTATGGATAGTGATTTGGGTTAAAATGATTAGGTTAGGTATGTAACTTGGGCTGTGTCTCTTTCCATTTATTGCCTCTTTTGGTTATCCACTCAGCTCGTGTTTAATTCTCTCTTATTCTATTCGACTTAAAACACTAATTGACGTCAACTGCTTATGGTTAGTAGCAATCCAAAGAACAAACCATGTGGACTTTGCATAATTCATCGTCTCATTAGTTTGTTTGTTTTAATCATCCCATAGCCAAGGAGTTGAGGGAGATTAAGATGCTTTGCATAAGTTAAGAAACTGGTCACTTCGAGCTTACAAAGTTTTAAGAGTCTTGAATTTGGCTTCTCGAGAAGTTTATATGAGGACAGAAGTGAGAGGACTTTTGACAATGATCACATAGTAGAGTCAAAAGCAGCCACTATGGGAAAGAGATATGCATATAATATTGGATGATTAGACCAATTATTTCCCTAACCGATCCTCCATTCCAACCAACACTGCTAACCACTCCAACTCCCTATGAATCAATTATTTGTTTTTTTTTAAGAGTACAGGAAGACGATCATTTAAATATAATTACTGATCTGCCTAACTTCCTTCAGGCTTCAGTATATTTTATTACGAGAAGTGAGAAGGACATTGGCACGCTATTTGAAAATTTTGAGTTGATTGTGAAATAAAGTAGTAAAACATGGCTTTTACAGCGAGGAGGACGAAGGCAATAGATAACTTAATATTGAATTACTATGGTTTAGTCTTCGTCAATCATTTCAAAGTCTGTCTGTGTTTGACAACAGGCCTTGATTTGGTCATCCAATGCCAGAGTTAATTAAAGAGTTCTTTAACTTCCCAGTCTTTTTGTCTCAATATTTGTAGCCGTAGATGCAGAAACGTGGTGTCTCACCCTATTCAGATAGTAAATGGAAGAATGGGCATGGACTTGGCAGAGCCGGTTGATGGATTTGGGAAGAAACGGTCCTTACCGATATGGGCAAAAAAGGATGAACCTAATAGGGCAAGATAAGAACCTTGGTTTTCTAACTTAATGTCCTTCCAGGAGGCAACCATATTTCAAACGAAATGACATGGAAACAAACACAAAAACATGGGACCTGAAGATACGTGCAGGCCATGGTCATGGTCATGGTCATGGGGTTTTATCAGAAACTGTCCTCGTCAATGTGCATGCATTCTGTAAATCAAAGTAAAGTTAAACAAAGATTATATCCGGCAGGATCAGCAGATCATCTCCAATATTATTGATGTCACATAAAAAACGCATTAAATGAGATGAACAAATCAAAGTTTCCAAGATTTCAGTTGAAAACTTTGAACACATAGATGATAATGTAAAATGATGTTTCCTGGCTTTATTCGAAGTCAGTAGTAGAAAAAGGTGAAACATATGTCAAAAACATGGAGACACAATTGGATATAGATTATCTTACATTATCTGCTACATTCAACAACTGGATAAGCGTCCCAGCTCAAAGATTGTGGCAATCATGAGCACTAATTTAGCTCACATACTTGGAATTCGAAGATGAAAATGTTGACGAGTTCAAGCTGTTTCGGTGGGATTCAGATTTAAAAAATTGACAGACGACGTGGAAGCTCAAGATACCCATTAATTGTGGCTAATCAAAGCTTTTTGACCAGACTGAGGAGCAACTTCTGTCTCTTCCTTCTTTTTGAATTTGAAGTTTCTTGTTCTGTTCTGCCTATTCATTACAAGTTTTCAAGAGATGGGCTCCCATGCTTACATGAGCCCGTATACATATCATCAAAGCTTGTGCTAGATTTGGTCATTTGGCTAAGTTCCCAAACGCTAGAAGTTAAGGATTGAGAAGGGTAACTTTCTAAGAAATTTGAGATTCGAACGACTGTTTTCTTTCTATTGCTTACAGGGCTAAACTAAAAAACACCCAACACCTCTTCCTTAAATGATCCCAAGTATCAAAGAGCCCATAAATCGTTGGATAAGCCCTTTGTCAGTCAAAATTTTCATAGATGCAATCTTGGAATTTCTATATTTAATTTCAAACAATTAGACATAGGGTCTTCGGTCCAAGCTGCATGGCAATGGTAAGAATATTTGGAGTCCGAACCCTCTGTTTAATATTATGGTGTCTTATTATGTTCCAGAAATTTCAACCATTCATTTATGTAAGTCCCGTATGGGTCCTGCATAGATAAATACGAAATCCGCATAAATAAATGACTAAAATTTATGAGACAGAATATCACACTGTAATATAAGATAGAGAATCCCATCCCGAATATTTGAAGCAACTGACAAAAAGCCGATATCTTTTCATCTCCTCGATGTGCAATTCAGTACCATAAGAACTCAATTTGTCACATTTTCAGGCTCAGCAAGTCCGTCACTGTTCATGTTGATTAGACACTGACAATTGACTCTAGTCTATAACCCAAGTTCAAGTGTTGATCAAAAGGTCGAACATGTTCCTCTTCTAGCGTCTCAGTAGCTTCAATTTCATCAAATCATGGGACCTTGCCTGCAAGATATTGTGCAGACGAATAGTAAAACCTAAAAATTTGAACACAAAAGCTTCAGCCTCCATCACATGGATACAATTTTAAAAAGTTTCCAGTGAAATACATCCCGGTGATGCAACTACTTGTGGCTGCCCAAATACGAGTCCATATTCGATTGGCTCAGATCACTTGTTAACATCCATCCATTTACTTTCTTTGAGATCAAGGTAAATCTTACATTTACCCTCTATTATTGATGCAAGTGTAACAGGAATCAAGTAGTAGGCTGAGTCAGATTGTGATTTCTCTATAAAGTGAAATGTCCGTACATTTTGAGCCCCTACAAGCCAACGTGTCCTCTCTTTACCAACTGGCAAGCATAACCAATCAAATAGCAACTACAGCCAATAATGCACTGCTGCTTCACATGCTTTGCAATCAGTATCCTCCGACAAGTGTATCAACCAACCTGGCAATATCACTTTTTTTAAGCAGAACTCCTAGGCAACCTACGCACAGTTCAATTTGATACACTACAAAGCAATTCTTTAGTCCAACAGTAAACAACCACTTGACTATTTAAACAAGGAAATGCCTTAAATTTTGCTAATAACAACAATGTTTGACAGGGATGAGATTTAGCCTACAGAAGCATATGTGGTCAGATTGGATACGTTTTCTCACCACACAAACACATACAATTAACATAAATAATAAAAAACGCACTTTACAAACTGTACTTCCTGCATTGAAGCAGGAACTTGTCCATACTCTGTTTTTAACACATAAATTGCAGTCTCACTCCCAAACAAAGTGGTCTATGGAGTTTTATGATTTTAATTAAACAGAGACTAGAACAAAGGAACCTTGTTGTAACAGAAACATGAACACATTAAGACAACTGCAGAAAGCAATGATCTCCCACCCAGTCCAGCAATACTTAATGCTTGCTCTCTAGTTCTCCTGCCCTGTTCCAGTTATCATCCAAGAAGCTGCTGAACGGATAGCCAGGATAATGCTCACTGCCGGCTAAGTCCTGTTCTTGCATTTTTCTACAGCCCTTGGAGCTGCAAAACATTTAAATTCTCCCAATTGAGTTTAAATAAACAGAAGCAAGAAGAAAATGACAGCAAAGAATCAAACTACGACATTTATATCAATACACAGCAGCCACCATTCTCCAATAAGAATTATTCCAGTTCCTTTAATTGGGCATGTACTTTAATGCACATCTAGCAGATGAATCCAGAGGATATTACAACAAAGTAACTTTCAAACTACATAGGCAGAAGATGGATATTATTAATATGATTACACAGCTTCAAAACTGTGCCTTCATGGACTAGATCTTATCCATCATTTTTGTGAAGGCAATAGCCTACATATATAACAACGGTTGTCATTTTTTATGCAAAACTTTGACGTCATGGACTAGATCTTATCCATCATTTTTGAGAAGGCAGCAGCCAACATGTACAAGAAGGGCAGACAGCCTTACAGCATAAAAAATGACAGAATAACATGCACTTTTCAATTCAGATTATGAGTAACATGTTATCATGTGTAAATTGAGGGAAGCTTGGCAAGTTCAATAACAACAGTTTTATCAGCCCTGAGGCTCCTAAAAAATGCGTTAACTATACAATTCAAAATAGCAACAATGAACATTTTCAGTATTTGTGTCACTGGAAACAACATTCTGAATCTGCAAATTTCCTTTCACACCCAGTTTCATAAATACGAATGAAACTAACAAGTTTCACTTTTTCAACATTAGATTTGGTTTATTGGCAAAGAGACCAACCTTGCACTTTTGGCACTACTATTAACCATTAATCCTAGGGATAGAAAATACCTGCATTATACCATAAGTTACTCTATTAGACCCATGTATTCTCCTTCTAGTCGTCTTTTTGAATGTAAGCATACCAGAAGACAAGGTCTTGTGGAAATATGAAGAAAGAAATTCGGCTCAGAGAATAGCATTTAATAAAATACAGACCTAGGCCAATGGCATCAGAGCTCTTCATGATCCTTAACCTCTTGCAAGTGTCAATAAACATCCTGAAGAACAAAAGTTTGGATTAGAATGCAGCTGCACCAATAAGTTATCAGATAACAATGAGAGAAAAGAACGATGAAGTCCACGGATAAACAAAAATATTGAAATGCAGGAAATTTCAGAAAGTGGATAAGTAGACAAGATAAAATGCAAATTTAGTTTCATCTCATAATGCCGTCCAAAGCACAAAAAGTTCAGAGCCAAAAACAATGATTTCTAGTTTTACATGATAGGGCAATTATTTCCTTCAGAATTCCTGCTGCCTAGTTCTCATCCCACTCACATAAGATAAAATAAAATAAGATCCTTGTGAGGAAAAAAGTTCAGACAAAAATGTAGAACCTGTCGGTTCTGATTTGTAATTATCTCTGTGTCACTTTACTCACAGATAACATGTTATGTTTTTAAATATGCATCGAAGAGAATAAACCAGTGTATCAAAACTAATATCAATGACTTCTCAGGATTGGCTTATGGTGAAGTAATCCAAAGCATCACATAAGGGCACTAATGCATGCTCAAAAGAGTCTCCCAGCTCTAATTAAACGGCAGCAAAGCTACATCATGAAAGATAAATAAAAGAATCTTTTGTCTAACGGCATTATATAATGCCTTCCAGCAGCAATAGTATTTGAAATTCTTAAATATTATTTGCACAAAACTGGGAAACACACTGCTAACAGTTACATGCATAAAAGCTAACTCCTCTACCTAACATGAATTCACAGATGTTAAGAATGCTTGAAAATCAATTGGATAAAGATAAAAGATAATTTCAACATAATGAGATAAGAATAATACCCAGCTTTCTATGTGGTATTCATGGAAAGTTCTTTTTGGCAATTGCTGCCAATCCACTCCTCTAGAATGCACATAGAATAGATTGTTAACTACTACAGCTATGTAATACACATGGAATGTTCCTCAAAGTCTATGCAGAATATAGACAAATCCTCGACTACCCCACATAAGTATTAAAAGCACACAACGTACAGATAATCACCAGATTTTTTAACAGGTAAGCGAAACATCTAAAGAGTAGTAAAAACATGAAGGAGATTTGAACCAATAAAGGATAACAAACACGTGGAGCAGAAACAGTACTTACTCCCAGGGAACATCTCCAACAAGCATCCAGTCACCATCTTTATCCTCGAATGTGAGAACATACTCAGAGCCATGCAAATCCTTGAGTTTGTTCTCACACAGTACCTCCCTTCCAACAGCTCCATGAGACCCATATTGACCTAAGAACGTCACAACTAGCAGTGACTTGATTTGCAATAGAATTTTTAGTTTTTTACAGATGAAATATGAAGTCAATAGGCTCACCTATGGTAAAACAGCTGAACATCTTCTCAAGGGCAGAAGACAGCTCCGGATATGCAGAGTAATTTCTTAAGTCCACTTTCCGAAGATAAGGAGCACCGTCCATGCTGACCTTGATGAACAAAGCACCAGCCCCCACTTTTCCATCTACTTCTTCAGTGTTCTTTGAAGAGGTAGCGAGTGAGTTCTTCCTAAATGATCTGACGGGTGGCCAACCCACAACCTGAGCCCTGCCAAATAAGTAAATATGAAGGAGGTAAGATAAAACATTTTTCTCATAGGTTCAATCAAAATCCCTGTACACTTACTTGGTAGCTGGGGCAATGTTGTTTGATGAGCCGTTACGGTTTGGCCTAGTGTTATTTGAAGCATGAGGCCTCTCCTCTAATGCTTTTGGGGTTACTACCTCTTTTGCTTTATTTGGTTGAGCTCCAAGGTTGTCCATAGCAGAACCTTGTTTCAGCCCCAAGTTCGGGGAGGGTCTGGGAGACAACATAGCACCTACCTCTGAGCTGGCAAGATATTTACCCTGCACCACATGAGTTGTTTCCATATTAAACTCAGTAGCAGCACTGCTATTATTCTGTTCAATAAATTCAGATGTATTCACCTCTGAGAACCCATCCATAGCATCAGAGAATCCTCTCTTGTTACCAGCAACAACATTTTTCTGCATTGAAGCACAGTGGCTATCGGTTATGGGACGTAAAGGGAAGAAGGGCTTCTCATCAAGCTTTATGGAGCTCAAATGACAAAGTTCTTGATTTCTTTCAGGAGATTGAGACCCTGGAAGTCCAAGGCGCAATTCTGTAGCTTTTAGATTCAGACTAGTCTTGCCCTCTTTGGACACAGCAGAGATTATAGAACTGTCCACAGAAGAAGAATCAGACAAACCCATATAGTTACGCTCCTTTAGTTCCAATCCATTCTGGCACACACTTTCGGCAGAGGCTGAAGAAGCCAACAGTGTAACGTTACTCTGACCCTCCTCTTCCACAACACCTAGTGGTGGGGGAGACATTGATTTAGAGAACACTCAGAATTCTCTAACCTGCTTATATTTGCTGTCAAAGCTAGTTAGAAAGCACCAAATGCTCGAAGCTCCAATGACACAAATCAAGCATGCAGAAAGCCTTGGATCTTATGACAAGAAAGTAAGTTCACCAATATGAAATATCGACTCATAAAGTAAAACAAGCTTGGCCAGGACATCAAGAAACGATAAAATCTTCCTATAAATAGTGTAGTGTTAATTGGACCATAAATCCCTCCAAATTCCAAGGGCATGCGAGAAGCAACAAAACCTAAACATTACAAAATTCTCAAAGATTGAGAGTAGTTGATAGAAAATTCAATGGAATAACAAGTTTTCATGTAAAATTTTGCATCAAATAAAAATTCAAGAGAAATTAAGCTCAGTACCAAAATCAACGAACATCATCCCGAAATTAATCTTTAAAACTGAAGTACATTACCTGTGAACTAAAAGGGCTTTCTAAGTCAAATCCCGTCAAAAAGAAAGAAAGAGTTAAAATTCCTTCAGGAAAATAAAAAAACTGCTAAAATCAACGCTCAGAACAAGAGAGACCCACATCTCGTTTCAATTTAACAAATCAGTAACGAACATGTTGAAGTAGAAGGGAGCTCCAACAAGAGAGAGCAAGGAAACGTATTCTTGAGAACATCAACAATGTGCAGCAAGCATTGAACAAGAAGTAATTGCAGTACAAAAAGGGAAACCCCGTGTGAGTATAAGGCCCACACGGAACCGTCACCCCGATAACAAATCGATTTTTGATGAGGAAACGTTATCAATATGACTTAATACTAGTCATGAAAATCTCTGTGCAAAAAGAAGAAGAAAAAACCCCGGCCAAACCCAGCGTTGGAAAGGATTCACTGCAGCGTCAGAGAAGCTAAAGTTTCTCACTTCTGTTTTTTAACATTTCCAGCTATCGTCTCACTTCTGTTGTCCAGAGCTTACACAGAAACCAAACAGAGAACTAACCCAGACAGGCGCAACGACCAAATCGTCGTGTAACCCAGGGAGCATCAAAAACAAAGCGGCTTGTGCAGTAAAAAACATGAAAGAAGAAGAGGTTTTACCTGGTGGATTTTTGTAGACAAATAAGAAGATCGATTGGGGGTTTGGTTTCGTTGCTTAGCTGAGAACGGCTTCTAGAGAGAGAAAGGAAGAGAGAACTAAGGACCCTCCATTTGGCAGGAATAAGGGTAACAAAAGTTGATTTGCTGTCCTGATGTGAAACCTCTATGCATTTAATATAAACCTCTCTCTCCCTCGACTCAATTATTCAAACTCTTCTTCTTTTTATGAAAAATAACTTTTTCTTCTATTATTATTTTCATTCACAAATATTTACAGTAAAAAGATAAAAATGAAGAGCTTACAATTCTTAATATAAATAAAATTATTATTATCAATAAATAATAACAACAGTTCTCTGTTTAATTTCAGTTCTTATATACAAAAGGAATACAACCTACCTACGTTCTGTATTTGAAGCCACGATCAGATACATGCATTCGCATTCCAACATTTACTTGCCCAAATTGGGAAAAGTTTTTATATCTTATCATGTTAAGCATCTTGATGGCATATTTCTTAAAAATCACAGCCACTCGGATCAAGATAAGCCCAATGTCCTAAAGCTTTATGGGCAGGTGATTCCGTTCCCAACTCTCTTTCATGTAAAAGCATGAACCCCAATCACAATCGCACCATGGCTTGACTTTATTATCAACAACAGTAAAGGATTCTCTCCCTCCCACACTTAATGTTCAATTATTATTCTCCTTATCCCCTAAAAACTACAGACAATTCCTAGCTATAGTCAGTTTTGCAAGGACAAATAAGGCAATGACGGGAATATTTCTTTCTTTCTTTCCCAAATACAATACAACAAACTCAACCCTCCGTATCTAATTAATACACAAAGATTCCTCTTCTTAAAAATGCCCCAGGCTAAGCGGCACAGAAGCACCATCCCATCCGCACCCGCATGAGTGGGTTCACTCCAAATGGAACCCGCCCACCAACTTAACTTATCACATCTTCACATGTTGGCAATAGAAGGGCAAATGTGGAAATCAACGCACCCGGCGAGAATAAATTCCCAATCATGCTACACCACGGATGGTGCGTTTTAGAAGGTGTTCTTGGCAGTTAGCGGGGGGTAAAAAGGGGATGATGTTAATAGAGTAGAAGTTACGTAGAAGAGAAAATAGGGCAATTCTGAGTGGTGGAGTGAGGTAGACAGGGAACAGAGAAAAACAGGTTGAATAGAGATGATGTGTTGGGGGACAAGAAAGCGGCTTTTAATTTTGGATTGCCGGCTACAGAACGCGACATCTAACTCCCTTCATCACCTTCCTTTCACTCCACGCGCTCACTCCCTCGTCCGTTACACGCCCCCAACTCAATTCTAACACAATGTAAAATTTACTTTTATCAAATTAAAAAATTACAATTTTAAATTACTAAAATAATTTGTATCCTTTGATTTAAATTTAAATTAGAATATTATAATTATTTTCGGGAAAAAAAATCTCTCGTTCGTTTCGTTCATTGAAATCTTAAATTTATGATTTGCTCAATTGTGATGTTAACTTTGAACTTTTGCTTTCTTTCAAAAGGAGCCCATGTCCATTGTCTATATGTATTCATTACCTTTCACTTTGTTATGCCAAAGCATCCCACTTAACGTAGTTTTTTAAAAAAGTCCATCATCGAAGTGCCTGTGTGTTTACTTTGTTACGTGATATGTTCCAGTAGTCCAATTGTATGATTATGAATTTGATGAACGAAATGGAAAGGGAAAAAAAACGAGGAGAACTAAGATTGAACCAGTGCAAAAAGTTAAAGACTTTGCTTTAATTTTGTATTACTCATTATTACTTAAATAATATAAAAATAAAATAAATGTTGGTGAAGTTATCATTACAAAAAAAGATGAGGATGGAATTAAAAAATGGTAATGATAAAAGGAGGAATGAAGGGAGCACTCAAAAATCTCAAGGAGCAATAATGATGTCTCATTGGTGACAGAAATTTGGGTACACGCGTGTCGATTGTTTTGCTTTTATGCAAGGGAAAGCTAACCCCAAACATTATTTTGCAATTTTAATAAGGATCGAGGGAATTTCATAACCATCATTAACTGCCACCACCTTCGCACGCTTTGTTTGCCCTTTACAATCTCATTTTTTCATATAACACACAATTAATAATAATAAATACATGGACTGACGGCACTTTAGATGATATTTACTCATCATCCTCATCATCTGTCTGCCTATTTGCCCACATCACCCATACGTCATTCTTTGGTGCCAAACCTTACTGACCCACCCACCTCCCATCTCGTCAAAATTTGGGCCTTTATTCAACTGCTATGGGCCATTCTCTAGATGGGCAGTATTGATTTGTTTTTGTTATCACTAGAAGCAAAATAAATTATTAAAAAAGAAAGAAAAAGCATTCATGTTATCTAATCCTGATATATTATACTCCCTCCAATTCATAATAAATGTCGTTTTAGATAAATGCACACTTATTAAGAAAGTTAATAAAATGTCTGATATACCCTTATTAATTACATGTTAAAATGCCTTGAAAATATAATCTGTGTAATTAAGATGTGAGAGAAATTAAAGGTTAATTTTAGAAATAAAATTATAAACATGCATATAAAGTCAAAAATGATACTTATTTTGAATAATTAAAATGCTTCTAAAACGACACTTATTATGAATTAAAGGGAATATTTTTTAAAAATTTTATCATTGACACGGAGAAATTAATTGAAATTTTAAAGTAGCTCATATGATTTTTTACATTGACGATTACAAAAATATGAGTTTCTTATCGTACTAATCAGAAAGTACCGTACTCACCAAAAACGGTACTAAATTAATGTCTTTATTATCAACCGGTATTAGATTTTTTGTCTGTTATTTGAAATACTGGTAAAATACTGACGATACTGTAAACTTCTAAATCTTTAGGAACTAAATTGCAAAAAAACAATAATAAAAAATGCAACTCATGGCAAACTCCACACCATTTTCGTCTCTCTTCTCTGCCCATTTTCAATGTTCTCCCTCCCTCCACCGTCACTGGCCACCCACTGCTGCGATGCCATCACGACATTGCCCGCATTCACTACCATCGCACCACTCCACGCTCCAATGTCGAACCTACTAATGAAAGAGACCAAGGTTGAGCTCCATGAAAGAAATCAAAGAAAGCCAAGAGATCTTAATAGGCGAGACTCTCATGAGAAAGAGAATAAAAAAGCCAAGAGTTCAAGGAGAGATGAAAAGAAAAAGTTTGAGAGCTTTTCACCATGAGTGTCAGCTTCCTCTCAAAAACAAAATATAGGTTTTAAATTAAATTAAAGTGAACATAAGAATGATTAATTAATGTATTTATTACAATTAAAGTGAACATAAGAATATATTTTCTATTATCATATTTTAAATTATTTAATGATTAAAAATTAAGTAATAATTTATTTATAAATTTAATTTATAACCACTTAATTTTTTTGTTTAAGGAATGAAAATAAACCTCATTTATTTTAAGGACATTTAACTATTGAGTTCTATTACTATCCTTTAATAATATTCTTTTGGTTTTAATTAATATAAATTATCATCTTTAATTCAAAATTTAGTTAATAAAAATAAATTTAAAAATTTTAAAAATACCCAAAACGACACTTTGTATTAACCGATATTAATATAATACCGTACTAAAATCTAATCTAGTAATGATATCGATACTCACGGTATTCATAATTTTAAACCGTGAATGCCCTCACTCAGCTGCTCACGCTTTTGCTGTTTTTAAAGGTTTCCTGATACAGTAAGCTGAATTTAAGCTTATTGCATATACATTGGACATTTCCAGTGGGAAACAAATCAATGATAGTGATTCCTTTCACATGAACATCATTGACTCTTCAGACATTATAGCTAATAATGAATACTTTACTTTGATAGAGATTCTACCGTTATCCACACACAGCTTGGCCCCAGTTACCACCCAATATCCAGGAGGGTTTTCTGGACCTCTTACCATTTCCTTCATGTCCACAAAGTTCAGCATTTTTGGTGCCTTGTGGGGTGCGGGAGGGCCGCCTGGAAAAACCGCAGAATTTACGTCAACTTTCACAGGCTTCTCAGGTGGATTCAATCCTGCACTGAACCTTGTGCTCATCAACATTGAGAACACCCCCGATTTCCTTGACAGGGCCGCAGATCCATCCCATTCAGATCTGCGAATCCTTGCAGATGCCACCATTGAGAACCCCAGCCTCAGGAAGAGAACCTTTTTCATCCCAACAACCTTAACTTCAAACCAGGCCTTTGTTACAATAAATGAAGACTCGTCAATGCGGGCTCCATTGTACTCCACCGGGGCTGTGCATATGTGTGAAAATATGCTCCAGTTGACTGGTTCAAAGAAGCCTCGTTCCACAGGCTCATCAATGGGCTCATAGCTATTATCATCTGCGAACTTTACAATACTGGGTAGAGTAGATAGATGCTGGAGATGGATGGCCAAATGGTTACTTCTTTTACCTTCCAAGTAAAGGCGAATCCCTGTGACTGGCCGGTTTCCAGAATCAACCTGCAATGCATTGGTTCATGGGAAGGATAAACAAGAATTTTATATGCAGATTACATAATTACAGATCTGGATAGGATAGCTGGATCCTTTACCAAAACTAAAGCTATGAGTCCATCACAAGCTAGAGGGAGAAGCATGAGAAGAAGGATGAGATGGAATACTAAACTTGGGTGAGGGTTAACAGAAGCAATTTGGTATTACAACTCTTCTCAAAAACCTGGAAATCATATTTATCTGTTGCGGTATGAGAACCATATATACCTTCATAGTGTTGACATAGAGTTTAGGACCCATGAACGAGAACTGAAGAGATGGGGAAGGTTGTTTTCTACGCCTGAGAATGAGAGGCAAATCACCATACACTGGAGCCCATTGCCGTGGTAACTGAAACTCTAAAAACTGGTGGAGTTCCTCTATATGTGGTTTGTCTGCATGATTTCATTAGAACACCAGAATTTACAAATAGTAGATAACAATATCAAGGATATAATAAGAGTCCAAACAAATGTGCAAGTATTATTCTCCAGACCTTCAGATACACAAATTAGTTGGCTGAAAAAAGTGAGAACAATTTCATGACATTATCTTGATTTATGAGATGAACTCTAAGTAATAATTGATCAAACAGTGTTATTAAGGCCAACCAATTAAAGCAGAGATATGCTAAATATGACCTATCAATATGAGAGGTGTCTGATTCACACAAATGCCTGGAAGAATCAAATACTAGAAGTCCCCATACGCTGTCTAAGATAGCAAATTTTTGCTTAAATTGATACAGCATCAGTTAAGCTAAGAACAGAACTCTTAGTTAACATCACTTGTGCATGCGCATACTATAAATTACAAACTGATGGAAGAGAAAGCTGCACTCACATCGAAGGTAAAGATTAACTGCATGACTTAAAAAACCATTGCCCCGTACACCACTTAGCAGAGAAGTTATAGGCACAAAGGACATTGAAATGACATTTGGCGACTCTGATACAGTTGATAGCCACTTGTTGTGAGTTTGATCAAAATCCACACCTCCTCTTCGCGTCGCGATGCTCACAACATCCTGCATGAATTAACGAAATCAATCAGCTGAGTCTGTATCTGTTGAAAATATAGTATTTCGGGTTGAGTGCAGTTTAAAAACATTTGTTAGTTACATAGCCAGTAGACACCAAGAAACTCACCTCATTCTTGATGGAAGTAACAACAGGTGGCCTAATTGAAGTAGCAAATGCTCCATGGAGATCCCAGGGAACGGGATGGTCATCCTGAAAAAGAAATTGGACAAAGGATTTTCATTTCATAAGTACACCTGCATAGTAAATTTATACACCCCAGGTTTCTGAGCTTGAAAATTTTAACTCAAATTCCAAAAGCAGCAATCTTTATTCCACATTTCTATGTTAGAATGATATATGACAGTATTTTCATTTCATTAGTAAACAAGAATATTAAGTCCCAAGATTGCCAACTTGAAATCATTGCTATAAAAGTGAAATCTAAGGAGACTAGTTGATTTCTAAATCAAATTTTTATAATTTTATTGAAGTGTGAATGTTGCAGTACACAATAAGTCCTCATCCACTACCAAGAAGCCAAGAGAGTGCAACAGTTTGTGGATGTCGGCAGTGAGTAAAGCTTAGTTCAAACAAAGACAAGAAAGCAACTGAGAGAGAGAAGGAAACAATCTAGAACCTTCTAAATGCTTTGCAAGCATATTAATAGAAATAGGGAGTAGAAAATTATAAAAGACCAATAAAAAGTATCTGCCAACTTATTAACCCAAAAGCATTAATTAAAGTAACTAATGGCAACTAGAGAATAGATTGATCAGGGGATGCAGT
>JANZXV010000006.1:5638002-5657595 GCA_027576455.1 Erythroxylum roigii
ACGTTTTACTCAGTCCTATATGATTGGAGGGATATTGAATGTACTCAATGAGTTTATTCAAAGCATATTTTAAAAAATAGTAATTATAAAATTTCATATTATGGAAAGATATCGAACTATGACTAAAACATTAAGCTTTTGTTTGGACTGAAAGAAAGCAGGAGAAAAGAAAGGAAGAGAATTATATTTCTCTTGATTTCTATTGTTTGGACAAAAATAAGTAAAGGGAAAGGGAGATAATGGAGAGAAATTGGAGAGAAATTTGGATCAATTATATTTTCCACCAATTTGGTGGGAAAGGAAGAGAAATTGTAACAAGATAACCCTAATATAAATAAATTACCATTGTAGCCTTATTAAATCTAACAAGTAAAGATAAACAAGGAGATAAACAAGGAGATAAAGGTCTTAAAAAATTCTCTTCCATTTAATTCCCTCCTTTGATAAATTAGGAAAACAAACAATAACATTTCTCTTCCATTCTTTTCTCCTTAATATTTTATTTCCTTTCCCTTGTGCAAATAAGGATCCAAACAAAGGCTTATTCCCTAATTTTCACTTTAGATAGTATGAGTTATACAAAGTATATATTTGTATATCTTAGTTAGTCATGTAAATTAACGGTATTTAATTGTTACTTAATTAAATTTTTGACTTGAAAATTTGTACATGTTAAGAAAAATGAGTACACTTTCAATAAAATTTTAAAAAATATTTGAGGAAAAAAATTGTAAAGATCATAGATCGAAATTTTACTAAATTTTATTTAAAAATATAATTATTTTGTTTACTGAATTTTTTAAAAAAACATCATATCTATTTAAAAATATAATTATTTATGAGGAAAAAGAAATTTATGGGAAATTTTAAAAGTTTTTGAGAGTTATAACTTTTACAGTTTATATTCCATAAAAAATAAGGAGATAATTTCTTTCAACTCTCTTATACAACTAATCGAATTATCACTTTGTTGTATCTAAGAGAAGAAACGAAGGACGTGTGGGTTCACGTTCAATGCAAACAAAATAGTGTGACGGGATGACGTCAATCTGCTCGTGCTCGCGTAGAGCAACAGTTCCTAGCTCTCTACCTGCAGCTGGTTGGAAACGAAACTTAAACAAACCAGACGACAAATACAACTTGAGGACCAACTCAATAACAGTTAGCTCTTCATTCAGACGTTTCTGATGACCAAATCATTTTATTGAGTTCAATCAGTTCGCTGTTCGTGAGTTGTTGTCCCTGTCTTCGCTGAGGTAGAATTGATACTTCGCACCAAGACAATATCCAAAAGTATATGGTTGACCGCCAGTTTCAAACTAATGAAGTCGGCATACTTCTTTGTCCCGTAGGATATATAATAATTAGTCCGAGCTGTCTTACTACTGAAAAGAACTTGTGATTCTAGTAGCTCTATCGGTGGTGATGGAATTTGTGTGGAAAAGGGATAGAGATTTCGTTGCTGTAATCAAATACCCACTTGCAATATAATATGTTTTATTACAAAGCAATGGTTAAAATAGAATGCTTTCTCTTCTATAAACTCCACGTCCCAGTTGGTTGGTTAAGGTGATAGATTCTAGGATTAAATGTTTTCCATTCAGGATAATGTTCAGTGACGGAGATGAAAAATCGCCTCCAAACTCTAGGTGGCAACTCGAACATTGTTCATTATATTAGATATCATTTTATTTTTTCAAACAAGTTGAGACATTATCAAAATTCTTGAAATTGGATAAATATTGTAGACTTTAATGCAGATATAATTGTATATTGCATGTATAGCTGTTAATGTGGATGCTCTGTTGTATGGCGGTGATGCGTAAAATGAATACAGCACAAACTGTTGAAAGTCAGAGTAATAACACCGATGGACTTGAGACATAAATCCACGTTTAGGTTGGATTTCAATCTAGATTAGAACATAATATGTGAAAGTCTCGAAAGATGTAGTTTTGCAAAAATCCTGGTTTTGTCTCAACTACTTTGAACTGTTTTTGTTGGTTGTTTGATATAAAGTACTGTATCAGCAACTGTTATTTTTTCAGAAAAACGCAAACAGAAAAATTAAACAAGCAATAAATAATCTGACAACTAAGATTTGGTATCGCAATTTGACACACCTTGCCTACGTCTGCGAAGCTCTCACTCAACTTAATTACTTTCACCAGAAAACAATAGTTTTATGCAAGACTTTACTGAGCCAACATCACTCAACCCTTGATTCTATTTACTCGTCCTCACACCCCGCGAAAGTATTTCACCCCCAATAATATGATCACTTTGTGCTATCCTCAACAAAGAATTTTCACAATAATGTTTGATACTAAAGATGAGAATAAGATAACTAAGTGATTAAATCAATAATGGCATAGACAAAGAAAAACAGTTGGGATAAAAACACTCCCCTAAAAATGTAGCTTTATCAACCGAGAGTATGGGAAGTCATCCACCGAGAATTCTGTTGTGAACCCTCGAAATAATCACTGAAGTATCTCACGCACAATAGCCACAAAACTCATCAAACGAACAATCGTCTCATCATTGAAATGTAACAAACAATAGAGCTTTTTAGCCACACCAGTCAGTTGGACCTTTTACAACATAAAAACAATAATTGGACAACCCAAAAAATTTACACAACAAGTGGAGAAAACGCAACCGCCCAAGATGGACAAAATCACTAAAAATTTCAGTTGCCTTAGATAACACAAATCATCGAAACATATTGCCAAAGATAGCTCCAAAATCACCAAAAAATCAACACATTATCGTTATTAAGATATGGTGATGTTATCCTAAGTAAATCTTATTTTCACTAAGATTTTGTCATTCATGTAACCTTTTGCTTCAAGAATCCCACTTAAAGTAGATAACATATCATAATAATATTCCATATATATTCAACTATTTCTAATTACAAATAATGCCCAAAATTAATTAAAAAGATATCGTAAAAAATGTCTTAACAATCTCTTCTTTTTTGGAATTATTTGTCACATATGAGAACTCCCCCTTAAGAAGATAATTGGACACTCCCCTTTAATCGAACATCAAGTTTATAGAAATAATTGTCAAGTTCACATAAGCTGAAAATATCCAGAAAATAACCAAAGAAACAATAATCCCAAACAAACAATTATTCAAAATTTTCCCCTTTAGAATAAAAAGATGCCAAAAGGTAAGGCTAAGAATTAGTCAAGCGACGAAGAACCTCTGCTTGAGTTGACAAAGTGCATCTAACCTTGCTTGAAAGACACTCAATTCGATCAATTTCTGCAAATAAAGTAGCATTCAGATTAATAGTTGATGTAACAGATGGTTCAGACAAACCAGAAGATGAATAAGGCAAGTCGATCACTCCAGCTTGCTTGTTAACATTTACTATACAAGGAGAGGTGTTTAGTAAAGACATAGGCTCAAGAACACTAGTAACTGTCTGAGGTATATTGTGGGCATACAAAAACTGTGTAATAAGACATAAAAATGTATAGCAAAGATTGTTATTTGCTAGCCTCAATAATAATTCTCTCCAAATTAAAATTTGCCCTAGTATTTATGGCATAAACCAATTCAGCATGAGCTAGATAAACTGTAACAATGTAAGTACTAGGCATCAAATTCACCAACAACGCATGCAATTCACCGACAACAACTTATGAATTACAAAATATTTTGTGACAACTCAAGGTGCACGAAGTGCAGAAGAAGATGGCTAAGTAATCAATTTACCTTACGTTAAAATAGTAGCCAACATATCATGAGTCACAATAAAATCATCCTCATAAGATCAATCACCAATCAAATTATCAAACCCAAAAAAAATATTCGACCAAGTCGGATCAAATTTTACCACTATTCTTCTTGCATACATTGTATGATAACTCAATGCAAATTCATCCAAAACACCCTTATCAAGATTGCAATAAAATTTTCTAGCAAGTTCATAATCATAGTGTTTTGTTAGTAAAGCAACAATCAACAGATTTCTTTCAGTTAACAACACATCTAGACGAAATTGTTGATATTCAGTCAAATTTATAAGATGATTAAGAGCAAACTTGGTATTTGCAATGGAGTCTCACTTCTGCTGTGCAGTAGAAGAATAAAACTTATGAGACAGAGCCTCATCCACTGAAATCTGAATAGGTGTCAGTTGACGAGGCAGTCAGGCTAATTTCCCAAAGTGCTTGACTAAGCATTAGGAAGCAAAAGGAGTAGCTTTCAGTGGTGACACAACTAGAGATATAGGAGCAGTGGGCTTGAAAGGAGCTTTTTTCGAATCAGAGGAGGATTCCTCTATCATGTGAGACAACACTCGTATTACATCCTCATCAACTTTGGGTTGTTCTTGAACAAAGAAGGCTTGAGAATGTCGATGGGTACTACCGAGGATGAGCTAATGCCTATCATCGATCTCCCACAAGTTAGGTGTTGTTGGAGACGGTTGGAACAACAAGGAGGGTCGGCGATGGATGGTATCGACATCATCGACGACTACTCCAAGTGAGAAGAGAAGAGAAGGCTTGATGTTTTGATTTGCCCATTGTAGCTCCAAAAATAAAAATGCCTAATGAAGATGAAGGAGAGAGGCATTGATGGAGAGTGAGAACTGTGAGAGAGCCAAGACAGAGAACAAGCAGTAGAGAGAGTAACACAATATTCAAAATTTAAAGAGAAAAAAAAGTCAATGGAGCCAAAATTTCAAAATATTGAAAAAGAGGGAAAGGGAATGTGCAACGACAACTCTAATCTAAGACCAAAAATTAGGGATTTTGTCCCTTTCTAATTTTTCCTTTTTTTAATGACAATAAACTGCATTGCATCAAAAATGTAAATCACATAATGACAGAGCCCCTTGAAGAAATTCAAACCTGATCGAATCAAGAGGTTTTGTAAAAATATCGGCTAGTTGCTTCTCGGTTGTTACATATGAAAGAATTGCAGTTTTGATTTCTATAAGCTCTCGAATGAAATGATACTTTAAGTCGATGTGTTTGGTTCTCGAATGCTAAATCATTTTTTGAGATGTCTATAGCACTCTTGTTGTCACACATAATAGCCAACACATCTTGATCCGCTTCATATTCCTCCAACAATTGATTCATCCATAAAAGTTGAGAGCAACAACTACCAGTTGTTATATTCCGCTTCTGCCGTCGACAATGAGATGGAGTTTTGTTTCTTGCTATACCATGAAATCATATTGTTACCCAGAAAGAAACAGTCCCTGATGTACTTTTTCGATTGTCTAGATTTCTAGCTCAATCGACATCACTATAACTAGCTAGATAGGAAGTAGAATCACATGAACACTATAACCCAAACTCAGAAGTACCACTGACATACCTAATAATTCTCTTTATCGCTATCAAATATGACTCCTTTGGTTTGGATTGATAACGAGCACGTACTCCAATTCTATAACAGATATTCGGTGTACTTAGAGTTAAATAAAGTAGACTTCTAATGATGCTTTTGTATAAACTTACATGGACACCTTTACCTTCATCATCTTTGTTCAAGTTTGGAGATACATTTATAGGAGTTCTAACATGTCGTGCATTCTCAAAGTCAAATTTCTTCACCAAATTCGTTGCATATTTAGTTTGTGATATAAAGATGCCATCGTTCACTTGCTTAATTTGTAATCCTAAAAAGAAATTCAATTCACCTACCATGCTCATCTCAAACTCATGTTTCATTAACTTTATAAATTCTCCGCCATCTTCAGATGTGTAGACACAAACACAATATCATCAACATATATTTGCGCAATCATCAAATTAGAATTGAAATTTTGAGAAATAAAGTTTTGTCTACACAACCTCTTTCATATCCAAGTAGATGTTGAGTGAGACTTTCATAGGAAGCCCTTAATGCTTGCTTGAGACCGTAAAGAGCCTTTTTGAGCTTATATACATGCTCGACATATATTGAATCAATGAATCCCTTTGGTTGTTCAACATATACTTCTTTTTGTAGAAACCCATTCAAGAACACACTCTTCACATTCATTTGGTAGAGTTTGAATTCTTTCATACAAGCTATGGCTAAAAGAAGTTTAATTGATTCAAGCCTTGCCACATGAACAAAAATTTCATCAAAATCAATGCCTTAAATTTGAGAGGATCCCTGAGCAACTAACCTTGCCTTATTTCTAGTCACATTGCCTTTGTCATTGGTTTGTTGCGAAATACCCATTTTGTTCCAATTACATTCACATTCAATGGCCTTGGCACCAATTCCCACACATCATTTCGATCAAACTGTGTTAACTCTTCTTACATAGTTACTATCCAGAATTCATTTTGTAATGCTTTTTTTACATTCATTGGTTCAAACGAAGAAGTATAACATAAAAGCCCTATGAGTTCCCAATAATCTATCCTTTTTCTTTCTCTTATTTTCCTTTTATCACTAACTTCACCAATTATATTCTAAATAGGGTGATTTTGTCTGATTTGTGATGGAGGATCTCTGTAGAAATCATCTTTCCTTAAATCTTCATTATTAAAAAGTATTCTTTCAGCATCAGGTTCCTGGTTGGTTTCTTCCTCCAAAGCAACTGACCAATCTTCTATCTGACCAATTTCTTTACCAGCAGTAACTAACTGTAAATTTGAGCATTTTTGGTTTTTTCTTCACTATGTTTTTGTGCTAATTTGTAAGGCTAGTTTTGAAGATTTTCTTCCACCACTTTATCAATTATTTGATACATATCATCTATCACAACATTTATAGATTCCATTACTGTCTTAGTTCTTTAGTTGAACACCCAATATGCCTTACTATGGATTGAATATCCAAGAAATATGCCTTCATCACTCTTACTTTCAAATTTCCTAAGTTTTTCACGATCTTTGAGAATGTAACACCTGCTACCAAATACATGAAAGTAGCTATATCTAGTTTCTTTCCCTTCCATAGTTCATAGGATGTCTTGTTCAAGATGCTTATAAGATGAACCCTATTGCATATGTAGCATGCTGTGTTTACTACTTTAGCCTAAAATCTTATTGATATTTTTCTTCCATTCAATATAGATCTGGCCATTTCTTGAAGAGTTCGATTCTTCCTCTCTGCAATTCCATTTTGTTATGGAGTTTTAGGTGCTGAAAAATCTTGCATGATACCATATTTGTCACAGAATTGTTGAAACTTATGTTCTTAAACTCCGTTCTATGGTTTGATCGTATCCTCAACACTATCATATTTTTCTTATTTATAATCTATATACATAAGCTCCTAATTCCTAAAGGCCTTAAATGCATATGATTTTCTTTCAAGAAAGCTAACCAAGTGTATCTAGAATATTCATTAACATATGTCAAGAAATACCTCATTCCACCAATGCTAGCATGTTATATTGGACCAACCAAATCCATACGAATTAATTCCAATATGTAAGAAGATGTAACATGTCTAACCTTTTTGTGTGTTATTCTCGATTGTTTACCCATTTGACATGCACTACACATAGTCTTGTCATCATTGTTCATTATAGGCAACCCTCATACTGCCTCGAATTTGCTCAACTTGTTAATAAGATCATAGTTGGCATGGCCAACTTTTGATGCCAAAGATTTATATTACCATCATATGAGACTGATTTGCAAGAAGTAATGACTTGCAACATATAACAATTATCTGCTAATCTTATATCACTCACTAAGCACTCACCTTACTCGGTTAATACCTTGCATTCATCACTGGTAAACTTAACTAATAAAGCATCATCACAAATATGACTAATACTTACCAAGTTGGATTTTAACCCATCAATGTGAGTACATTTTTGAAATGTGACAGTCCATCCTCGCTGAGAGTCCCCCTTCTAATAATTGTGGTCTTCTTTCCATCTTCAAAAGCAGTATAACCATCCATACAATTTTGATAATCCATCACATAGCTTCTTTCAGTTGTCATATGATATGAACACCCACTGTCAAAATACCAACTATTATGAGAAGAAGCCGCCTAGATTTAAGAGCTACGAGTGCTTGAAATTAACCTTTTCTAACCCAAGTATGCTTTGGTAACATAGGTTGCTGCTGAAAATTTATCAAAAAGTTTCTAGACTTTTGGTTTTGAGCTCTCTAAAATATCATTTGTAATAGCTTGTAACAATTCGACCTTATGTGCCCTTCTACCCCATAAAAGTGACATATAGGTATAAATTTTTTATTCCTTCTTGAGATTTCTCCTTTGATTGATCCAAATTCATCGTTTTTCTCACCATTTAACTTAGAACATTCACCTTTGTAACCAATACCTCGAAAATCTCCTTTGATCTTACCAATTTCCAACAATTATTATAGATTTTTGGTGCCTCCATTAACATCCTTATTCCTTTTTCAGTGTTGTCCAACTTCAATTTTGTTTCATCAACCTCATCTAGTGTAGATGACAACTTCTTGTTAAGTTCTTGAATGATATTCTTCACGTTAGAATTTTCCTTCTTTTGTTTATCATTCTTCTTACATGTTTCTACCTATAAATTAACTCATAAGCTTTGCAAATATCCTCCGTTTTGTAGTCTAAATCACTATCAAAGTTGTCATATTGGAAATAAAATTATAGGTTTATTCATTTATAGTTTTTTTAAAATTTTAGACTGATTCATCTAAGTTTTCCTTGTTAGTTTCTTCTCTAGTTGCTGATAAGCAAGCAATTGGGTTCTTGTTGTATAATGCAACTAACACTACATGATTACTCACAAATTCCTCTTCATTACCATACTCTCTTTCATATTCATTCTCACTCCAAGAGCTCACATAATACTTCCCTTTTCTCTTCTTTAAAGTGTTAGCACATTTCGCTTGCATATGTCCGAAGCCTTGACATTCATGACATTGAATTTTTTTCACCTTTCTTTCACCCTTTCGTATTTTAGCTTGTTGTTTGAAATTATCATTTGAAAAATCTTTCTTCATCTTTTTTAAGCACTTGATGAAATTTCTTGTCAATAACACTGTATCCTTTTTCTCATCAAATTCATCTCCTAACTCATTCACGACTTTTCCAACCTTAGCTTACAATGTCAATCCTTTGTTCTTCTCTCGTTTAAGTCTCAACAAATTCATCTCAAAGTTGGTAAAAATCCAAATTACTTTCTCCATGGATAATTCATTCCTATCATAGGTTTCTTCAATGGCTGCAATTTTTAGTATGAATCTTAGAGGCAACGATCTTAATGTTTTCTTGACGAGTTTCAAATTCGAATACTTCTTCCTAACTTGAAAATTTCCAAGCGCTCCTTCTTCTTCAGCCCTTATCCATTCAGATGGATCTTTAAGTATTGCTTCACCCTTTTCATCAATCGTCACTGGATGTGTACAGCCATTCAAAACTGAATTCGATGCTTTGGTTCCTTGTTCTTGAATGAATACTCTCATCTTTGATTTGCAAGCAAGATAATTTGAACCATCTAACAACGGTCGCTTGGTGATTGATGCCCTTTTATCTAGACGTAATTGCAAAACAAATATTTACACCAATTTGACTTACCAAGTTCTGATTAGGTGAATCATGCTCTGACAACAATTAAAAGTCCCAAAAGATGTAATGTCACAAAGATCCTAGTTTTACTGCAATTACTTTGAACTATTTATGTCAGTTGCTTGATAAAAAGCAACTGTGTCAGCATCTATTAATTTTTCAGAAAAACATAAACGGGAAAATTAAAAAAAAGTAAACAAATTGACAACCAAGATTTGGTAACACAGTTTAACACATATTGCCTACGTTTGTAGGGCCCTCACCTAACTTAATCACTTTCACTAAAGAACAATAGGTTTATATAAGGCTTTACTGAGATGACATCACTTAAACCTTAATATTATTCACTCGTCCTCACACCCTGTGAAAGTATTTCACTCTCAATAACATGACCACTTTGTGCTAACCTCAATAGAGGATTTTCACAACAATGCTTGATACTAAAGATGAGAATAAGATAACTCAAGTGATTAAATCAATAAAGGCATAGACAACGAAAAACACTTGAGATAAAAATACTCCCTTAAATATGTATCTTTATCAATCGAGAGTATGGGAAGTCATCCACTAAGAATTTTACTGTAAACCCTCGAAATAATCACTGAAGCAACCCACAATAGCCATAAAAGTTATCAAATGAACAATTGTCTCATCACCGAAACGTTATAAATAATAGACCTTTTTAACCACACCAGTCTGCTGGATGTTTTACAACATAAAAACAATAATTGGACAACCCAAAAAATTCACACAAGTAGAGAACATACAGCTACCTAAGATGAATAAAATCACCGAAAAATCTAGCTACCTTAAATAACACAAATCACCGAAATAGGCTACCAAAGATAGCTCCAAAATTGCCAAAAAAATTATGCATTATCCTTATTAAAATATGGTGATATTATCCCAAATAATTCCTATCTTCACTAGGATTTAATCCTTCATGCAACCTTTTTCTTCAAGAATCCCACTTATATGTTCAATTACAAATAAAGCCCAAATTAATTAAAAAGATATCGTTACAAATATCTTAACAATATGTATTACAAGTATAAAGCAACTATGTTAATTGGGTTTCTGAACTGTTGTGGTTAGTTATTCTTATTCCTTGTACCATGATGTTATTCAAAGTATATATTTCATTTACGTATTGCAATTATTTCTGGGTAGTTGTATCAAGAAAGTTGAAGCTTCATTCAATTATTAAGATTTGCCATCAAATTTAAGTTTGATCTAAATGTTTGTTAATGTTTAAAAAATATTTGAATAACTTACAAATAATTTCATTTGTCTCTCAAACTAATCGAACCTTTTTAGTCTTGTTTACATTGCTTTTTTAAGTTTGAGACCCACATAAGACACGTAGATAGTTGACGTAGTTTTTATATTCCTGAAACCCCAAAATTTGAAACCTCAAATCCCCAAAAGTTATTTGCTTTAGGTTGTCCTCTTTATCAATGCTCCTCTCCAATTTGGGCTTTGTTGCTACTTTTCCATTTCTGCACTATTGAAGACAGAGATCATATTAGTAGAAGTCTAGAGATGGAATATAATAATTTAATAAAATCCTCGTCGATATATTTGATGAAGGTGGTAAAGGATAGACTTATTCTCGTGATGGTGTTTATCCTCCATATTATGAACATGTATATCACAATTCTAAAGTAGACGAGCTTTATTTCTTTAAAATTTTACTGTAGTCCATGAGATAACATCATATTCTTCCACCTCTATTTATAAAGTCATTGCAAAAAAGTTCTTAGAAAAGTGGGAATGAGCATCCTGGTATTTCTACTTTTCTAGAGAATAAGTTATAAGACAATGATTATGAACAAGCCTCCTGGTCCTTTTACTTTTCTAGAGAATAAGTTACAGTGCAACGATGGAGCAAGAAGTGGACCTACCATACAAACAATATTTGATAATGACTACCTAGAGAATATTGTAAAACCTCAAACAATTGATTTGCATAATGAAAATAGTGAGAATGAGGCACATAAAATGAATGGGGATGAAGCTATATATGACTCACAATTGTCACTCTTTGTTTTTAGTCCCCCTCATTCTACTGTGCATCTATCTCATGATCATTTGGATGAGTTTGGTGACTTTCCTATATTTACTAGTAACAACAAAGATGAGACCTTGTCTTTGCAAGTGAATGAATCTATAGCCTAGCAAGTTCATGCTGAAAAAAAAATTAAAATGGTGGTGGCTTAAATTGTGATGATGAATAATGGCATTAAGAATTATGAATCCTTTCAAGCGCAAAAACAATATGATAAGTAAGAAGATGCCTATGGAAAAGTAAATGAACTATTAGATGAAAAAGATAGGGAAGAAGATTTCCATGTCAGATACCTACTCTGCTTACATATGCCCCAAACTTAAAAGAAAAAAACTACATAAGCAAGACTGAGGAGATCTTGAAAGAAATTTAGAGTTCTGTTAGTCTGAGGACTAAATGACACAATTTATAAAGAGTATTTTTTAAACATCAACATTTGTTAAGGTTTTATTGGGATTTTATTCATCATTTATCCCTACAATCTTGATATTTTCTTATGGTCACATCAAGGTTTTCAAACAAAAATTGATAGGCAATAAGTCGATTTGCAACATTACACTAGGCAGGAGGGTCACTTTTTGAAGAATTTTTAAGGAGGCCTTGAAGTTCACAAAGTTCTTGCAATCGTGACCCTTAATCTTACTTGAACCATTGGTTGCCAACATATAAACCTTTTGGATGAGCTCCTCAAAACCTTTACTTTCTCTTGAAAATTTCACCAAAGCAACATGCAACCTATATTCTGAGATTTGTGACGTGTGAGCATCCTAATATTTTTACAAAGACCTAAAGTTTTCTAAACAAGGTATATCTAGTTCTAGTAGAAGCAGCTAGAGTAGCAAGATGACCAACTCGTTATGATCTTTATCCAAGATTGTACCTAAGGGTACGAGAAAGAATAGCAATAAGCATTTAGTGCAAGTAAAGAGACATAATTGGCCTTTAGCCTATATCACATTCTAAGAAGCATTGTCATGTATGAAATCGAGAGCTATATGGGTCAACTAAAACTTGCAAATTTAGAAGAGTTGTTGACTGGTTTCAACATCCCTTAGTCTATTTGTGTGTCAACCTTGTATAGAGATGAGAGGGGTTATATTCTTAGGCCTAGAGAGATTATTGTATACTTTGATACCTTTAAGAATGATGGACCCAAATAAAAATAGAATAAATATTGAATTTTTTGGGTGATTTGATTGTGTGATCTCTCTTTTTTTATTAGAGATATTATATGAATGAATTGACTAAAATTTAAATTAAAGTAACAAAAAATAGTTTTTTTTGTTATATGGTCCACAATATTATTGATGATTTAGGCCTACGTCTAAGGCAGTTATACTCTCATTCTAAGCCTTCTTTAGAACTCTTTAAATTTATGAATCAAATTTGGCCTTCAAGAAAGCATTTGGGATGGTTTAGTCTCAACTTTAAGCCTGGAGAGAGCATAACTGAAGCAAGTTTATGAGATGTTTGAGTTTACTTTTTAATAACTAACCACAACCAATAAGCTACTTAAAAAGGTGTGTGTGAATAAGCCACTAGTAAGTATAGGATTTAGATTTATATATAGGGATTTTTTAGATAGTAAGATTTTTTAGTCACTCAACTGTGAAAAGATAATTGACTCCTTCATCAAAGATTTTAATGGCTTTTGAATATTGTTGAGGGTGAGACATCCAAACCCAAATGTTAATGACCTACTCTTTGGAGATATGCTTGTCAAAGCCAACATCACTAGAGGAAGTGTATAGGATGATAATCACAAGGATGAATTTGTAGTATTGCTTCTGAATTGCAATAACAACTCTACTGCTAATGTTCCCTCTCTTATTAATGATGAAGTTACTTCATCCGCTTGGTCAATCCTTTAATGTGAGGGAGCAAATTTTGTGGCCTTTTTGTAAACATATCTTATTAATGCTTTTGATGATTTGTGCTTTTTATTTTAATTCTAGCATCATATTTTTCTTTTGACATTTTGTAGGATTTTTTAAGTCTTGTATCATTTGTTTTAGCTTTTTTGTGATGTTGCTACATAACTACCTTTGATAAGTCTATAACTTTTATGTGAATTATTGGTTTATTTTTGTTTATACAATCACCATTTGCAAATTTTCATCTTTACGATGCAAAATAATTGTTCGCATTTGTTTGATCTATATATTTAACATATTAAATCTGGGCTAATCTTTTTTTATAATCTCCATTGGCATATATGTGTCCTTAATGTGTGAACTATTGATTAATCTTGTTTACACAATCACCATTGATAGATCTGTGTCTTACCATTCTAACTCTTCATTTTTGTTTACATGATCTCTATTAACAAATCTACCTCTTAGCATGTGAACTCTTGTTCAACATTATTTGTGCATTCTCCATATGGAGATTTGTGTCTTTGATGTGAACTATTGATTTGTGTCTTTTCATATGCTTATAGAACCATTCATAAAAATATGGAAAATTATCACATTGAACAAATATGTAGGTAAAATTAGGTTTAGATATTTCAAAAGTATCAAGTTAAAAATTTTCATTCTTACATTTGTAAAGATTAGCTACCAATTAAATGTTCAAAAGTATCATGACACTCCCCTCTCCAATCCTATTGAATATCACAGCATCGTAGTACTCATTAATACCTTTGTCTCTCCCTTATTGATATTTAATTTGTTGTTAGCAAAGTCTCGTAATTTCTTCATTATGCTATCGACATTTACTACACTGTACTTAAACGGAATCTTTGATATTTATGATCAATAACCTCTCATGGCCTACGTTTAGCTAAAACCTTAACCCTCATCTCAGTGCCTACTTTGATGTTGATTGGCTAGTTGTCATAGAGATCATCATTTACCTCTAGCTAGTGCATTTTCTTCGGATCTAATCTTATTTCTTAAAGTGCAAATAAACAACCCAATGGTACTCATTATAGTAGTTGAATACATGTAGTATTGCATTTGCATCTTAAATTATGTTGGATCACATTTGTTCCTGGTGAAATTGGCTTATTTAATCTAAAACCCACCTCGTTGTATGATAATCTTATTGATGTTCCTTCCTGTAGATACAATTTTTTAATGCTTGTACCAAGTATATTAAAATTAACATTTATTTTGTCAGAGGCTTAGATTGCAAAGAAAGTTCTCTTCATCCATCATATTCCAGCTAAAGCATAAATCACTGATGTCGTGACCAAGACTCTTGCATCTACTATTGTTTGCAAATCTTGAGACAAGATCACTATTGCTTTGCAGTTAAGCTTAGAAGGGAAGATAAGACTTGAAGATTTTAGAGTGTCTTTCTCATAATTGTAGTGATTTCATATTATTATCCTGCGTATTTTCTAGAACCACAATCATGAAATTGTGATCATGCAATTATGATAAGATATTTTTCTTTCTATTTTTATATTTAAAGAAATTGTATCAATATGCTACATATATTGTTCATAGCTTATACATTGCTCTTTCATTTCAAATGCATTTTTAATCGTCTAAAATTGACTATTAATATTATATGGAGAGTGATTAATACCAATCTCTTACAATTAACATGTGTTGAGTCAGTAACTCCATATAAATCTATAATTTATTTAAATCTCATTGCATGGTTTGTTGGATTTATAATTTCATTGTAAATTTTCAGTGCTGATAACTTGAATTTTAGATGTGACAATTCTTTTAGAAATTCACAAGCAAATGGGTTGTCCAAATCTACATTAACCACGTCCTCAGTCGTGGCGTCTTCGAATGAACCTGTTTTGAAGAGTTTCGAGCCCTGTGCGTTGGTTGTATCCATTTGTGGACAACCTGATTAAGTTTTTGCAAGATAACTAGTGGTAACAGTCGAATTTCTTGCTCCAGACTACCCAATATAGCGGGGAATAGTCATTTAGATCAAGGTTGTGTGGATCCTTGATCAGATTTTGTGTCGATGCACACTACTGATAGGTTTGGGCATCCGAAGTCCCCGTTGGAATCCACGATAAGTCTCAGTTCTATCCCTTTTTTGTCAAACATTTTAATATTTATTTGATGTAATTGTAGACCTGCGAAGTAGAACATCGAGATTAGACTGGACTATTGAAATTTGATTCAGACCCACTAGAATCTTGACAGGTCAAGAAATTTAGCTGTATGCGAGTACTTGAGTTGTGAGTTTAGTGAGACGTTTATAGCGTTTTCGAATATGCATGTGGGCTTGCACGACCTCTGACCCTCTCCAATCATGAACTACCATGATTAACGTAACTTTTTGATGACTGATGGGTTAATTTGTTACGTTGGAGATCTTCTCTCACTTTACCCTTGACCAATTCAAAGAAAAGCTCACTTCTGTTGGCTTACTGACCAGGTTTGGTCTGGAGCTTTTGTGAACAATGGTGTCCTTGAGTTGGTTGTTGTCCTTTGTTTTACATACTCCGTGATCATAAGAGAATATAGTTTCTTGAGGCATTTTTGGTGATTGGACTACACATTTTCGTATATACATCACTGCTCACTTCCCTTCTGAGCAAGTAAGTTGAGACATATTACCTAACGAACCATGTGCCTTCTGAGACTCAGACGCACACTTCCCCCACACCCCTTAATTTCCTTGTTTCATTCTTTCTTTCTTGTCCTCTTACACCAAAATGCGACTTTTAAATGTCCAACCGTTATCTACTCCCATTCTACCAGTATAGCTGTATCACAGAAATCCTACCCTAAAATTAAATACTAGAGAGAAGATTGGTATTATGTACAAGTTTAATTTATATGCTATGAATTATTTAAGATCCAATTAAGCCGATGGTTTATGGTAGATTAACGTGATGCAATGTAATAAAAATTATTAGTGCAAGCTGATAACGTGACAGTCTTTTGCTAAGTGATAGATAAAGCCAAACATATAAATAACATGGTATTAAACCTTGGATTTATTTATAATACAACGGTTTAAAGCATTTTTACCAATGTTATGAATACCATAATGAATATCACATCAATTTTGATTCTAGGACAATATAGTCCAGATACTAGTCAATACTAAGTACTATTTTGAGTAATTTTTAAAATTACAAAATAGCTCTTTAATATATTGTATTTTATAATTTTTAATTTTACTGCAATCTTGTCTCAAAAAATTATAATAATATAAATTTGATATAGTTATTGTTTAGTCAAAATGACTTTACGTCAATGATTTTGATAAAGACCAAATAATATTGAAAGAAGAAAGTAAGACGGAAGCAGAAGAATATGAGACAGAAGGCGCAAACCAAAAGTGAGACGGAAGGCACAAAACTAAAAGTGAGACGGAAGGCGCAAAACAAAAGTGAGACGGAATCGCAACATAAAAATCAGACGGAAGCAGTAGAAAGTAAGACGGAAGCAGAAGAATATAAGACAGAAGGCGCAAACCAAAAAGTGAGACGGAAGGGCAAAGATAAAAGTCAGACGCTAGAAAGTGAGACGGAAGCGCAAGATAACAATCAGACAGAAGGAAGTAAGACGAAAGAACCGATACCACGTCAGATGACTAATAAGCTTGAGTTAGTTACAAAACTCAACTGAATAACTGATTCTTTAAAGATCAAGAAACAAGAAGAAAGAAGCAGTTATTAAGAAGTGGTTGAAGATGAAGACTATAAATACAGGTCGCAGTCGAAGACTGAAAAAAAAAGATTAGCGATTTGAGAAGTTAGAGATTTTCGAAAGAAAAAAAACTAGAAATTTTGTTGTGCAAAAGTTAGAGCTATCATTATCTGTAACAAAAGCTCAAAAACTCTTTCAGTTGAAAGAAAAGCAAATAGCCTGAAGAGGCTAAGTGTGAAAGGATACTTGTTGTAAGTGACCTGAAGAGGCTCGGAGTCAAAGAATACTTGTAACGTTGTGAAGTATAGTAAAATCTCATAAAGATCTCTGAGGATTGGACGTAACCTACGGTTTGGGGTGAACCAGTATAAATCTGTTGTGTCGACACTATCTGTCTCTCTCAACTCTCAACTTTGAATTTTTAATCTTACTGTTTTTATACGAGAACTTAGAAAATATTTTACAATATTGATTTTCAATAGTTTGAGAAAAGAACAAGTTTTAAAGAAATTACTAAAAAGGGGATCAGTGAAAAGAATATACAATTCAACTCCCCTTCTTGTACATTTGTATATCAATTATTAAATCTATATTAACGTGTGATTCACTTCAATTGGTATCAGAGCTCGGTGTCCAAGAATCAAAGTGTGGATCAAGATTCATGGTGGAATCACACATATACATAGCTAAAGGTGCCTCAGTCACTAGACCTCCTGCGTTTAACAGAGAAGACTATCATTACTGGAAAGATAGAATGCGACTTTTTATTGAATCTACTCATATTGACCTTTGGGACATAATAGAAAATGGACCTTACACACCGGTAGATGAAGAAAGAAATCCTATTCCACGAATCAGATAGTCTGTTGATCAAAAAGAGAGATTTCAACTAAACTTGAAGGCCAAGTTCTTTTTAAGTTGTGCCTTAAGCAGAAGTGAGTACGATAAAATCCACGGATGCGATACTACGAAGGAGATGTGTGATACGTTATCCATCGCACACAAAGGTACAAATCAAGTTAAGGAGTCCAAGATAAGCATTCTTGTACATCAATACGAGCTGTTTAAGATGAAGGATGAAGAATCTATTGATCAGATGTTTGGAAGATTTCAAACAATCATCAATGGAATTAAAGCTCTCGGAAGAACTTACGACAATCAAGATCATGTTCGTAAGATCTTAAGAAGTTTACCAAAGAGATGGAGACCAAAAGTTACAACTGTATAAGAAGCCAAGGACTTAAGCGTGCTGAAGCTTCATGAATTGCTTGGATCCCTGAAAATACATGAAGTTGAGCCCGATGCTAAAGACAAGCGCAGACGGGATAAATCGATAGCATTGAAGGTCGGACAGAAGAATCACAAGATTTAAAGGAAGAGGAATTCATCATCAAAAGCACTGAAGATTGAAGAAGCTAAGAATGACGATTTTAGCAAATCAGATCAAGAGTCAAGCGAAGATGATGAGTTATCTTTCATCTCGAGAAAGATCAGACGCTTGTGGAAGAAAAAGACTAAAGGAAATAGGGAGTCCTCCTTCAAGAAGAATAGCAAATATGATGGGAAGAATGAGAAGACATTCGTCATATGCTACGAATGCAATAAACCTGGACATTACAAGTCCGAATGTCCATTGCTGAAAAGAAAGCTAAAGAAGAGTAGAGAAGGCAAGAAAAGCATGATGGCAACCTGGGAAGATCTAGATTTGTTCGAATCAGATACTGACTCAGAGGCATCGAAACAAGCAAATATTTGCCTAGTAGCCGAAGAAGATAGTGATGAGGAGGTAACCTCAAAATTTAATGACTTACAAGATGCATTCTCAAAATTATTAGAAGATTCTCATGCAATTCTGAAACAGTACAAATTATTAAAGAAAAAGTACGTTGAAAGTTTGAAAAATACGCAAGAGTTAGAAAAAGAGAACATCTGCTTAAAGAAGCAAGTAGACGAGATAAAGAAAAAGGGAGTTATAGATAGATCTAAAGAGATCAATCAGCTGAAGCAAAGGATTAACAGTCTTTTAGCTGATCTAGCGACTTTTACAGAGAGTACAAGAAAAATGAACAACATCTTAGGAAAACACAGACACCCTAGTGATAAAACTGGATTAGGGTTTACTAAAAACCATATTTAGCATAAAAAGATTTCAGTTCCTCATAAAAAGAAATTTCATTAGCCACATTATCATCAGAAATTTCATTAGTTGCATCATCATAATACTATGAAATATGCTATTACTAACCCCAAAGGACCCAAGAAAATCTGGGTACCTATGAAACAAATAATATGTCTTGCAGATATCCTTCCTTAGAAGAGGCAGCAAGCACCATTGGTATTTAGACAGTGGATGCTCGCGACACATGATGGGAAGAAGGTCTATGTTCCTAGATCTTCAGTATAAGAAGGGAGGATCGGTAACTTTTGGAGACAACCAGCAGGGCA
>JANZXV010000006.1:5657695-5667929 GCA_027576455.1 Erythroxylum roigii
TATTGCTAAGAATTTGGGGGATTCTTGTATCTTGTGTATTATTTGGATTGTAATTATTTTGGGAATGTAAATAATGAGTTAGGGATTGTGTATTGAATTGAGATATAAATGTGGAATGAAGTATGGGTATTAATTCAATCGTGTATGGATTTGTGTATGGGCATGACATGGGAATTGTGTATGAATGGTAAAATGTTTCCGAATGCGAATGCGATATGATCGAATGTGAGGAACTAAATGGATTGAGGAATGGATGAATTTCAAATTGGAAATTGAAACTACTTTGAATGATTTGTAAATGAAAAAAAAAATCGAAGCGATGTTAGTTAAGCTATGATCTGTTCGTTATGAGTTGGGTTCTGGAAACGGGTCCCAACAAAGATTGTCACACTTAAAAATTTAAGGATGTGATGCTTATGTGAAGTGTTATATAGTTGATAAGTTTCAAGGAAAATCAAATAAGTGCAAATTTGTGGGGTATCTGAAAGAGAGTTTTGGATATCAATTTTACCATCCTATTGAGCAAAAGATGTTTGTCTCAAGAATTCTACATTCTTAGAAAGAGAATAACTACAAGAATTAAGACATTTAGTGAGAACATTTTTGTGACCAACTATCATTTCTTCACATATATAAGGTTTTTTGTGACAAAAAAGATTGACACTACTGTTTAGATTAACTGTGATAATTTATTTTTTGTCACTAATACATTGGTACTTGTGACAATTTAGTATCTTTCAAAATTAAATTGTCACTATTAATATATTAATAGTGTCAAATTTTCTTATTACTAAGTTCTGTCACTAAAAGCTTATGCAATTTGGCGCCACAATAATTATGGAGGGAATGAATTGTAGTTGTGACAAAACATATGTTAGCCACTAATTTTTCTATTTATTGGGACAGAATATAATTTGGTCACTAATATTTTTCTCTTACTGTGATCAAATAATTTACCATCACACGATATTTTACTTGGTGTGATGAAAACTTTTGTCATTAAGAATTCAATTAGTTAATGTCTACTTAATATTGTCACAAAAACATAATTATCATTGTGGTCACTATTATTCGTAATTTAGTGACAACTTCTTTGTAATTAACTATTATTTTGTCATAGATATGAGGTTTTTTGTGATAAAACAATTAATTGGAACTATTGCTTGGATTAAATGTGATGATATATATTTTTGTCACTAATTCAATGATAATTGTGACAATTTAGTATCTTTCATAATTAAATGGTCACTATTAATATGTTAATAGTGTTAAATTTTCTTTTATCACTAAGTTCTGTAACTAAAAGCATATGCAATTTGACGTCAAAATAATTTTGATGGGAATGAATTGTAATTGTGACAAAACATATGTTAGTCACTAATATTTTCAATTTGTTGTAACAGAACATAGTTTGGTCAATAATATTTTTCTCTAGTTGTGATGAAACGGTTTACTGTCACACAATATTTTTACTTTTTGTGACAATTTTTTTAATAAAAATTTAATTAGTTAATGTCTGCTTAATATTGTCAAAAACGGAACTATCATTATAGTCATTACTATTTGTAATTTTTGTGATAAGAAATTTTGTTGTCACTTAATCATCAACTTTTTGTTACAAAGGTTATTGTCACTATAAGAGCTAAGACATTTAGTGACAACTTTTTGTAACTAACTATCATTTCATCATAGATATGAGATTTTGTGACAAAATAATTGATTAGTACTATTGTTTGGATTAACTGTGATGATTTTTTTGTCACTAATACAATGATAATTGTGACAATTTAGTATCTTTTACAATTAAATTATCACTATCAATATATTAATAGTGTCAAATTTTCTTTTATCACTAGGTTATGTCACTAAAAACATCTACAATTTAGCACCAAAGTAATTTTGACGGGAATGAATTGTAATTGTGACAAAACATAGTTTAGTCATTAATTTTTTTTCTTGTCATGACGAAACAGTTTACCGTTATATGATATTTTACTTTTTGTGAAGAAAAATTTTTTCAATAAAAATTCAATTAGTGTCTACTTAATATTGTCAACAAAAAAAAAAGGAAATATCACTATGGTCACTACTATTCATAATTTTTAGGACAAGAAATTTTGTTGTCACTTGATCATCAAGTTTTTTGTTACAAAGGTTATTATCAATATAGACGTAACAAATTAATGATAACTATTTCTTGTTATAATAACATATTAATATTAACCACTCTAATGATTAATTTTGTCATTATTCTACGAATTTTGGGGACTAGAAACTACTTGTCACGTTTTTTCTTTAATATTATTATTTGCAAAAAATTAAATATTTTCTTATAAAATATTCAAATGACATATATTGATAATCCAAAAGTAATATTTTACATATCAATAGATATTTGCTAAACATAACTTTGACATTTCGTCAAAATAAATAAATGTTTAAATATAATGAAAATTTTGTTCCAAAATATTAAGCAAAACTCTTAACCTATTCAAAATTTAAAACAAAGTTCTTGCCAATGCTCAATCATTATCATCATCGCCTTCCTCACCTTGACTTACTGAATTTGTCTCATCAATCACTCATAAAAATAAATAATTAAAATTATATTAATTTAGTTCAATTTTTGATTATATCAAAATTGGACTATCAAGTCAATTCTTGATCATCTTTTAGTTAGCCATGATTTTAAATTCTTCAGATCATGTATGAGTTTAAGTTACATTATATTGTGAATGTAGTTTCTTTATTGTAAATATAATCATAATTATAATTGTATTGTTCATAATAATAATTACTATTATTTGCAATTGGAATATAATTTACATTTCATAATTTAAAAGTCTTTCGTACGATAGTAGACTAAATTATTTTTCTTTTAATACAGGAATAATTTTTATAAGAAGTAAAATCGCAAGCTTTGGAGATGCTATCCTTTTGAAAGGGTAAAAAAATACATTAGAATTTAAAGAATTTATATGTTGAATTTATTTTTAAGTTATTTATTTTTAAAAAGTAATAAATTAAATGTATATAAAAAACTAACATAAGATCAATCGGAACAAAAGTCAACAAGGGCTATCAAGGAATCAACAACTAGGCGTAAATAAAAAACAAAACAAATACACTCTTATAAATGACATATTCATTTTTCTTTAAACTAAGCTACCTCAAGGTGAAGATGGTGGGCCAACATGGATATATTAAGATTTTTAAAATTTAAATTTTATTTAATTATAAAATTATTTTTATTTTGTAATGTTTAAAATTATAGTACGATGTCATTTAAAAATAAAACGTAAAAGATTGCTTTAAGTAATATCATAAAAGTTAAATAATAATGAGAATATAACATAATTAATTTTATAATATCTTTTCTTGTATGTTGGGCGTTTACACAAAGTCAAAACGGTGTGACCTTGGGGATTTAAACTATAATGTTAAGTAGGTTAATCTTCAATCTTCAATCCCTATCCAACGAAGTGTTATGCTTACCCAACCAAAAATAACAATTAACAGTTGTGAGATCTGAATCTAAATCATCTAGACCGCCCACGTGTCCCTTTTGAATCACCATTTAGTCGCTACATAAGCCACAAACCTAAAATATTGGAGTTGCTTAAGTCCATTTAATAGATCTCCTAGAAAACCCCTACAGTCAATTCAATGCTCCACTTCGCTTCGAAGAGAATCTTAAGATAGGTGAGACAGTGAGAGAGTTGACACCACCAACGCTCCTCCCCTTCCACTCACATTTGTACATGAGAAGGTTGTAGACCATTTGAATAACCCTTACAACATCGGCTCCTTCAATAAGAATGACCTTAATGTCGGCACGGGGCTCGTCGGAGTACTTGCCTGTGGCAATGTTATGAAGTTGCAAATCAAGGTTGATGAGAAGATCTGTAAGATAGTTGATGCTCATTTCAAGACCTTTCAAGGGGTACGTGGAGATTGGAAAGGTAGCACTTGTCAACTATAGCAAGGACTAGGTAAATCGTTGTAATCGTCAATGTCCTTGACTAGAACAAAGTACTCTTTTTTATCCTCTCGTACTTCAATTATGTAATTTATTTATTTTTCTTGTTTTTATGCTAAAATGTACAGTTGAGATTATTGTTTTTTATCGGTTCAGAGAAAAAGAGAGTGTAGTTGTTTATGATGATTATATTTTCTATTAAAATCACGATAGGCTTGAGAAGCCTTTTTTTTGTTCTTTTAGTTTATGGCGAATCAATGTTCTTGATGTTCTTCTGTGTCTGCATGTAATATTCCAGATCACCCGCTTACAGATATTGTCCGCTTTGGACTTTGGCTCAGCCAAGCCCTCATGATTTTGCCCGTGCAGCTTCACAATCTCATCGATATACAGCTTTGCCAATTTTTCCAATGAATAGGTTGTGTGGACAGGCAGAAAATGAGCAGACTTCATCAATCTGTCCACTATAACCCAAATAGCATCATGAAACTTCGATGTACGAGGTAGCCCGACTACAAAATCCATCGTCACATGCTCCCACTTCCATTCTGGAATAGGCAAAGACTGTAACATACCTGCTGGTTTCTGATGCTCTACCTTAATTTGTTGACAGGGAAGGCATCTGGCTACAAATTCTGCTATCTCTCTCTTCATCCCTGGCCGCCAATAACTCTCTTTAAGAGTTCGATATATCTTGGTACTACCCGGATGCATAGCATAGGCTAAACTGTGAGCTTCCTCCAAGATAGCTCGCCTGAGACCCTGATCATTTGGCACACAAACTCTGTCTCTGAAGACTACTAACCCATCTTCTCTTAGTCTGAATCCCTCACTCTCATCAGATGGCAATTTCTCCTGAATGACTTTTAACTTAGGATCGTCAACCTGTGATCTCCTGATCTAGTCAAGTAATGTAGGCCGAACTTCAAACCTTGCTAACAATGTGCCATCCTCCTCTGCCACTGAGAGTCTAACCCCAAGGCTCTACACACTCATCAAATTTGTCAAGTAAGGATCTTGCCTAACAGTTACTGCTGAACAGGTCTTACGACTCAATGCATCAGCTACCACATTTGCTTTCCCCGGATGGTAGTCGATTATTAAGTCATAATCCTTAATCAGTTCCAACCATCTCCTTTGTCTGAGATTTAGCTCCTTCTGTGGCACTAGATACTTCAAACTCTTGCAGTTGGTGTATATACGGCAAGTCTCCCCATAAAGGTAGTACCTCCAAATATTGAGTGCAAAAACTTCTGCTACAAGCTCTAAGTCATGTGTGGGATAATTGAGCTCGTGCTTTTTCAGCTATCTAGAAGCATATACGATTAATCGCCCGGCCTGTATAAATACACAGCCAAGTCCCTGGCGACTGGCATCACTGTATACCTCATACCCAGCCCCTTGGGTAGGCAAAGCCAACACTGGTGCAGATGTCATTCGTCTCTTCAGCTTTTGGAAGCTCGACTCGCATTTATCGTCCCACTGAAATTTTATTCCCTTTCAAGTGAGCCTCGACAAAGGAGCTGCAAGCACTGAGAAACCCTCAACAAATCTCCGATAATAACCAGCTAACCCCAGAAAAGTGCGAACTTCTGTATCATTCTTGGGTTGTTCCCATTTAGGTATATCTTTAACATTCTTTGAGTCCACAGAAATACCTTCCCCTGATACAATATGCCTAAGGAATCCTATCTCCCTCAGTCAAAATTCACACTTTGAGAACTTCACATACAACTGCCTTTTGCGAAGTATTTGAGTACAATCCGGAGATGTCTAGCTTGCTCCTCTTCATTCTGAGAATATATCAGAAGATGATCAATGAAGACTATGATAAACTGATCTAAATAGGGATGGAACACCTTGTTTATGAAATCCATAGATACTGTTGGTATATTTGTCAATCCGAATGGCATCACTAAAAATTCATAATGTCCATACCTGGTCCGGAAAGCAGTCTTGTGCACATCTTTCTCATCAATCTTCAACTGATGATACCCCGACCTCAAATCTATCTTTGAGAATACTGTAGCCCCTCTTAACTGATCAAATAAATCATCGACCCTAGGAAGTGGGTATTTATTCTTGATGGTAACTTTATTTAATTGTCGATAATCAATACATAAGCGGAGGGTCCCATCCTTCTTCTTAACAAATAATATTGGTGCTCCCTACGGTGAATGACTTGGTCTGATGAAACCCTTGTCCAAAAACTCCTGTAGTTGAATTTTAAACTCTTTCAATTCTACTGGTGCCATACGATATAGTGGTATAGATATTGGGGTTATCCCCGGGACCAAGTCAATAGTGAAATCAAATTCCCGATCAGGTGGCAATCTAGGCAACTCCTCCGGGAAAACATCAGGGAACTCGCACACAATGGGGACATCTCCCAGTTCAACCCTCTTTGCCGTAGTGTCAATTACATGTGCAAGGAATGCTATGCATCCCTGAAATTCCATCCTGAAACTCGGTACTCATTGGTCACCAGTAAATTTAATCGAAACTCCATCCTGAAGTTCAAACTCCACTTCTTTCTTAAAACAATCAACTCTGGCACGATACTTTTCTAACCAGTCAATCCCCAAAATCACCTCGAAATCTTGGAGATCGAGGGGAATAAGATCTACCTCTAACATAGCATTACCGATCTTTATCTCACAAGCAGCATATACTTCATCGCAAGCTACTTGCTCTCCAAGAGGAGTGACCACAATGAGAGGAGGATCTAACGGCTCCAGGGGATGACGAATATCGTCAACAAAGGTCATACTGACAAAAGATCTTTGCCCAATGTTGATCAACACTTTAGCATCTTTACCTAGAACACACATAAGACCTTATAACACTATAGGTTAATATTCAAACTATTTAAGAATTTACCGATACTATACAAGTAAGCCTTAAAATATAACAATACACAACAAAGAAATATTCATCCGGAACATACCTGTAATCGTGTCTAGATTTTCTCTAACATCCTCCTCCGTCATTGCATAAACTCGTGTTTGTGCTCGGGTAGCTGGGCGTTGCTAACCAACTGGCAGTGCACTACTGCCCACATTAGTCCTCTGTGTAGATACAGAAGACTGAGCACCTTCTCTGACAATCTCCCCTCGATGTCTCACCGACCGCACTGTACTATCTCCTCCATGAGCCGAAGTCCAAATCTGATGTGGACAATCTCTCCTCAAATGCCCAGTCTCTCCATACTAAAAACACCTTCTCGGCTCTGTACACCTGCTTGCATGTACGTTCCTACAGTTTCTACACTGCTCAGATCGATATGATTGAGCTCAGGAAGCAGAGCTACTAGTGGGGGCAGTGCTTTGACCACCTGGTCGTGGTAACTGCAAGTGAGCAGCTGATGATGTAGCGCCCCCAATACTACCTGGAGCTGAACTATCACGGCTCCTCTTAGGCTGCTTGCTGAAAGAACCTCCTCCCTTTCTTTTTCGGTTCCTTTCTTCCCACTGTCTCCCTCGCTCTTTCACCAAATTCTCGGCTCTTTTAGGCTACTGTACCATTTCCTTGAATGTAGTGGTTGAGGTAACCGTCATCCTCTCCTGGATAGCCAAATACAGTCCTGTCTCAAACCGAACACAAAGATTCTCTTCATCAGCCATATATTCAGGGACATAAGTGGCAAGCTCCCTCAACTCTGTCTCAAACTCGTGCACCAACTTATTCCCTTTGTCAGTGTAAAGAAGGCAGCCTTCTTCTGATCTCGATCAAATCTGGTGCAGTATTGTTCATTAAACTCACTAATAAAATCTCTCCTGGTCATCTGATTATGGTAGCTTCCTTGGACATTTTCCCACCAAACTCTAGCGTCACCTTCCAGTAATCGGATGACAACCTTCAACTTCATCTCATCAAGCATTCCCATATCATGAAATGTCTCTGCGGTTCACCTTATCCAAGTTTTGGCCTTTGTAACACCACCACACCCATCAAAAGTACTACACCCGAGGTTCCTTGCCTCTTTGATATAACCTGAAATTTCAAGCATTGGGTGTTGCCCTGGTGTATGACTAGGTACCGCTATTGGCGGTTATGGTAGCGGTACTTATGGTGGCATCTGTGGTGCTCCAGCTTCAGGCTATTGCTGCGTAGTGTATTGTGCCTACTATGTCATCATCTGCTGCAGAGCTTCTCTTGGCACCGGTGGTAAATTTGGCTGCTCTACTACTGGTGGTGTTAAAGTATGAGGCTGCCTATGAGCCGAAGAGCTAGCTACCGCTGGTTTTACGACTGCTTCTGCGTTATGTTCCTCCAGCTCGGGTCGCAAAGGTCTCACGTGGCGACGCCTTCCCCTTCCTCATCCAACCATGCTATCACTATAAAATCAAAGAGAATACATTGTTCAATAAAATACATTGGGCTAAGCCTAGCTTATCTGCTATCCCAAACATCCCAATGAATGTCGATAAGTACTCCAATCGAGGTCGAAATCATCAGACCGTTAAGGACGTCAACTTAATGATCCGAGACTCAACTTCTTGACTAAAGAATTTCGACACCCAGACTCGACTCCTAAGGCTCATGAACTTTTTGAAAACAGAAATAACACTTTTGAAAGGCAAAACCATGGCTTTGATACCAATTTAATTGTCACAACCCGGTACCACATTGGGCCCATGACAACTGCCGCATACTCAGTCCAAGATACTCGCAGTATCCTTAATTCGATGATGCAAGGCTTGCTGAATATCTCTTTTTTTTCCTTTTTTTAAGAAAATTTTGGGCAACACAACGACTATATTTTAAAATTCCCAAAAACCTGCAAACAATTTTAAAACACACTTCTATATCCACATCCAGCCACAACTTCAGGACTCTCTAGTCTACTCAAAACAATCTCAACTCCAGGCAATCTTAACTCAAGTGTCAAAGTTCATACATAAAATATTTCACAAATGCAAGGCAATCAAAAGTTAACTCATAAAATCATAAAGCATATTTACACAAACACAGTTAACGAGCCACTAGACAATAAAAGTACAAAATGGGAGACTACCTACGTACGAAAATACCCCGAAAATGTCAAAAAATCGCACAATCCTTACAGAGCTTCAAGCTCACTAAATTAACCTGGATGGTTGAAAAGCGGAGGGGTGAGTACACTTAGTAATTAGTGAGAAGGAGAAGCATATATCACAAATAGAAGTGATTCATTCCAAGACAGTGTAGATAACCTATGAAGGACATATATATCACATAAAAAACACATAGGCCTAGCCTATGTCTCAAAGTATACTTATTAGGGACCATAGGCCTAGCCTGTTAACTCACTCATCCGGTGAACAGAGGTCTCAATTCCAGTACACAAAAGCATAAAAACATCATATGTATCAATCAAATCTCAATAGGCAACTCAATATCAGGATAAGTAAAAAACAATCATGTGCGACACCATTAGTCGATAAAACTAATGTGCACACCCACCGATACTTGGTGTTGGCTCGACTTTCATTCGTGGTGAGTCCGGACTACAATCGACAATAGCATCATGACCCTAGGTGATGACCTCGTTGGTGTCCAAACCCTAGGTGTGGAATCACCCACGAGTCCCGTAGGAAAGTGTCGATACGGCGACTCGACTTTCATGCACAAAGGTACGAGGGACGCTTAATCATAATCAGTTGTGCCTAGCACATGATTGGCCAATCGTTTCCTCACCAATCACAAAACAAATCATATACATTTATTAAGTATAAAAATCAAGTAAGGCACCATGCCTTTATTATCGGTCCAACCGATAAAATGAAAACTTGTTATTGCTTTAAGCCAAAAGAGAACAAAAACATGCAACATACATGACTCATTTATGCATAAGTAATTTCAAAAACATTATTTCATCAAAGAAAAGCCATCTTTTGAAATCCAAATGCATGGTTGTTCAAAACAATGTCGTTTGTTAAATACATGAGCATATTAGCATCCATTTGAAATTCAATTTCTACCTTACATTGCCTAGGTTCAAAATTCACATACAAGTCATCATGCTTGTCTTAGGATGCTCTAATCCTATTTGAGAAATATGGTTTCCCCAACTCACCTCAAAAGAAGGTAACCCTCTCTTAACCTCAACAATCCTCAGTACGAGCTCCTCGATTCACAGCTCCCGAGCCTTTATACATAAAAATAACATACGATGAAAATACTACTTAAACATAATTTTCATATTTAAACACCATCACATTAGCTTCCCTTTTTGCATTTCCTAAGGCATTTAATGCCTTTAATCCAAACTTA
>JANZXV010000006.1:5719428-5732161 GCA_027576455.1 Erythroxylum roigii
CTTCTTTTTCTCCTCTGTCAACTTCGTGCATCTGCTTCTATTTAAACTAAAGCCCACTCTTCTTATTTACCAACTTGCCATTAATGAATGAGAAGAGACCCTTATGCCCTTACATATAAGCCTTATAATTTAAAACCTTAAGTGATCTGCCAATTTTGTCCTTCATTTGTCTTGAAAACTGACATCTTGACTCCAAATTTCGATCAGGTAAATGAAACAATTTGACAAAACTTCCTTCTAGAAAAATATTCCTCTCGGTCTGATCTTTCTGACGACACCAAAAGCGCTCAATTCGGATCAGAAACAAAGACGTTATGGCCAAAACACTTTCAGGCCAAAACAAAAATCGAGACTAAACACTACACCAAACTTCACTCCAGAAATTGAACATCTTAGGGGCTAAATTGTCGGTCAGCTCCTACATAACATTTGTATCCCCATATCTCTAATTTAACTTTCAACAAGAATCAGATCGATTGGAGCTCTATAGCTCAAGATATCTCCAAAATACCGATCGATATTCAGAAAATCCTACACTAAGACTAAACACTAAACCCAACTTCAATTCAAAAATTGAACATCTTAGGGGCTTAAATTGTCGGTCGGCTCCTTCATAACATTTGTAGCCTCATGTCTTTAGTTTAATTTGCAACAAGAATCAACTCAATCAGAGCTCTATAGCTCCAGCTATTGCCAAAATACCGATCGATGTTCAGAATTTTACAACCGATCAGCTCACTTTGATCTAATCCATCTTTCTTAATTTAATACAAAAACTGATCAATCTGGTTTGGAAAGATAGAAAAATATCTTAAGAATTCAACGCTTCGAAAATCAGGTCGATCGGATGTCGGACGAAAGACTTATGGCCAAAACAAGGAAGAGAGGTCGGTCGGACGAAAATCGGACACAAGGGCCGAGTTGGGTCGCTCGGCCTTGCGCCTGCGCGGGGCGCTCGCCAATGCGCCCGCGCGGGTCGCTCAGCCATTTGGCCGAGCAGGGGCGCTTTCCCACTCTAATCCGACCTCCAAACTTCAAACCATCATAACTTTTGACTCCGAACTCCAAATTGAACAAACTTGATGTCTACGGAATGGGAAAAGACCGATCTACAATTTTTATGAGGGACTTAACAACAGAATCAGTCCATACAAAAGGGCTGGTTGATCAACTTCACACTAAACACCATCAGAACTTCCAAAAATCATAACTCTTGATTCCGAACTCCAAATTTGACAAACTTGGTACCGTTGGAAAGATAAAAGACAACTCTACAATATTTATGAATAACTCACAAATCAATTCAGCCTCTAGCTAAGTCAAATTTTCGATCAAAGTTCCTGCCCTGTTACACAATCACCTAAACAACATCAAGACTTCAATCGATCATAACTTCTAGCCCTGATATCGAAAAATTGCAAACTTTACGGCGTTAGAAAGCTGAAAACATAAGCTACAACTTTTATGAAGATCATTTTATCAAAATCCTTCCAGATCAAACCAGAAATATTCATGAAAGTTTCAGCTTACAAATCATTTTCTACTACTATTCAGCCTAAACAAACTTCAAACTTACAATTCTCCAAAATCTCATACTTTCACTATGCATTTCTTGCATTTCAACTTCATACATATCAAATTAATCACTATACTTGTCGTGGTAACCTAACACATACAAATTTACCCAAAATCTCAAAGTCATCAAAACCAAATCAATTCTTTCCACCTCAATTTCACATATTTACTCACTACCACAATACTCTTTATCCAATTTATCTCAAACACAATTCAAATCTCCACAATTCAATCTCCAACAAGCCATACCAACATCATTTATCAATTTCGACACACAAGGGAGGAAATGCGTATACGCATTCCTCTTTCACACCAGTCATCCAAACTCTCATACAATGCCTATAATTAACACAATCATGCACAAAACACCCATTTCATGCATTTACCTAAAAATATCATTGTAATTGCTCCAATTAACATTTCCCAAATAAAACATATGCAACACACAAGAAAACTCAAATATCTTTCATTTCATCAAATGCTCATAAATTCATTCATACTTTTCATTCATCACAAGGAACCATGCCTAAATTCCTCATTAAATTTCATTTAATAAATTCTAATTTTCAAGAGAAGGGTCGGGGTCCAACAAGATTGGTTCTGTAGTTATCCTAGAGAACGATTATTTTAAGTACCTTTGATCTATCATCCAAAGTAGTGGGGAGATATATGATGATAAAATTCATCGTATCAATTTAGAGTGGCTAAAATAAAGAAGCGCCTCAAGAGTTTTATGTAACAAAAAGATATCACTCAAGCTAAAAGGTAAATTATACTGTTTAGCAATTGGGTCGACCATGCTCTATGAGACAGAATGTTGGCCTATCAAACAGGTGCATAGTCATAAATTATTAGTGGCGGAGATGAGGATGATTCGTTTGATGTGTAACTTTACAAGAAGAGATAAGGTCAAGAATAAAGTAGTAAGAGATAAGTTGGGAGTGGCTAACATTAATAGTATAATGAGAGAGACAAGGCTTAAGTGGTTCAAACATGTTAAGAGGAGACATCCTGATACTCTAATGAGAAGATGTGAGAAGATTGTATTTAGGGACTACAAGAGAAGAAGAGAAAGACCCAAGAAGAATTAAGAGAAGGTGATTAGGAAATATATGACCTTACTAGAAATTACTGAAGACTTAACCATTAATAGAAAACATTAATGAAATAGGATACGAGTAGAGGACCCTACATAGAGAGGTCATTCTCTTTCCTTAGGCCTTTTGAAATTTTTTTTCCGATTATTGTGTCTTTTAATTAGCCTAAACACTTTTGTTTGTAGTAATTGCTCCTTCAGTTATTTTATTTATTTAATATTCAATATTTCTCTTTTCTAATTGCTTGTTTGTTTTATTTACTTATTTATTTTCTTTTTGTTTACTTATTTTATCTTTTTTTGATTTTATGTAGTTATTTATTTATGTATTTGTTTATTGGTTTCTTCTAATTATTTTTAAAAACCTTTTTTCTTGTGGATCTATAGGAAACCACCTCTCTATTAATTGGGGATAAAGCTGTGTACTTTTGGACATTTACAAATCCTACATCTTAGTGGGATTCCTACTAGGACATTACTGTTGTTGGTAACTAACATTTATATAAAATTAGCATTAGCTCCACTAACTTTAAAAGGTTGTTTACTAAAATTTGAAGAATGTGGTTAAGACAAAATTGTTGCTATTGTTGAATCTTTATTAGGCCTAGTCAATTATCCAATATTGACATATTATAAATTAGTAGTTATTGATAAACACATAAATATCGAATTTATATTATATAACAAACCTCAGCTCCATCTTGACTGGAGGGAAGTGGAGCAAATTTGCAGATTCTCTTATTATGATCACTTTTTCCACATTTGTCACACAATTAGAATTACTCCTTCTGTGATAGCTTATGAGGATTCTTTACTTGCTTTGGTTCATCTTTATCTTTTCGCCTATTCTTCATAGGCTACCAAGCATAACTCTTTCCAAAGGTATATATATTTTCTTATGGGTATTTGGTGATTAGAATTTTTGTCCTTTAATTGGTTGCAAGACATTCTCATAAAATTTCATGAACCTCCTTATATGATAGCACTCATCTACATATGCTTCTAGTTGTTTTTTAACATGAAAAATGACACTAATTGCATGACTACAAAGATACCTATAGAGTTCTTATGCCCTACAACTGCAAATCTACCCTTTCCTTAATGGACAACATATGTGTCATCTCTATTAGTCATTCCGTACTTCCTGTCTTCATTTCAAATAATTCTCCGATGCTATTTCCCCTTTCTATCTCCTAGTTTGCTCTTTAAGGTCGAAGTGTCTCTTTATTAATATAGTTCTAACAGCCTCTAACATACTAATGATAGGGCAATATCTGACCACTAAAATTCAGGAGTTAAATGTTTTGCTCATGTTATTTTTTAAAATTAAACATTTGCACTTAATGAGTTAAAAAGTCTTGCTCTATGTTTTCGTCAAATATTCAAGGAAGTCTTGTACACATCCAAGTGTAACTTAGTTTAATTTAATGAGCCGATTATCCAATTCTTATGGGAATGTTGCCCAAGCACAATTTCATAATGTTTTCCTTCCATTTTCCCACTAAGCTGTGATATAAAATTCCAGCAAATTATAGGGGAATAAGTCTAGTAGTTATACTAATTAAAAAAAAAGAACATTATAGGTCTTGCCTCTCTCTCTCTCTCTACGAGTGCAAGTGTTGGTCTTGCCGTTCATGTGCAAGATGAGATCTAGGTATTATTTCTACGTTGGTCTCTCTTAGATTTTCGTTTTAGCTTCATGGATTTAGGGTTGCAAAGGTTCTTTATTCGGAAGAAAGAAGACAGCGAGTTCGTTGTTTTTCCAGAGGACGTTCAGACGGAAGACTTTGCTGCGGTTCTTAGGGACGCACAAGGTAGGTTTGTGACTCATATTTCAGGTTTTTTCCCTGCCCTATTTGACCCAGTTCTTGCCGAAATTATGTCTATAAGGAAAACTCTTTTTTGGCTAAAAGACCAATAGCTTGTCAAGGTTATTGTGGAGTCGGATTGTTTGGCAGCTGTCCAATCAATATTAGCTCCTTCGTCAAATCGGTCTGAGATTGGAATTTTGACCCTTGATTGTTTATCATTCAAGCGACATTTCCTTCACTTGTCCTTTCAATGGACACGTAGGATTGCCAATAAGGCGGCTCATGCTTTAACCAGGGTAGCCTTATTACATGCAAACCCATATCACTGGACTGATCGTCTTTCTTGTTTAATCACCATTTTAAATTCAGATTGTTCGGCTTCTGTTATTATTGAGAGGGAAAGGCTATTAGATTCCGAGTGCACGGGGTAAGCCCGTTGGCTTTGGTTAGTTTTCTTTGTCTTTCTTACTTTTATCTGTTTTTGCGCTATTATCGTTTTTATTCCAAAAAAAAAAAGGTAACCCAAATTACAGACACCCCGCCAACTCCAAACGGACAGGCCTACGTTTTTCAAGGGAGTTTGCTTAGAAATTGGTAGCAAGACTAACACTTCATATCAAATTTATAATTGGTAAAAGTTTACAGTCTAATACTCCAAACTTATGTATAAATACAAGAAAGAAAATTGTAACAATGACTAGTTCTCCTCATTTCCCATCGCTAAATGTCAACACACAAAAGTTAATTCAGGGAATGAATGAAGCTGTTGACAATGACAAGCCAGATTATCGATGCATGTCAGTTGTCGGTGATTGAAGATCCTTTCCCTGGGTCAAAACCCAATGTCGTCCTTTAACCATTGTTCTCTTCATTTTCACGATGGGAACATTTGCAATGGATACACCACCAGGTAAGGACTTCATAAGGAAGCTTACATTCGACGAAGACGAGCTCTCGCCAATCGAAGAAGTCAGATTAACCGTATCCAACACAGACGACCCAACACTACCAGTATGGACATTCCGGATGTGGTTCCTAGGACTTGTCTCATGTTGTCTGCTCTCGTTCTTGAACCAGTTCTTCTCTTATCGTACAGAGCCTCTCATCATGACCCAGATCACCGTTCAGGTGGCGACCCTTCCCATCGGAAGGTTAATGGCCTCTGTACTACCTGAGACAGTTTTCAAGATTCCAGGGTTTGGGAACAGGCAGTTCTCTCTGAACCCTGGACCTTTCAACATGAAAGAGCATGTCTTGATTTCCATATTTGCTAACGCTGGAAGTGCATTTGGTTGCGGTTCGGCTTATGCTGTGGGTATCATCAACATTATTAAGGCTTTCTACGGCAGGAGCATATCGTTCTTCTCCGCTTGGCTCCTTATCATCACAACACAGGTTCGTCTACATTGTTGCTCAACTAAATTTTATGTTTTTTCTTATGCGTGTGCGTTTTATTGGTTTGATCTCTCTTTCGGTTCTCTATCCTTCTGGCTTGTACTTTGAATTAGAATGTTGCATTAATAATCTTATAAATTACATGATAAAATATGAAACAAAAGTATCTTTTAATAGATTTATAAGATCAAATTAAACCAATGAAATGAATGACTCGTTATTATTCAGTTACAGTCTTACAGAGTGATCACTAACACTTTAATCTTGCCCAACAATTGAACCAGATGGTAAAAATCTGGTTGGGTACACTAATATACCGATAATTCAAATTGGAAATGTGGTTTCGTTATATAAATTTAAAAAATGAATCCAAAGTTGATTTAATGATTGAATCAAGATCATGTTATCAATTTCTCTTTTGTTTTTGTCTCCACAATAATCTATTGGGCTGAATCCTATTTTAAACCTTATGTACGTGAAATCTAATTTCTAAACCATTTCGTAAAACCTAATTGGTTTTTTCCACGATTCGGGCCCTGCAATACACTGTAAACGCACAGGCCTTCTTCATTACGTCGCTGAGTCTACTGAGCTACGAGGCCAGATGACGGTGAGTGAACCCATTTTCTAATGTGCAAAACATTGGTCGTTGCAGGTATTGGGATATGGGTGGTCTGGGCTTCTGAGAAAGTATGTGGTGGAGCCAGCGGACATGTGGTGGCCTAGTACACTTGTTCAGATCTCTCTTTTCAGGCAAGTTCGTTTTCTTTTGTTTGATTCTGCAATTACTTTCCTGTGCTTTTATAGGCAAAAAGAGCTGCACTACATTATGCTCTCTCAGCTATTAGTTGCATAAACTACCAAAGATTAAGATAGGGACTTAGTTCATCTTTCCACAATATTCATTACAAACGAAAGAGATTACTATTGCCTTTATTTATATGGTATATAAATAAAGGCATGACTTCAAATTTTGGTTATATGCATCTCTTTTTTAATTCAATGGTTGTTTTTGATTACTCCTAAGTCCTACCTAAATGTAAAGTTTATATTGCAAGTGGCTTCCAATTATGGGTATCAAATCGATACTAATAATAATGATAATTTAAAACATCTTAGATTTCTTAAAAATAGCTTATGAATTTGAATATACAAATCACTTTTTGAGAAAGTTAATTTCATTTTCATGCAACAACCCATTTAATTTATTGCTTTAATTGTCTTACCATGAGCTACCAACAGCGCAAGTTTTGTTTATTATGACCACAAGTTCCCTTCGATTCATAATAAGTATCGTTTTAGAAAAATACACGTTTATTAAGAAAGCTAATGAAATTATAGATATACTCTCATGAAATGCATTGAAAAGGTAATTTGCAATAATTAGTATGTGAGAGAAATTGCATATTAAATTGCCTTGAAATTGTGATCTGTGTAATTAAGATAAGAGAAATTAAAGGTTAATTTTGGAAGTAAAATTATAAATATGCATATAAAGTCAAGAATGATACTTATTTCGAATAATTAAAATGTATCTAAAACGACACTTATCATGAATCGAAAGGAGGGATTAGTATTCTATTAGTTTCTATTTTCATAAAAAATGATTTAATCATAGTCATAATGACAGAATAATGGTATAGTCGAGTCTTTTTGTCTTCTCCAAAGTATTAATTCCCACGAAGCTTGTCTTTGTGCTATCTGCTGTCCAATCCCTTGTGCCATCTTAGTAACACACGCCACATTGACCATTATTAGGATACAGAGACCTCAGGTGTGGCGGAAAGTATACAGACTAATCAGTCAATACTTCATAGTACTTCATTTCATGTGATCTTTCATTACATGGCATAAGAATAAATGAGCAATACTGAAACCTTCTTAAAGCCATTAGAAACATATATAAGTTGCTCCTAGTCTTAAAGGAATAGAAAGGAGCTTTACTCTAATGGATGACATTATGTTCAACATATGTAATAGCTCCAAGAAAAGACTCTACCCATATGAAGTTGCTACTTTGAAGTAAAAGAATATCTTACTTTTATATTCACGTAACGTTTCCGCCTTACATGGGTATCTGTTTACGTACGCATATATTGTATGTGGAAAACTATGAAGCTCATGACGTTCGACAAACATAAGCATCTAGCTAATGACACTTGGGAGTTTACAAATACCGCCATGTCCTTAAACTTTTACTCATGGCCAACTAAAGTTGAATACGAGAGATCCTAAAATATGCCTACTTTCCGTTCTCGGACAAGTTCTTCATGTCTTGAAGAAATCTACTGTGTTAAAACTTAAAAGTTATCCAACCTATCACATGCCTGCTTTCCGTTCTTAGACAAGTTCTTCGTGTCTTGAAGAAATCTACTATGTTAAAGTTATCCAACCTGTCACTCATAATACCTCTCGCATGCGATTCTTACTTGTTTCATTTGTCCTGACGCATAACCATCAGCACGTACTCTTCTTGAAAGCTAAACGTTAGCCCATTATCATAATGTTCCAAGGTCGATTTCTTTGGGGGTCCCGGAACATGTAATGGTTCCTGGTTACCAGTTTATTTTTCTTGATATTTCTCTTTTTCAAACTTTTTTGTACGTCATACTTATAGTCTGTTTGGATCTAGATCATTGGCGCTTCTGAGTTTCGATGCGTATTGTGTAGCTCTCGACTTACTCTCTCCTAATCAAACAACGAGCTTATTAGGAAATCAAATGTAAGAAAACTAGATAATCCAATCTTAATAGAAAGGTGAAATTTTGACCAAAATTGATGTTAAATGAAGACTTAAGAGGTTAAATGAAGACTACCATATGTCAATGAAGAAGAATATGTTTAGCATAATTATATTCTTTAAGATCAATTAGCAATTTCCCTTTGAAGGATAACACTAATCACAAGTTGATATGAAAATTGATACAAAGTTCAATTTTGTTTCGACTGTTTTTTAATTCAAAATGGCAGAACAATGCATGAAACAGAAGACAATGGCAAGGAGGAGCATGGAATCTCTCGCGAGAAGTTCTTTATGATTGCACTGTTATGTAGCTTCCTTTGGTATATGGTTCCAGGGTACTTTTTCCAGACACTTCAAAGCATGGCAGTGCTGTGTTGGGTTTTCCCAAAGTCGGTGACTGCTCAGCAACTAGGGTCCGGACTGAAAGGACTAGGGATTGGGACCTTCACGCTGGATTGGTCAACTGTAGCTTCCTATTTGTTCAGTCCTCTCCTTAGTCCCTTTTTCGCCATTGTAAATGTCTTCATAGGATACGCATTGGTATTGTATGTGGTGACTCCAATTGCTTTCTGGGGTTTAAATGCGTATGGTGCCAGAAGATTTCCCATATTTTCGTCACATCTGTTCGATTCTCAAGGTCAAGTGTACAATACCACAGCCATCGTCAATGATAAGCTCCAGTTGGATTTGGTGCAATATGAGAAGATTGGGAAAGTTCATTTGAGTGCCTTCTTTGCCATTACCTATGGAATAGGATTTGCTACTATTACAGCTACTCTTACTCACGTGCTACTCTTCCATGGAAGGTACGATTAGTTTACCAGTCTCATTATTTATTTATTTTTAGTAGATAAAGATATAATAATAGAGACAAAAATCTCTTACTTTATATATTAGTTATATAAGATCAAAAAGAAATACTTGAATTGAAATTACTACGTTTGTGTGATTAATTACTAAAATTCATTAGAAGTAATTTACAGGGAAATTTATGATCGATACCGAGCCTCGTCCACTAGGAGGGAGGATATTCACACAAGGTTGATGAGGAACTACAAGGACATACCTTCCTGGTGGTTTTACGTGCTTCTGGTTGTGACAATAGCAGTTTCTCTTGCACTTTGCATCTTCGGGAAAGATGATGTCCAAATGCCTTGGTGGGGGCTGCTTTTAGCTGCTGCTCTTGCTTTTATATTCACCCTTCCTATCAGCATTATTGCTGCCACCACAAACCAGGTGAGCTCGGGAATCTGGGAATCAACTGTTTTTACTTTCTTTACCAGTTAGTAGATCCATAATACTTAATTCTGTCAACAGACACCAGGCCTTAATGTTATAGCTGAGTACATAATGGGAGTTTTATATCCGGGGAGGCCTATAGCCAATGTGTGTTTTAAAACCTACGGATTCATGAGTGTGGCTCAGGCAATTTCCTTCCTTAGCGATTTCAAGTTAGGCCATTACATGAAGATACCTCCAAAATCAATGTTCCTCGTTCAGGTGAAAAGATTTAATATTCTCGATGCACGCTTCTTTGTTGGTATATCTGTTGTCCTTGTCCGGACTATCGTTGACCATAACCACATTGCTACGATTCAGTTCCTTGGAACCACGATCGCAGGAACAATTAACGTTGCAGTGGCATGGTGGCTTTTGGATAGCATTCCAAATATTTGCCAAGATGATGTCCTTCCACGCAGCAGTCCATGGACATGCCCAAATGATCGAGTGTTTTTCGACACATCCGTAATCTGGGGTCTGGTAGGTCCGGAGAGAATTTTTGGCTCCCTTGGAGACTACTATGCACTAAACTGGTTCTTCTTAGGAGGAGCAGTAGGACCATTTGTAGTATGGCTTTTGCACAAGGCATTTCCTAGCCAATCTTGGATACCCCTAATCAACCTGCCGGTTCTGCTAGGTGCAACCGCAGCGATGCCACCGGCGACAGCCATAAACTACAGCTCATGGATTGCGATCGGAACATTCTTCAACTTTTTCATCTTCAGATATAAGAAGAGCTGGTGGCAGAGGTACAATTACGTACTATCAGCAGCTCTTGATGCTGGAGTTGCGTTCATGGCAGTTCTTCTATACATGATACTAGGTGCCGACAACCTGAGCTTGCACTGGTGGGGTTCAAATCCTGATGTCGACCTCGAACACTGTCCACTAGCATCTTGTCCATCAGCCAAAAATGTATCTGTTAAGGCGTGCCCCGTTTTTTGATACCCAGAATATCCCGTCGCTTACAGCAACGCTGAAGTAGTTATTAGAAACTTACAGAATTAATGTTTATAATTGAATTGTGTCTTTATTATGTGAGTTAATTCACTTCTGAAGTAGATTCGTCTAACGTTGGAATATATTAAACGTGGTTGGTTAGTTGAAATAGTGTAACTAATTACTCAAAAAGAACTGTAAAAATAGTTTGGTTGCTGGTATTGAGTTATTTACAACCATACAGGTCAACAACAGCACATCATCTTAATTTCTTATTCTGAACTGAAAATCCGAAAAGAAGTAATTTCACAAAAATTCTGGTTCAATCACAGTTGCTTTGAATTGTATCTGTGATTGTTTAATGTAAAGTAACTGTGTTAGCAACCGTAAACTTTCTACACAAATGAAAAGAGAAAAATTAAACACAAAATAAATAAATCAACATCTGAGATTTGATAATGCAGTTTGACACACCTTGCTTATATTCGCGGGACCTTTATTTAGCTTAATCACTTTCATCAAAGAACAACAATAGTTTTACTCGAGGTATTACAGAGTCGACTCACGTTACCCTTGACACTATCTCTCATCCTCACAAACCGTAAAAGTAAATCACACTCAATAACACGATCACTTCATACTAACCTCAAAAGAGCATTTTTCAATAGTGTTAGATAATAAAAAGAAGAAAATAAAACAACTTAAGTGATGGAAACAATAAAAGACATAAATAAAGACATTTGAGATGAGAAAAACAACTCCCCTAACAATGTAGCTTCTTCAATGAAAGATCATAAAGTTGTCCATCAAGAAATTTGTTGTGAACCTTTGATAATGTCACTGAGATATCTCACACACAACGACTACAAAAACTCAACAAAATAACAAACATTTCATCACCGAAATATCATAAACCAAAGAGTCGTAACCACACCCAGACTGCTGGAGGTTTTCGCAAAAAACACAATGATGGACAACCCAGAAAATCATGCAACCCTTGGAGAAAAATTTAGCTCACAATCTAGACGGAATCACAACAAAATCAGCCTCTAAAAATAGTTCAAGATATCTAAATTACAGCTACCAAGTCACCATGCTTTAGTCATTTTCCCACGCAAATCAACCCAGAAAACTCACGCAATAGGCAAAGAAAAACAACTGTCCAATGTATAATGTAACCAAAAAAATAAGTTACCTTAGATAGATAAAAACTATCAAAATAGGCTGTCAAAAAGAGTTCAAAAATTTGCACCTTATCTTAGTCAAAATATGGTGATTTGATTTCAATTAATCTTATCATAAGTAAGATTTTTATCTCAAATAAACCTCATCTTCAAAGAGTCCCACATAAGGTAGAATACTCATTTTAATAATTTTCCTCAAATAATTAAAGTTATCCAATTATAAATAATGCCCAAAATATTATAACATATATCTTAATAATTTCTCCCCTTTTTGGCATTATTTGTCACATATCAAAACTCCCCCTTAAGACGATAATTGGACACATATCATGTTGGCCCCCGAATTTTGTTTCTCGATGAATAAGCGTGATTTAAATTAAGTTTGAGGTCTTGATAGTTTTATTTTTTTTGGAGTAATTAGTATGTTAATGTTAGTAAGATTTTATGACATAAGTTAATTGAATTAAAGTGTTAAGGTGGTAAGATTTCATGAACGACATTTTTGGGAGATCACTTAAGTTTAAAAGTTATAAGGCATTAAAGGAAGGAGCAAAGTGGACATTTTTATGCTCATTAAGGGTAAAAGGGGAGAAGAAAGGTTGTCTTGCATTGAAGAAGAAGCAAAAATGTGAATGAGAAAAAGAGAGAAGAGAGAAGCACGAAAAAGAGAGAAAGAAGAGAAAAGAAGGGAGGTCAACTAGGTTTCATC
>JANZXV010000006.1:5781959-5803677 GCA_027576455.1 Erythroxylum roigii
ATTAATTACTATTTGAAGTAGAAGTATTGAGTGTTATGCATTAGTTGTTACTTATAATAGCAATGTTCAAGATTAACATTTAATAACATATAATTAAAGTAGGTTTTTTTTCCTTTTCTTCTTTTTTTTACTCAAGAATAAATATAGTAAAGACTGGTGAATTTATTATTATTAATATCCTCTTAAATTATATCCAAATATATGATAGGTTTTTTTAGTGTTTCAGCCTTTCAGGTTCAGGTTTAAACCTAGAACCGCAAGTTAGAAACCTGAACTTGAACCATGAACCTGATTTTTTAGGTTCGGTTAACATTATTTACAGGTTCGGTTCATGCAGTTCAGGTCCGGTTCACAGGTTCGCGGATTTTCTTGAACACCCCTAAGCAACACCATACATCAACGCAGATGGACATTGGAATCGGAAATAAACGCGCTAGTTATCTATTCATTTAACAACAATACTTCTTTAAATGATTATTATTATTAACTTTGGTCAATTATACAATATTTATAAATTCAACACTTAACAAAAATTAACTAAAACATTCAAATAAAAAATGAAGTTCTTGGAAATCTTATCAACCAACAAACTTTTTTAAAGATAAGGGCATATTTGTCAAATATATAAAACAAAACTTTAAAAAAGTTGTATTCACAATATGATAAATTTTAAACAAAACTTTGGATTTTACTACAAAAATAACATAAACCTAATATAAACAATATAATTGAACATAATTGATGAGAAAAATATACAAGAAAGTAACTTAACTAATCCATTAACTAACATAGATCCTTATTGCATTGGCATTATTAAAATTTAACAATGTTTTGAAAATCAGACTAAAAATTAAACCGATAAAATGAGACATTTAAAGTTTAAAAGGTTTAATCGATATTAGAATGTCTTAAAATCAGCTAAAGGTTGAAAAAAAATAAAAATTTAAAAATATGACTTAAAAATGTTGTCCTTACTCATTAAATACTTTAAATTTTAATAAAAAAGTTTACTATTAAATGAAAATTGATTGATTTATTTTAGTTCATAAGAACTCATTAATTTTCAAAATTGTCAAATTGAACTATAAATTAATAAGCTGATCAATTTTTAACAACAAGAGTTATTAAAATAAATCGAATAAAAAATGTAAAAATATAATCGTAAAATTAGACAATTTAAATTTTTTATGACTAAAATGGCTAAACCGATTTGGTATTTTAGCCAATGAAATTTCATAGATAAGGTTGTCCAATAAAATACAAATAAATTATTACAGATTCATAATTAAATATTTTAAAATTTTCAATTCAGTTTTACCAATCTTTTATATGACATCACTTTAAATTGATATGCTTTTTTTGGAATGTTTCTGGCACAAAGCCGTATAATAAGTGACATTAATGTCAAAAAAAAAGTGACATTAAAATCAGACGCGACCAAGTCTCTTTCATGGTATCTTTCTTGCTCCCTTATTATCATATTTAAAATCTTAATTTGTAAATTTAAATGATTTAATAAGATATTTGGCCTTTTTTTGTGTGACTTTGAGTCGATGGGAAGAGACGGTTAAGATTCCACACAAAAAAAGAATGATATAAATAATTTGTTTTTGTAAATATTAATATAATAGTTTGAAATATGCTATTTTTTTCCTCAAGCAATGGTATAAAATACTTTTCCCAGCCGAGTAACGAAAGCTCGGTCTCGAAGCGACGCCAACAACGAACCATAACGCCTGCCACTGCGTAGCAGTAGCAGTAGGTTTCACAGGATAGAAAAAAGTGATCTAGGCGAATCCGAATCCCCTACGTTATAAATAATAAACAATGAAAAAGGCAAAGTATTTAGACATTTAAAATTTGATTACGTGTATCGATCCCCTCACTCTATAATCTATATAAACACTCTTTAACTATTCCTGATATTTCCATTCCCTCATTTGAAAAACTCCAACTTCATCCGTTCGTTTTGTGTTCCCTCTCCGTGTTCCTTCAAATCTACAGTGTTACGGATGTTTTATTTTCCTTTATTTTTTCAGATTTCTCTGCTTGTCAGGGGAACGATTTCTTCAGAGATTTGATTCTTTCTTTCTCCATTTTCCTTCGGTTTTGGTGATTTTGAAGTTTCGATTACTTACACAAGATGCATCTTTTCGTTCTCTTGAGGTCAGAGTTCGCGCTTGAATGCTGGTTCTCTTCGTTAGTACTTGCTTAGATCGTTATTGGACCGTTAATTCCGCTTGCTTCTGATACTTATGTTATCTATTTATCATCCGATTGGTTGGCGAGAAAGTCCGAAGAAACTTGAACTAAGAATCCTATCTTAACTTCATTGCAACACTTACCTTTCCACGATTTGGCTTCCGACGTTTTCTTTGATGAGAAACAAAACATTGTTATTTTCCTTACGTGTAGTGTGAAAGTCCGTGGATATATACTTCTTTTTTTTCTCTTAACTTCCCTCTTATCTTTTTCTTTTTTTGGATTTGGATTTTTATTTTTCAGATGATTTATGTACACAAGAGCTGATTCTTTTAAGGATAACGAACAAGAGCTGATTCTTTTAAGGATAACGAGCTTAGGACGTAATCGGATTTTGCTCACTCTATGTTCAGAAATGGATATATTCATGATTCACCGCGTTTTGAGGTATCTTTTTACTCTATTTTCCTTTCCAGATTTAGTTACGCATTTAAAGCCGTTTGTCTTTAATCTGAATTTTACTTCTTGATGTTTCTGTTATCATGAGTGCACAAGCTGTACGTGATGATTCATGCAGTAGTTAAGCGTTTTAGACAAGGCAGTTGGTTGACTGTTTAGAATTCCGAATTTGCTTATACTCGTCATCATTTTAATAGACGTTAATTCCTACGGTTTTAATTGAGGAGAATCATTGAACTCGTCAAGATCTGATTTCCAATTGTCATACGTTGTGATATAAACCAATCACATTGTGGAAGTCACATAAAATATTAAACAGTAGACTGATGTTCTTATTTATTTGTTATTCTCGCCTTCTTTTTTTGGATCATTTGCTAAGAATAATATACGAAATCTGCGATTATGTACTGATTTGTGGTAATGATGTGGAAATAATCACGCTAGCAGTAACTTTCGATTTCGGTTCTTGCTATTACAGTTAACTTGCAATTTTGTAGTCTTGCTTTTGTTACAGTTAACATACAATTGCAAAGTCTTGTCTTTTTGTTACTGTCTTTTCCTATTAATTTTGGTCTTTTCGCCTGATGGATGTTGTGAGCGACTTTGGGTGCTAGGTGGCTGATGGATTATTGACGCTTATAGTGTGCTGCTTTCTGTTTAGTTAGTGCTGGAAATCTCATACGGTCATACTTGTTCTTGATGTGAATGAGATACTTCTTTGGCCAGGCAAGAAGAGTTGTGAGGATAACATCAAGATTATGCACTTAGCTTCTATATTTTCAAGGAACATAAAGATCGGACAAATTCTATATAGATTATGATGGGTCTTTGAGAAAAGGGGTATGGTCTAGTTGAGAACAATAGAGTTTTTTGTGTGCAAAAGAAAACTTAATACTAAGAATATATTGGAGGGAGCCAATGCTCGTCATATTGTCAATGTTGGCTATTCTAAGATATTTGAGGGAGCAAATGCTTGTCATATTGTCAATGTTGGCTATTTTACCATCTCTTCTGAGCCATGAGATGTGATACTACATTTATCGGTTAATTCTAGAGGCATTATTGAATTATGAAGTTATTTGGAATTGAATACACCAATTGTTTGCTTTATTAAGTGTTGATAAATTGCTTTTTGGTCAAAAAAGGTGTTGGACTCTTACAGTTTGTTCTCCCCTATAAATTTTGGGCAGTAGGAAATAAGTTTTCATGTGTTTGGTGGGAGCAAGAGGCAGAGAAGTTCTCAAGAGAATAAGTTTAGAGTGGAGCTAATTAACTAAGATCCCTTATGATTTGGCTATATCTGAAGATAAAGAAGTTCCAGTAGTTTGATAATTCATAAAATAGACCTTTTACATATTTGGTCAATAATTAAACATCAAATTTTTATTTTTTTGTTTAATAGGATTGATTAGCAATACGATAATACTTTGAAGTACGATATTATATTGAAAATTTTATAATTTCACATTATTTAACATTGTTAAAATAATCAGTTGTACTAATTATCAAACCATAAAAATTTATCAAGTTAAATTAAAACATAGTGGGGTTTTACGAACAATAAAATCATAGGGGATTTTGTTGAAATTTATCCTTCTTAAGTTTCATTCATGCTAGATGTCAATTAAAGGATATGTAAGAAATACAAATGTACATAATATTTTTGTGATTTAGTCACAAAGATTTGCATTTATAGACACAAAGATCGCCAGATCTTTTTGTTACTTATGCACTTTACCTTGTACATAGGGTTCCTATTCTTTTGATCTACATAGTCGTATTGTTTTATTAAAGATTCTGCAATTTGTTTATTTTAGTAAATTAACGGATGAACGAAGTAAATTATAAAATATTATCAATCACTCTCTCTCTAGTCGGATCATCTACATCAACTTGTAACAATTAATCTTTTCTCTAAGCCCATATAATTCCTTTGAAGCCATGTTGTGTTGGAATTTCATCATTTGATTTTTTTACTTTGGGAAGAATTTTGTCGCGACACCTTGTTTGAAATCTTATACAAGGATTCAAATTGTAGACTGATAGAGGAACACATGCTAGTTGATTCACAAGAATTCACTCTAATACCATATTGAAATATGACATAAAAGAAAGAGCATAAAAAATAAAGATGAATTAGCATAAAATGATGACTACAAAGACTAGATATTTCTTATTAGCCTTGGTGTAATTTAAATGGTACCTAAAATTCATATTTATAGAAAGGAAGGATATCCATATTTGGAAAGAAGATTTTATAACTAATTTTCATTTTGATAAACCAAAAATAGTAGCAATAAATTTTGAAATGAGTGACTTAGTAGTTTCTTGTTTGCAATCTTTGTCATTGCTTTCATTTTGTTGGTAATCCTACTTAAAGTCTTTCAAGTATTAACAATGTCGAGATTATATATTACTATAATCAGTAACTTTATGAACCAATGGAACCTTTTGACATATATAACCAATTTGGTAATCAAAACCTTAGATGATGTAATGATCTTTTTCTTCACTTAGGTCGATAATTATTATACCTACCTTATTGGATGTTAGTAATTTCAAAATCTATGACTCTAGTGAGACGAATTCTTTGCATTCCTGAATATTAAATTGTATTTACTTTTGAGCTTTTAAGATACGGGTTGAGGATTCTAACACGATTCCCAATTGCTAAATATTTATAAGATTCAATATGGAATTGAGTCAGTTGAGAGTCACTCTTTGTTTGTCTAGATTTATTGTGTCAAGTTTGTAAGTTATGGATCACCAATTTTCCTTGATGTGATCATTCCAAATAAAGCAGTGGTATTGGGGTCAAGTAAGTTGAGAAGTTGCTAATTTAGTTAGATTTAAGAGTTTGTTGGTATGGGTACTCTTTTTGCATAAAGATCTTTTTGAAGTATTTTCCTTGCATTCTAATTTTCCTAAGATGTTCATAATGAAGATTTTTGTTTTTGTTTGAGCTTATAGGTGCAATCTTATTTCTCAACCATTGGTAGAATGCAAATGGTAATTGCTTGAGATTTGTACTCAGTGTAAACAAGTATTTCTGACAATCTCGTTTGAGAAGTATGTTGTACCTAATGTGCATCAGAGAGGCTATTATACAAGCACCTCAATATTTTAGACAATGGTTTTTGTTGATATTCAAAACGTTGGGTGAACCTTGTCCTTTTTAGTTTCCCTCATGAGACATTATGTGTAGAAGCTCATTAAATATTTCTTCTCTTTTGCTTGTTGTTGATTATTGACTCAGTTCTAGTTAAATGAAATTTCAAATTTGATAAGTTAAAAAAATATTTTGTTTTTTTGGTATCCTCTCTAAGTTTATAGGTGCTATAGAAATGGCTGATGGATCATATTGAATTATGTTAACTAAACAGTTTGAGCCATTAAAATGTAAATAATCCTATTAGGATAAGTATTCTAAAATTGATTTATGACTATTAGGTTCAAATTTAAAAGGTAATAACGATGTTGATTAATATGTTTCTCAATTTCTTTCCTGTAAGATGCATTTTCAAAGACATGTGGATCAAGATTGATGAATAAAAAGCATCTTGTTTATGCTACTCCACATTCTTTTTTTTTTTTGTAACTTCTTATTTTTCATTGAAGAATAGGAATATATTCAATTTGATTGAATTTAGTCAAAACGGTGGATATAGAATGTGATAAGTATCTGTAAAAGAAATGCATGGTTATAGTAATTCCATCTTTAAAAGTCTATAACACCTTTCCACAAATATATCGCAGACCATAAGGAGCTTGAAATGGAAAATGATTAGTCATTTAAGATTTGTAATTGATAAATGAAAGTTAGGTGAAGGACGGTAATGAACTGTTAGAACTAGAATTTTTCACCACGAAATTATGTGGTGAATAATTTGATGTGGGGAATAAAAAAAGAATGTGATATTAGCTGCTTTTTGCAAACATTCTTATAGTTTGGACTAATATTGTCTAAGGTCAATAATTTGGTATCATATCTGATTGTTTGTCATTCGTTTAATTGGTACTAGAATTTAATTACAGAACGCATTATCTGCTTACGAAAGGAATTTTATTACTAAAGTTTGCACCTGATGGATTATACTTCTTTTAAATTTTGAAATGAAATATGAAGTAAGAAGATAAAGTAATTCTTAATGTTTGTGAATAGTACAAGGAATATATAGGACAATACAACCTTAATTACGTCCTTAAATTAAGAAGAATCTATTTAATGTCTAAGTAATAAATCTCAACTAATTAATATAATATCAACTATAGAAAATCAGCTAATTGTCGCTAGAGTTTTTTTGTAAACAAGTTAGGCACACTCCCCCTCAAGTTGGTGCATAGATACTGATCATGCCTAAGTTGTTTACAAAAAACTCAAAATTTTGTCTTATTAGCCCTTTGGTGAAGATATGGACAACTTGTTGGGTTGTAGGTACAAATGGTATGCAAATGAGTCCACTTCCAAGTTTTTCTCTTATAAAATGCCTGTCAATCTCCACATGCTTCTTCCGATCATGTTAGAACTAGATTGTTGGCAATACTGATAGCTACTTTGTTATCACAAAATTTCATTTGGTGCTACACTGGATTCTTAAGTTCTTCCATTACTCCTTTAAGCCAAATTATTTCACAAATTCCTTGAGCTTCTTGCTGCCACATTTTGTTTTTTATTCTTCCTGGTTACTATATTTCCCCAAAAATATATGCAGTACCCAAAAGTTGATCTTCTATTAGTAAGAGACCCTGCCTAGTCTGTATCAGTGTAGACTTTAGCTCTCCTTTGATTACTTTTCTTAAAGAATAATCCTTTCTCTAAAGTTCCTTTAAGTATCTTAAAATTCTATACACTGCGTCCAAGTGTTCTTCATAGGGAGTATGCATAAACTGACTTACCACACTCACAACAAAGGAAATATCTGGTTTGGTGTGAGATAAATAGATTAGCTTTCCTATCAGTCGTTGATATCGACCTGTATCTACTAGAACTCCTTCCTTAACTTCACCCAACTTTGAGTTTAATTTGATAGGAGTATCTGATGGTTTACATCCACTCATCCTAGTTTCTTCTAGAAGGTCCAGGATATACTTCCGTTGGGAGACTACTCTTAGATCTAGCAATTTCCACCCTTAGGAAGTTCTTTGAGAGATTCTTTCTAAGAATTTTAATTTCCTCAAAATCATCGCCAGTGAGGAAAATGTCATCTACATTCACAATTAGAATTGCCGCCCTTCATTCTGTAGAAGTTTTTATGAATAGAGTATGATCAGACTACCCCTATAAGAAGCCTTGAGACTTTACAAATGTTGCGAATCTTTCAAACCAGGCCCTTGGTGATTGTTTAAGCCCATATAAAGACTTTTTTAGTTTGCATATCCTTTTTTCAAAGATTTTACTAAATCCTGAGGTAGGCTCCATATACACCTCTTAGGAAGAGATTTTTCACATCCAACTAATGTAGAGTCTAATCTAGATTAACTACAATAGAAAACAACACTCTCACAGTTTTTATCTTAGCAACAGCTGAAAACGTTTCTAAATAGTCTATGCTATGAGTTTGTGTAAACCTCTTATTAACAATGTGAGCCTTATATTTTCAAGTAATCCATTAGAATTGTACTTTACGGTGAACACCCATTTACATCCGACTAGTGTTTTCCCTCTTGGAAGATCAACTTCCTCCCACGTTCTATTTTTCTCGAAAGCTCTCATCTCCTCCAGGACCGCATCCCTCCAGTCGGGAATATTTGGAGCCTCTTATATATTCTTAGGAATGGAAACATTGTATAACTTAGAAATAAATTCTTGAAATGATAGAGATAGACTTTGATATGATAAGAAGTTATGCAAAAGATATTTGGTACAAGTTCTAGAACCTTTCCTAAGAGCAATGGGTAAATCTAAGGTTTCATCTGACTCTGGAATAGATATTATATTGGTTCAAGTGACAATGACTCAATAGAAATAGACTCAAACTTAGATTTACCTACTTGGTCTCCAATTTTTGGATTTGTTTCGGGGTTAGACTCTTAACCATGCTGCAAGTTGTCTGTGCTTTTCTCTCATTTGGATATTTTATCTAAAAGACTTTCCCTTCAAAACGATTTCTATCTTGTCTTGTACACATTTCATTCTTTTCTTGAGATTGAATTTGTAAAGGCATTAAAGATGAATCCTTATTTTCATTATTTGAAACACCATCAATGTTTGAATTGAGGTTATAGAAAATATCTACATCATTGTTATAAATATCAAACAACGAATCTTCACTATATGTCTCCCCTGAAGATGAGGTAGGAGAAAAAAAGGCTTATCTTAAAAAAAGGTGACATCCATGGAAATAAAAAACCGTTTGGTTATTGGATCAAAGCACTTGTACCCTTTTTCAGTGGAAGGATAACCAACAAAAACACATTTTTGTGCTTTGGAATTAAGTTTCCCCCAATTGTTGTCATGAATATGAACAAATGTTGCACACCCAAACACTTCAATAGGGAGGTCATGTGATAATCGAGATGAAGGAAAGCATTTATTAAAATAATTAAGAGGTTTTTGACATTTTAAAGCTTTTGAAGATATCCTATTGATCAAATATGTAGCTGCTAGGATAGCCTCACCCTATAAATACTTAGGAGTATTAATTGAAAACATTAGAGATCTTGCAATTTGTAATAGATGTTTTTTTTTGCTATTCTATTTTGTTGTGGAGTGTCAGTACATGAGCTTTGATGAATAATACTTTTTTCAACAAAAAATTCCTCGAAACCTTGAAGTATTCATTTCCATTATCACTTCTAAAAACTTAAAGTCTAGTTTGAAGTTGTGTTCGGATCATGTTATAAAAATCTTGAAACACCATCTCAACCTCTTAAGTCTAACCTCCCGTTGAGTAAAAATAACTAAGTGATTCTATTGTGGTCATCAATAAAAGTTGTGAACCATCCTTTTCCAATTATTTTTTTTATTGTCGAAGGTCGCCAAATATCCCTATGGATTATAACAAAGGATTTTGTGGCCTTGTAAGGTTGTGTTGGGAAAGATGTTCGATGATGTTTTGCAATTTGACAAATTTCACACTGAAATGAAGATAAATCTTTATTTGAAAAAAGCTTAAAAAATAAATGTCTCATATAATGAGAACTTGGATGTCCAAATCTAAAATGCCATAACATAATTTTATTTGCCCGAAGTATTGAAATAGAATTAAGACGAGTTCTCTGGGATTGTTTGTTGAGTCATATCCATTTTCAATGAAACAGAGACCTCCAACATGTTTAGCATTGTCAATCATCTTTCCCGTATTCAAATCTTGGAATTGACAATCACATGGAGAAAAATTAGCTTGACAATTTTGGTCAATAATTATTTTACTAACTGACAACAAGTTGCAGGATAATTTAGGAACATAAAGAATATTAAGGAGTGTAAAATTAAGAGAAAGAATAATTTATCCTTTCCTAGCTATTGTTGAGTAGGAGCCATCTTATGTTTTTACTCTTTGATTTCCTACGCAAGGACTATAGGAAGAAAAACAATTTAGAAGACCTAGTCATATAATTTGTTGCCCCATAATCAATTATCCAAGAATGATCTGAATTGACACTGAAACACGAGGTAATTAGATAATTGCCTTTTTGAACTAAAGAACAGGTAGGATTTGGACTAGAGAAATTTTGAGATCGAAGAATTTTATAGATTTGCTCTATCTGTTCCTTTGTGAAAGGTTGTATGCCAAAAGACGTTTTGGGCCCGGATTCAATAGTGTTGGCTTAGGAGGTATGGTTGTTTCCGAATTGTTTTTTCTTCCAATATTTTGGCTTCCTATGAACTTTATAGCATGTTTCTCAGTTGTGTGAATCAAATATACAGTGATCACATCATGTCTTTTTGTTATTTTTTCTCTCTCCCTTAGCCTCTATTCCTTTCGACATGAATGCAAAACTTTCAACCTCAGATTTGGTGTTGCAAATCATCACTTTCCGCCTCTTCTCCTCTCTCCTTACTTTCGAGAAAACCTCTTTGGTAGAGGGTAAAGGCTTTCTTCCCAAAATTCGGCCTCTAACTTCAACCAATTCTTGATTCAATCTGCAAAAAAAAACATAAATTCTATCATTTTCTTCCCTCTTTTTATGTCGGATATTATCATTCAGATAGTCCTAATCATCTTCATAGCATAGGTCCAATTCCTGCCACAAAGTTACAAGTTCATTATTGTGAAATATTAGCAGAGAAGAGATAATTTCATTCTCATATTCGGTAGGTTACAACTATAGTCAATATATATACAATTGTCTATATTAAATATAGTATCAGATTTCCTAAGATACATGGAAATTTGCATCTTATTCTAATCCCTAGAAATCAGGGATTTATATGATTTCTATAGTTATACAATCTTCTAGATAATGCTGTGTGATTCTACATAATCCGAATGATTCTACATAATTTGATACTCCTCTTCAAGCTGGTGAGTGGATATTTTCCATTCCTAGTTTGCCAATAATATCTTGAAACATTGTGCTTGTTAGTCCCTTTGTAAGAAGACCTCCCAACTAATCCTTGGTTGACACAAATGGAGTGCATATTAAGCCACTGCCTAGTTTTTCCTTGATGAAGTGCCTATCAACTTCAATATGCTTTGTACGATCATGTTGTACTGGGTTATGTGCAATGCTGATGGCTGATTTGTTATCACAGTACAACCTCATAGGTCCTTCCCATTTTATTCTCAAATCATCAAGAATTATCTTTAGCCAAAGTAACTCACATATTCCCGATGCCATAGATCTAAACTCAGATTCTGCACTTGATCTTGCCACTACATTCTGCTTTTTGCTCCTCCATGTTACAAGATTACCACCTAGGAATATGCAATAACCTGATGTTGATCTTCTATCAACCAAAGAACCTGCATAATCTGCATCCGTATAAGCTTCTAATGTCAAACCTGCGATTGTTTGTTTCTTAAACAGAATTCCTCTTCCTGGGCTACCTTTCAAGTATTGTAGTATTCGGTTTACTGCCTTGAGATGTGATTCTTTAGGATTGTGCATAAATTGACTGACTTTGCTCACAGCAAATGCTATATCTGGTCTTGTATGTGCTAGATATATCAACTTCCCAACAAGCTTCTGATATGATACTTTATCTACAATAGGATCTTCTGGAGCATCACCTAATCCATGATTGAAATCTATCGGTGTGTCCACTGGTTTACAGCCCAATTTCCCTGTTTCTTTCAACAAGTCCAGTACATACTTTTGTTGAGAGATGAAAATCCCTTGCTTTGAGTGAGCTACTTCAATGCCTAGGAAGTATTTTAACTTTCCCAGCTCCTTAATATCAAATTCCTTCAAGAGACATTGCTTCAGATTTTTCATTCCTTCTACATCATTACCTGTCACAATAATATCATCTACATAAACTAACAATGCTGTGACCTCTCCAGATTTTGAATGTCTAATGAACAAAGTATGGTCTCCTTGACTCTGCTTAAATCCCAATGAAATCATCACCTTAGCAAACCTCCCAAACCAAGCTCGTGGGGATTGTTTGAGCCCATAAAGAGCTTTCTTCAGCTTGCATACCCTTCCTTCTTTAGATTCAAATCCGGGAGGAACTTCCATGTAAATTTCCTCTTCTAGATCACCATGGAGGAACGCATTCTTAACATCAAATTGCTGCAGATTCCACTCAAAATTAGCAGCTAATGATAACAGTATTCTTACCGTGTTCATCTTAGCAACAGGGGCAAATGTCTCAAGGTAATCTATGCCATAGGTTTGAGTGAACCCTTTAGCCACCAATCTTGCCTTATATCTTTCCACCGAACCATCAGCCTTGTATTTTACGGTGAAAACCCACTTACATCCAACTAGTTTCTTCCCTCTTGGCAATTCAACTAACTCCCATGTCTTGTTCTTATCAAGAGCCTCCATTTCGGTTTTCATAGCATCCTTCCATAGCATCAGAGTTTTTAGGAAAAACGAGCCAATATCTCTGATACCATGTGAAATATCAGTAAAGAAGAAAACAATTTCATTCTCATGTATAGTAGGTTATAGCTATATTCAATATATATACAAGTGTCTATACTAAATAAAGTATCAGATTTCCTAAGATATATGGAAATCTGTATCTTATCCTAATCAATAGAAATCAGGGATTCATAAGATTTCTATAGCTATACAATCTTCTAGATAATACTGCACGATTCTACATAATCCGACAGTTCTCCAGTTTCTTCTTTTCATTATATGAAAGACCATTAATTATTTTATCAATGCTACTCATATAGTAAAGGTATATTGTTGTTATTATTGTATGTAGATGATAAGCTCATAATTGGGAATAGTTCTACTAGAAGGCAATATCTTAATGTGTCCCTTTATCTTATGTTCAATAAAGAATTTAAGGCTTTTACAACATTTTATTGACATAAAGGTTGTTCAGTCAAAACATGGCATATTACATCTTGACATGGATGACATATTTACATTTAAGTATAAATATATTCTTGACATGCTCAATAAAGCTAGAATGTTCAACTCCCATCTTTATATTCTCCCAGAGTCCCAATAAAAAATTATGTATTGATGTCATCCTATAAATCAATGATATTTTGTCTATATTTTCAGTGTATAGCTTAAAAGAAAGTTGCAAACTAGCATCTAACACATTTACTAATGCTTAAAGCTAATAATGATCTAAGCTCTGAAAATGCTAAAAAAAAAGAACATGTATATCTTCCCTTTAGTGCTTCACATCACTAGGGCCACGGAAACATAATATTAGAAAATAGATAGAAATTGTAGTCTAGGATTGTCAAACACCAAATCAAATTGGAAATTGATGACATTCTTCATTACTAGTTGTAGTAAGTTAAAATAAACCATACAGGTTTTGACATACCTTGCTATAGATGCTAAACAAGCTCTTTAGTCGACTCGACAATGTCACTTCCATCCCTGGGACATAACTATATGCAAGAGAGAGAGAGAGAGAGAGAGAGATTCTTTATAAATAAACAAATTGATAGTAATTATGGCTGCATATGGGACGTGAATTTTACAAATAATTGTGAAACATGAAAGTAGTTAAGTGCTTGTATATAAAACAAAAGGCAATAATGTCAACTGGAAGCAATACTTACGAAGTGGTTAGATATAGCTCCCTCTCTAGTGCTTCCTCACAGGCAGCAAGAGATGCTAGAGCAGTTTTAGCATCCTGTAGGACCTTCAACTTACCTTGACTCTCACATGTTTTACCAAGATTTTTAAGAAATAAATTTCTCTTGTTTCGATCCAACAAGATGTCAAAAGGGACTACAGCTTCCAAAAGATCCTACACATGATAGGACACATGAGGGCTTATAAGAATATAGTTGATCCGACCCCGTGCATCATTTTCATTACTTTCACGAACAAAAATAGATGTCGTGGCAAGTAGTCTAACTGGACTAAAACTTTAATCAACACAAAGAGATATGAATACGATAAAATTTGACTTAATTCTTCAGGCTATAGTTTGAAGTTAATTTCCTGTAGATCTTCAGGCTGTAGTTTGAAGTTAATTTCCTGTAGGGAAATCTTCTCAATAATGTCTACTATACAATTATATTTACAGTTACAACAATAAATTTCTTACGAGACAATAGCTCAAATGTCATAAACATACTATATAAGATCATCTAATCACCTTAAATTAAAGAACCAATATATACAAAATATAAGCAAAAGATATAGTTCGTCTAGTCTTACAACAATTGCAAAATTTAGTTAAGTTTGAAACACTTGTTTTGCATGAGGCCTACAAGATATAAATTCAGCAATACTCCAACTTCAAGAAAAGATCAACACCATTAGCAAGTTTGAAACAACCATGTGGCCAAGAATAATAATTACAAAGGTTTAAAAAAAAATTCAAGAACAACATCAAGTCGTCAAAAGAAATTAAAAATATGATTAGTTTATGCAGAAAACAATTAAATGATTATTTTCTCTCAATCTAAATTCCTTTATGGTGGTGCTCTATCGGTCTCTTTCTTTGTCTCTCTTTTTGTGATCTTTTAGCTATCAGGAAAAATAGGCTAAGCAAGTGTATTGTGGAACAGAAAAAAAAAATAAATTAACAGTAATAAGAGCTTAGGGCTTACTTTCAAGCTTGGAACATCAATCTCATTAGCCACAAGATCATCATCTTCAGGGGTGTAATTATTCTCATTAATAGGCAGCAAGCTAGTTTTAATGGATATTCTCCTTGCAAACCCATTTTTTGTAGTAGTACTCCACATGGAAGCAAGATCAGCCCGCAACTTACAAAACAATTGCGGCTGAATGACACATACAAATCACAGGAAATATGTTGAAATTGGAAAGATAATTTAGCTAACGAAAAGATGCCACAATGAATTTATTACAAGAGTCTGAGGATTTATGCTTGGATCTAGACCAATACTTGATAGAATTTAATGCTTCAATGTTTAAGAAGTTTTCAAGCTAATTTTTGGTCTAGAGTGAAAAATGTCTGAAAAGGCTCTATTAAGTCATTCTATGCAAAAGCTCTCTCGATTTAAGTAGTCTAGTGCATTAATGTTATACTATCCTTGAATTATAAGAATCCAAACAGTAGACTTCTTCATATAATATTTATCAAGGTCAACTTCAATCAAATTTGTTGATGGTTATTTATAGTCAAAATATTAAATTCCAATTAAGTCCATTATATTCATTTGCATAAAATCTCCATTTAATCACCACTTAAATTCTTCAATATTAGTAAATTTGAGATTCCTATTGATACGGAAAGCAATTGTCTTTATTTTTTCACACATGGTTTGAATAAATAAATAGACTTAAAGAGCGCAATATTTCTTGTCACATTATCAAAATATGTAAAGTCTTATAGATTATTAGCTAAACTACCTTTATTAAAATAAATGAAGACTAACTTGTGCAGCGATGAATTATGCCTGTCTAGATCTGCAAAACAGTTAGCAAACACATGTTAAACACACCTGAAGAACAGCAAAGGATAGATCTTCTAGCTCAGCTTTCAATGCCCATAAACCTAATCGGGATGCAAGGGAACACCAAATAAGTAAGGTCTCTTCAGCTACAGCTTCAGCCTTTGACAATGGTAGAGCATAACTGCAACAAAAAAAATTATGTCTTTGTGGTAGTTAAGGATGTAGAAATTTGTGGTAGTTGCTTTTCTGGTAGTTTTTGTGGTACTGGTAGAATTTGATGAACCTTCTTGACATTGGAGTATAAGAAAGTTATCTAGTAGAATTTCATGAACCTTCTTGACATTGGAGTATAAGAAAGTTATCTATCTTGCACAATGAACACAAAAGGAGAACAATCAATCAATGAGTAACATTAATATAGGAAAATAATGGCTCTTATACAAGAGGAATTGGTTTAGTGGGGAGAGAGAAAACTAATAACCACCATAAATTGATGATATCAAGAAAGTTAAGAACCGGTACATAGTTCTCATGTTGTGGAGACGGTCTGCAAGCTTGATTAGAACGACTCGTGGATCATCAACCATTCCCAAAAGCATCACACGTAGACTATCAGCCTTAGAAAATAATAATAAAGTCATGAGAGTAAGTTTGAAGCAATAAGCTATTGGTTTTATGTTGTTGTTATTAGAAATAAAAAATTGTCAATTTTCTTCTCTTTTTATTGAAATCTTTTTGTTAATATTTTCATTTCTATTCTTGCACGGCAAGCAACTAGAGCTACTACTCACAACATAAAAAAATTTCATTAATGATTAATGAAAGATGCAAATCCATAGAAAAATCAAGAAAGACTAATTCAACCCAAAATGATTTATTAAAAAAAAAATTACGTCACTCGACCAACCATCACGAGAAGTGTTCAACTAAGTTATGGTTCTTGCACCATTTTATTAAGAGTCAATCATATGAACATAATAAAAATATTTGACAAAAATTGGTTCTCAACTAATCACTTAAACCTCCAGAAAAAAGTAAAAGTTATGGGGCTAATCAGAAGTCCAAGAATGCAATATTAAGCACTACAAAAAAAAAGGATGACGTGGAAAAAGATGTTCATTCTTGTCGTAGGCACCAATTTGTCCAAGTGTAGAAAAGTAGAAGAAACAATTGGATGGCTTCTAATTAACTAGGTTTTATCCCATACATATAAAACAATAAGTCAACACAAGCTGTGAATAACATTTCAATAAAGGTAGAAAACTAATATTAATCTTAACTAGGTTTCAGCCCATCTAGTTGTCATAGTAGGACAATTATAAGCTATCACTAGTATAACAAAATAAGACACAAACTATTATAGTATGTTAAATCACTCCACACAATGGTATTTACTTGATTAGATAAGATCATGCGCAAAAGACATTTAACTTAATAATAAGAAGTAATCAAATCACACAAGTATCAAGCTAGGCTGAAATCGGTTGAAGAATAATGGCTTTATATGGTTTCTAGCATCATTTTTAAGTTTCATACCTCTTCATGGCCAATGGAACCCTGGTTCTCATTTAGCCTACGATGTCTACGTAGTAGCTGGGAAAAGAATTTACATGGACATGAAACAAGTTAGGAAAACATAGATGTCCAAGGATGATAAAAATTCAACATGAAACGAAAAATGATAATAACACTCAAATCAAGGAAATAGATAATACATGTTTGCGATGTAACACAACAGAAAAGAAGAATAAAAGAGTAAAGTGATAGCAGATAAACCAGATTAATAAAATAATTAGAAGTTACCACTATAAATTTTCAGCCTAATGAATAAGCAAATTACCTTAGCCCAAGAATTTCAATATTTAGCATAACTTGTATTCATGCATGACATTTTGTAAATAATGTTGGTAACCATGTATTAAAACTAAAAACATTGTCAATTGTTACAAAAATGCAAGTTTTATAAAGGAACTCACACCTCAAAAATCAATACCAGCCATAAAAGGAGGAGGAAAGATAGATTTTGAAACATTGCCTCAATAACAATTCTATAAATATGAATAGTTAAACTACATAAAAGAAGTTCTATGTTGCTCGAAAAACCAAAATGAGTAGCATAACAATTTTTCTATTCACAATGTGCATAGCCACTCCCCTGATGAGTATTACCTAGAAGTCAAAATTCACTTTTCCTTCCACCAATTAGGCAGTTACAAGATAAGCATCATTTATCTTTCAGACACTGCATAAGATTTAATTACATTTCTCTATGAGTAATTTTTTCAAATGAAAGGAAAAAATCTGTTTAACAATAGGATAGAGATGTCCCTATCTCACTCTTCCACCATAGAAAGAAGAAAACCACTTATTAATGTAATCTATTTGATTCTTTCAAGAGAACTAGAGAAAACAAAAGGACAACAACATGGTGATAAGAAAGAAGCAGGGAAATTTCATCAAAATAAATAGATAATCTATTACCTGATTAATGTAACTCAATCGTGAAACACCAGATACCAACTTTGCTACATCATCACCAAATTCTTCTGCAATATTTCGTAAACTTTTAAATGTATCATCAACCACATCATGAAGAATCCCGGCCACCACCGTGTCAACAGCCTACAGACGGTTTTAAAACTCATAAAGGAATACCAATAATAAATTCATGCAATATTTTTCCTTACAAGCACAAAGGGTAAATCAAACCAAGCAGTCAAGACCAAATTAGCACCTCTCCGCTACAAATCTTTTTTAATGTCTTACTTTAAAACATCAAAACAAAACCCTCAAGGGCAAAAATAAAGTTTACCATTTATTTACTACAGGATGTCTTGTAGTTAATGCACAAAATCATAATGTCAGATTACCATCTAGCTTTTTGAAAGAAAATCGTTTAAAACTGCTACATGAGAGACGACCATCCATCCTCATTTGAAGAAATAATCATTCAACAATGTTCTAAAGAAAGCACTACTCGAACATGCAATGTACATAAAAGCTTGCAGTTCGACAGCTAGAAGAAATGCACAATATGAAGGTAGCAAATTTAAACAAATAACACAAAAACCTAACTACAGAATCGAACAACTCAATAATATGGAGCAATATTACTTATAAAGGTGGCCAATACTATAACTAACATGCTTCAAAAGACAATTTCCAAGAGTAAAGTCTGTATAAAAGACTCTATGATGTACTGAACAGGAATTAAGGATTATCTACTCTTAGAATTTGAATAGGAGTCTACATATATCAAATTTTATAGTAGGTTAGCTTACATGCAAAATTATAGTACCAATAAATGGAAACTAATGATTTTAATCAAATGATTTATAGGATATTCTAATACAATATCTAATCCCATAATTTATGGGATACTCTCTAATCTCATGATTTATGGGATATTCTAACATAATAGGAAAATCAATTAAATACAATCAATCAATCAATATCCATGATTTTGCCACACTCTCCCTCAAACTGGTGAATAGGTATTCTCCAATCCCAACTTGTACACAACAATACAAAAAATTGAGCTACTCAAACCTTTAGTGAATAAGTCAACCAACTGACCATGAGTAAACACATAAGGAATACAAATTAATCCACTCTAACATTTCTTTGAAGAAGTGCCTACCGATTTGAATGTGCTCTGTTTGATTATGTTGAACTAGGTTGTGAGCTATGTTGATTGCAAATTTGTTGTCACAATATAGCCATCCTACTTGAATCTTCAAAGAACACGCATGTGTCACTTATTTTAGGAATCGTAGAATTCCACAACCAAGTCATGATCATGGAATATTCTTCATCCCATGCTTCGAAATGAGAATCTCCTAGTTTTGGTCCCATACCTATGAGATGGCTAATTTTTCCTTTTCCTTTTCCTTTTAGAATTGTACAAACAATTTAGGACCATTTGAGGTAGCTTTTCTCCATCCAATCTATATGTTGCCTGGATACTTTGTAATTACCCTGGCTATTGGAATCGACTATGCAGTAGTGGTACTACTTGCTTCTTCAACTTTTGACATTTTCCTCCCTTTACAAAGAAGCTAATCCTTAGATAATTCCAACAATTAAGGTTGGAAGAAATACTCTATTTTAGCGGGAACAGAGCATAATAATTAGCAATGAAGACTAAAATGAAAGATAATAAAATAGGGAGGAGACATCAATAAAGGTTGAAATGGAAGGAAGGAAATAAGGTGCAACAATGAAGGCTGAACTAGAAAAAGAGAAATATATATATATATTTTTTTAGCAATGAAGGTTGGAAACAATTTGATCCAAGGAGACTAATTTAGCTCTGATACCATCTTAGAATTTGTAAAGGAGTTTGCATATATCAAATGTTTACGTCATGTTCAGCTTATATACAAGCCAAGGCAGGAAATGTCAGGAACTCTGAAGGAAATCCTAGCGATAAGGCAATGGATGCAACAACAAGTATTCCATAGCATTGGAAATGGAGAAAGCACGTCCTTTTGGTACGATAATTGGCATTGTAAAGGTCCCCTATATCAGGTGGAAGAGACACAACCCTTGAAATTGGTGGTGAATCCAGAAACTAAAGTGAGTTTATTAATTAGAAACAATCAATGGATATGGCCATTCCATAATAATAGAAGTGTCAGCCTCATCATGGAAGAGCTATTGCTTGGTTGGGGAACCTTAGAGTACATAATCCAACTGATCTCAAAGCAATTAAGTTAAGCTGGACAGATTTAGTGTACTATATCTGGAAGGAGTGAAATGGTTTTTCAAGACATTTTCCTCCATTGCAGATTGGCCATATTAGCAAGAGGAATAGCAGCAAATCTGTCAAGTAGTATGAAGAGAAGATGGGGTTTGGAGTAATACTGGTGTATGTGGTCTTATAAGTACCCCTTAGATATCAAGATGCAGACGATTACTAGGAACCATAACTCTGTGTAATCTAGACCATTTGGATTATCCTCGAACTTTTGTACTCTAGATGCAAATATATTTAATCAATGAAATCTTTATTTTTCCAAAAAAAGTTATAGTACTGTTAGGATCCAAAATCCTAACAGTCACTATTCCAGCAATCCACAAGAGGAAACACCAAGAAATTCAAGCAATGCAACAGAAAACAAAACAGAGAAGAAGGAAATATGAAAAGAAACTTAATGCAGTCGTATATTGATATATCGATAGGCTAATCTTCGAGGGCTAGCCAACCTCCTCAATACAAAATCCTCATAACCAATTCTTAGATATCCTCATCTGTCCCACACTACCCCTTTTATTCTCTCCCTCTCAAACTAACTAACCAACTTAGCCTCATATCTCTCCTCACACCCCTACACACTCTCCAAATTACCGATCTGCCCACCCCTTTCTCTTCCTAACATACTACTGATATCTACGGGTCTCAACAATACCCCCCTGATATATCATTATTTTTGTTATTTTCCGGATCTATTTTGTCATTGGTTTTATATTAATTGCTGTGTATTTCTTTAGTTTTTGGAGAATTTGGTACTGCTATAGGTATTTGGGTTGATTTTGCAGGTTTGAAGATGTACACGGTTAGACCGTGTACAATGACACGGTCTGTGCAATTGGAAGGAGGATGCGCCAGTTTCACCCGAAAGCTACACGGTCAGACCGTGTAACGTTACACGGACCGTGTAACTTGAAGCCAGATGCGCATTTTACCCGATTGTTACACGGGCAGACCGTGTGATGTTACACTGCCCGTGTAACGCAGTTATTTCTGACGGTTTCTGAGATTTAAATAGCACGAAGATAGAGGATTGAGAAAGGACGGTTTTTGGGGGCTGAGAGAGAGACAACTTCGACAGGGAGAAGAGGAGAACGGAGATCGACAAGGAGAATTGGAGATTGAGAGATCAAGATCCAAGACAAAATTGGAGTTCCTTTTTCCTATTCTTTCTATTTTATTTCTTATTTCATCTTTCATGTTGAGATTAATTGTTCAATTTATTTTTAAGATTGATTTAGTTATGGATCTTTAAATTTCTTTATTCTAGGATGTTTATTTTAACTTAGGAATTTTGTATTAAACCTTATGACTTTATTTCTTATTTCAATGTTGA
>JANZXV010000006.1:5803777-5827635 GCA_027576455.1 Erythroxylum roigii
GGTATTGAACTCAGGAATAGGTTTCTTAGAGTTTTCGTCATTAGTTGACGAAGTGCTCACCATATGTGCTTGACTTCGATCGTTCCCACTGCGATTGGGCTTGATATGAAGTTTCCAACACTTCTCCCTAGTATGCCGATGCTTTTTGCAGTATGTACAGAATAGAGAATCTCAATTAAAAGGTTTGGATGAGTCCACTCTAGTAATAGCTGTAAAATTGTTAGCCTCCTCCAATTCTGTGGCCTTGGTAATAAGTGCAGAACCATCTTCTCCTTAAGGTTCAAGCATAACACTTTGACGTCCTCTTCCTCACGTATAATAGTGATTGTCTCATTCAGAGACAGTAGGTCTTGTTTTCCCAAAATCTGCATCCTTACAGCATCAAATTTCACGTTTAAACCTGCCAAAAAAATCATAAATACGATTCTTTTCCACAAAACGTTTCAAAATTGTTGCATCTTCACTACAACGCATTTGGATACATTGATAATGATCCATCTCTTGCCACAAGCTTTGTAAGAGGCTCGAATATTCAGTTACAGTAACTTTCGTTCTAATCTCATAGATCTGTGCAACATCATTAACTTTGGAATAAGCCTGCCGATTAGCTTCCCATATCTACTTGGCGGTTCCTAGGAACATGCATGTGTCACTAATTTCTGGCAACATTGAGTTCCTTAACCAGGACATAACCATGGAGTCTTGTTCATCCTATGCCGCAAATTTTGGATCATCCTATGAAGGATCAGTACCCAATAAATGACTCAATTTCTCTCTCCCCTTTAGGAATGTGCGGACCAGTTGCGACCACTTTAAATAGTTCTTCCCATTCAATCGGTATGCAGCTTGAATATTCTGCAAATCTCCAGGTATAGTGGCAGTAGTACTCTAGACAGAGTGGTTGATGATTTCAGTAGAACTACTAGGTGATTCTAACATGATTGATTCGGTAGGACTAAGGAAAGGAGTAGGAAAATGTGAGTGATAAGGCTAAGGCGTTGAGAGGGACAGTGGAGATGAGACTCTCGGTCAGTATGACCAGAGAAAAAAATATCAGAGTTTTAGGAAAGAGCCAATAGCTCTGATACCATGTGAAATATTAGCAGAGGAGATAATTTCATTCTCATATTCGGTAGGTTACAGCTATAGTCAATATATATACAATTGTCTATACTAAATATAGTATCGGATTTCCTAAGATACATGGAAATCTGTATCTTATTCTAATCCCTAGAAATCATGGATTTATATGATTTCTATAGCTATACAATCTTCTAGATAATGCTGCATGATTCTACATAATCCGACAATTATAAAACAATGTAAGGTGACTTTGCTTTTCATAGTTTCATTTTTAGTTCGAAAATTTGGGGAGAATTTTCAATATCAGAATACATCGCTCAAATCGCATCCCATACATCTCTAGCTGTTGGTAGAAACATACGAGGTTTTCCAATTGCAAGTTCTATGGAATTAATCAACCAAGTTGTGATGAAAGAATTTTTCGGACCTCTATATTGCCATATTTGGATCATCCGAGGCCGACATTGTTTTCTCTCCAGTCAAATACCAAGTTTTCCTCTTCTGTCAATGGCCAACTTTATTGTTTGCGACCATTCCAGGTAATTCTAACCATTCAACCTATCATTCGTCGAATGAAAAGGCAAATTTGAGCAAGAAAATCACAGTTACGTTATATGTTGCTTGTCATAATGCCAGAATTAGTCACACTCGAATTGCTGAAATCATCGTTGGAGGATGAGGAGTTTCTCCGTTGACTAGTCATTGCTAAGCGATAGTCCATCTAGGACTAATTTGAATGAAGAAAGAAAAAAATATTGTACAAGAGCCGTGACTTTGATACCACGAAGTAAGAAGACAAAGTAATTCTTCTTTAATTTTTCTGTGAATAGTACAACAAGGAATATATAGGACAATACAACCCGAATTACCTCCTTAAATTAAGAAGAATCTATTTATTCTCTCAGTAATAAAATGTCAACTAATTATCTATAGAGAATCGAGATAATTAGGTGGATATTTCCATAATATCAACAAAATATATAATTTCTATTTATTTATTTTCTTTCTTTTGGTGGTTCTACTTTGCAGCTTCACTTTGATTCTCTGTCCTTAATTGAAAGTACTTAACAACAAGATATTACCGGTTAAGCTTCTGCTGAAACAATCTACTGCTGTTTGTTCAGTGTCATACTTCCCTTGTTGAGCTGGAGACCAAAAATACCTGCAACATAGGACAACAAAAGAAGGTTAGTTTTGTTAATATTTGCTTTGGATAAATGATTATGTTGCTATGCCTCGACTTTTGGAATCAATTTCTGATATCTTTTCAAATTTGTAAATTATTTCTTTCTCTTATGTGTCATGTATCTTCTAGCCCTTGAGGAACTGGTGGTTTTGGCCATCAGGTCATTCGGAATAAATAATTTCCATTCTGATTTTGTTCTTCTTAGCCAACAATTACATGCTATTTGTTGTAAAAATTTTAGTAGGGTTCCACCATTAAAACTTGCTTGCATGAACTTTAAATATTAGCAGAAAGAATATTTTCAATAGGAAGTGATACGTTCTTCTGAATGAAGTATAGTAGAAGATTTTGATTTGTCACATGGAAGTTGTCTGGGCGAGAACACTCTGTTCTTAGGTTGCTTTTGGATGTCTTGACACAAATTGAGACTCATTAACCTTGTTAATTGACTGAAGTAAAACATTGCAATTTCAAAGTTAGGCCTTCATATGGGAACTTTTTTGTCAAGTTGAGTTGATGAAAATTGATGTTTGGCTGCAGTGTCAAATTTTACATTTTGTTCATGCTCTCATATCGTCTATCATTTCAGTTAGTGTGATAGCTACATTGTTCCATTGGAAACTGCTGCGTTCTCAAGTAATTTGTACCAAATCATTTCAAATTACCTATGCTTTTAGATTTTGTCGGGGTTGTCCTATTATTGTAGAGATGCGCTAGTGCAGCATTCATGTTGTTATGCAAAAAGAAAAATGGGACAGACTCCTGCTATTCCTTTGTTTGAACCACATGCTAATCAACATTTGTTTCCCTTTCTGTTACTTTCTACCTTTTTTATTCTTCCTTTAGTCTCTAATCATTTTGTTGATTCTGGAAAAAATGTTAGTTGTGCTTATGGAGTACATCAGGGCCTCTGTCTTTTCAAGTCATTCTGTGATAAAGTGAAGGTAGTTGTTGTCACTTCCTCTTTTGCATCCTCCAAAGTGAAAAGATTTAGTGATATATAGTATGCAGTTTCTGTTAACTTTTCTAATATGGTGTTACTTACTTCTGCATATTGCTGTCTTTCAACATCATATGGACTCTCTGATGCATATGATATGACGATGTTATGGAACACTTAAAACTAACGTCTGCCTGCTCTGGGAAATGGTATAACTTAAAGCTTGTCTTCTACATGAGAGCAATGCTATGTTCTCTTTATTATACTTGATTCTATTTATATGAGGTTGGTTTGGTCACACACAAATGTTTAAGTGTTTCTCTTCACACTGTTAAACTAAAAGTTTGATGAATGGTCAGTTGCTGAAATACCACATTGCACCAGTAGAGGTGCAATCTTGTAATTAAAGGCTTGAGTCAGGTAATATCCCTTGGCAGTAGGTGCTTCTGCTTTGCTAATCAAGTTGTAGTCTGCTGCATTTATCAAGCAAAAGTTTGGCATCAAGATGATGACAAATTACTTAGAAGCTATAATTAAACTAGTAGCATGTATGAAATTTACCCCAATTTTGTGGCTCTTGTTGAGTCATAGCTTTGTTGCTGTGTCTGACTAAGATGGAGGTGAACTTGAACATGTGAGTCATCTCCAATGCTCAGACCATTCGTTAGAAGTGAAGTTCCATTTGCTCCGTTCACATTTCTTGTTCCATATAACTGGGTTATAAAATGGTCTGATGAGCATGGAGTGAAATCTCATGACCTTGTAGGTTATGGGACTCTTGATTTTGCTGAATTATTTATACTACTCATGCAAACTTGTTACTTCTGCAATTTCAAGTTTTATTTGTGAATCAGGCTTACCTTCTTATAAAGTTCCACATTTTCTTGGTGAATGACGTTACCCTGAAACAAAGAATGAAGATCCTCTTAACTGCTTGAGGTAGAAACTACGAAATTGAAAATGGAATTAGTTGATAATGTGTCTGTGGTTCACCTTTCTATTTAGCTCTTGAATCTCATCCATTAAAAATTGGTCCTGAAGTGGTCAAGGAGCTATCAGATGCATTTCCCCAAGTATAGAATTTCAAATACTGAACATTGAGACAAGTTTTTCAAACCTTCTTCATTCGGACGCCACGTAAACTCATTTCCAGTTGATTCTCCAAGTTTTGCAAGTCTTTTATGCTTAAACTGGAAAGCTCCTCTCCCATCATTTGCCTGTGTTTATTAGTCTTAAATTATGGTTGATGGGATGCTCAAATTTGTGACACTAATTATACTACAGTAATGTGAGACCAGTCGATCCTTTCATTTCATGAAAATCTGTCAACTATATTTGTTAATGGAACAGAATGAGAACATATGGTTCCTGATTTTGAGTGTACAGCGCCAAAAATGCATATGTTTTTCGGTTGCATGCATTTCAAGTAAGCATTCTAATATGTTGGCAAATCTTTTGGATATTCTAATGCAGTAATAAATAGTATAGATGCAAGTTCGGGCATTGTGCTAGATGCAGCAAAACTTGAAAATCCGTTTGAATGTACGACTTTTGCCATTTCAATTTCTAATTTACTGGGTATCATTTCTTTTATAGCAGGGACATCATTATCAAGCTAGACATGCAGAACTGCAGATAATCTATGCTTGTGTGATACAGGAAGAGGATATGCATATTTGAGTATTTCCCACTATATACATGCAAGTTAGTTAACTTGTTAAGAGTAGTGTTCTGATATGGGGACTAAGCTGAAAGTCAAAACGAGTGCAACTTCTGGAATTTTGATATTAGGGGTGTTGAGTTGGTACATATGCATATAGCTAGTTATTAATGTAAAACTGACAATGATATGTGAATTCTGTTTTAATTCTTTGAGATGGAGCAGGAAAGAGGAACGCTTATGGCCGCTATTGCACCTAAACATATTTACTTTTGGATGACAGGGCTGGCTTTTTTTGAGTTTATAAGTTTGTGCCAAAACTAGCAATTGTGGCATATCCCAATTTTCTAATATTATCTTCCTGGTCAAATGATTTAAGAAATCAATTGTCAAAGAATGAACATACCGATGATTTTCTTGCAAACTTTGCAGTTGTTGCCTCAACATTGCTGCCTCCTTTTGCCAGTACTGGGAAATAAATTAAGAACCATCAACAACTATCGAAGTCCATATAGAATGTCAATGAGTGAAAATAATTCACAACGTAATCGGTTTCTTTGTCCAATTTCTACTGGAGTTAGTTTTGCATTTTAATCTGTGCTTACTTCCTCAAAACTTAATTAGAATTGAAGGGCATTCAATGACAAGTACAAATTGTTGCATGTTAAGCATTCATTTCCAGTTACAACATACATTCAGGTCTTGATCTAGATTCTACTTAATTTTTTGTTTTAACAGAACGCATTTCTACTGGTTGCATTGTGTTTCCAGATGCATGTTTCTTTTCTGCCTATGGGTAATATGTTTCACTATACCTCATTGAATTTCATCAGAAATTGGACTTTGGAATTCTAAATGTTTTAAATAAAGCATCATTTCACAGGGAATGATGCTACAGAAAGTAGATGGAAAACACCAATTTATTTACTCCATGTAAACTTTAGAGAGTTTCTCAGGGATGTAATTGGTACTGGTAATTTGATAAGCATCCTGGTCTTGTCAATATTGTATTCTTGCTTTAACAAAATCTTGCAACTGTGGAGTCGCACAAAATCGGTTATTTTTCATTTTCATTACAGTTAGGCAGATAATGATGTATATATTCTAACAACTCAAAATTCGGGATTATGGAATAGCAAAAGCTAGTTAGTGCTTATTAAAGATCCTGCAATTTCATAAAGAGGGAAAACATCTGCACTTATGGGTGGAGCAGATGAGGCACTTATTATGATCCCTCATTAATGGAGTCCTAGAGAGAAGTTTGAGAGCAGTCTTGGCCTTCAGCAATTTTACATGAAGTGACTGCTCCAAACTACTTGAACATTCACCTGTGACGGCAAGCCTAAGACTTCTTCTGCTGGAGCAAACAGCAACACCAACCATGATGAGGTAAATGAAATTGAAAGGTGACTTTTTTTGCGCAGCAATCATTAAACAATTTCATGTAGTACCACTCAGTTATCTCTGAGATGGCCAAAAATATAAGATACTTCTATAACATACCTTGACTTCAGAAGCTGGATTACCCATTTGATGGTCCTCTTTCGATTTGTTGTATCTTTCAATTACTGATTTCATGCTGTAAGAGAAATTCACATTGCATCAAATTGGTGCTGTGCTACGTGCAGAGACTGTGTAATTGAACCATAAAGTTGGAAACAGAGACTGAAATGTGAGAAGAGGAAAGAGTATTGTCAATTTCTTTGTCTTGTTTAGAAATTTTGTGCAAAATTTTAGCCAAACAAATGCATGAACACGTATTAAAATGCTTGAAATTGCAAGTTGGTACCACAGATCTGTACGCTTCCATGAACAGATGCACAAACCTAAGATGGGTTCCTTTTTCTCTGTTTGCCAGTGTTTGTTTTCCAAATATTTCCGACTCTTTTTCTGCTCGTAGTTTCCCCTATGATGTTTTATACTATAATCTTATCATCTTTTTGTACCCTGCAAAGGCCTCTATATGGTATTTTTAACGAAGACTTCATCTGATTTAACCATATGCACATGCTTCACATTATGATCCTCCCCATTGTGACCTTTAATTGAGAGAATTATTACACCCTTAGATTAACTTTTGAAAGAATTCCTTTATTATATATTATGGCTGTAGACTGTTGCAAATTTCCATAGTTAGGGGCCAAGTTTGCAGACATGCCATTATCTTTTACAGGAACTGTAGGAGTGTGGTTGCTGGAGAGCATCACCGTGCCTATTTAGATGTAAGTTTCCCTTTTCAATTATTTAGATGTTGCCTTAGGCGGTAGGGGGCATTGTTTGCTATGAAGGATAAATACAGTAATCAATTGAGGAACCTAAATGAAAAGGAAAGAACGAGTTAAAAGTAGCCTTCTATTGATCACAAGGAGGCTTTCCTTTTCTTTTCAAATTAAAAAATCTTTTTCTGGTCCTGCTTTTAGAGGTTGCTGGTTGAATCTTAAAATTACAAAATTGACTCGATAAAGATGCAAACTTGTTCTCAATAATGATAATCAAGTTTTATAGCTTCTCCCTTGGTAGAAGATATGTGTCACAATTGTGCCGAAGTTTAAATTATAAGTATGATTTGGAAATATTTAAATATGGAAAGTATTGATTACAAATTAAACACTTGCAATATATTTCTTGTGTCATTTAATTCCGTTTTGCATGAGTTATCCGGAGATATCTTAGAATTTTTTATAATGCTTTAAGATGGTCTTTTGTGGTTTTTTTTTAATTAATTTACTAATCACTTGCAACAAAGCTAATGCTTGGTTTAGTATGAGTTAGGTAAATAAGTTTGCGCATTAATCTTTGATATCTCCCTTTTAAATTAGGGCTCAATCTTTCTTGCTCCCAAGTTTAATTGTGTTGTCCATGGGAATCTTTGCTGGTTTATAGTCAAGCATTCATTATAGTTTCTTTTAGCCTTTGCTACTTTCATTCCTAGGAAGTATTTTGAGTTTTTCTTCATATTCAATAGCAAGAATCTCTCCTAACTGTGTTATTTCTTCACAATCAATCATGATAATTATATCATTAACAGACTATAAGAATAGCCTTTCTTCCTTTGAATGAGTGTTTGACAATCAAAGTGTGATCTGTTTGTCCTTCAGAAAATTTGTGCTTCTTCATGACTTTGGTAAATCGGTCAAATGATGCTCTAGGTGATTATTTGAGTCTATAAAATGATTTGCGTAATTTATACACCTTGTTAGGACTTTATTTATTCTCAAATCCAATTGGAATCTCCATGTATACTTCACTTTCCAATTCAAAAAAAGCATTTTTCATATCCAATTGATCTAGCTCCCAATCTAAATTCATTAATAATGATAGAAGTATGTGATTAGTATTTAGCTTAGCTAAGCAAACCTTTCTTTATAATCTATGCCATAGGATGGGTTTTATACATGTCTATGCTCCCATTTGCGTTATTCTTCACAATAAACCATTTGCATCCTATAGGTAGTTTCCTTTTAGGCAACTCTTTAATCTCCTAAGTATCACTCTCTTCAAGTGCTTGCATTTCATCATTAATTGCAGACTTCCAATTAGAGTCTTGTAAGGCTTCTTGTATTGTTTTTAGTATCTTAACTTTAGATATGTTAAAGGCTCTAAAGTTGGGTGACAGTTTGTTGTAAGACATGAAGTTTGATATTAAATGTAGAGTATGTGAGCAAACACCTTTACATTGGGCTATTGGAAGGTTCAAGTCATCATATACTTGGTTTTTGTTTTCTACATCCTCCAACTCTGTTTTAGTTTTAACTACCCTCCTTGTAGGACTTTCACTCAGTTATGACTTTTAGCCTTATTTTAGATCTATATAGGGCTTTTCCTCTAATTGTATAATTATGTTTTTCTCATTTCAATACATAATTGTCTTTGTTTGATTACTTGTATAGGAGTATGAGAGTTATTTAGATAGGACTTGTAATTGGTGGCTTAGGTTGAGGGACTTATGTACAGGTGGTTGGATGAGGAATCCCTGGAGATACAACATTTTGATATAATGACTAGGACTAGACTAGAACTAATATTCTTAATAAGAATTCGCCCCCTTTTTCTAAAAGGTGTTTATTTTTCCTTTTAACTAGTATGTATGTTATGGAGTATTTATATAGGAGTTTTGGTGAATGGTTCTATTTTCTAAAAGATAATTTCTAATATTAGACTGAAAGTATTCTCTTGTATTGTTAGTGCGAGGAATTTGCATTTAAGTTTATAATTCAGTTTGTATTATAAAATATAATTGATGCAAAAGAGCTTAAAGTATATAGAAGAAATAAAAAAGAAGTCAACCATAAGTCTTAGTTTAGTGGGATGAAGATTAGGAATTGAGTTGACTTCAAAGATAAGGGTTGAAATTTAGATTGTGTTAAGACTCTTTATTAGATAGGAAGTAGTAGTAAGTTAAATATGTTATTTTATTTTATATATGTTATCTTAGTTGTTTAAGACTTATAGAATTTTTACTATAATAGGATCTATATTGGGAACCCTTTCCTATTATAATAAGGGTTATATATATAGTATCTATGTCTGTGTGTGTTATCTATATTTGTGTGTGTGTTTATATATAGATATCTATAAATATATCTATATCTGTGTATGTGTATGTGTTTATATCTATATCTATATTTATGTGTATGTTTGTGTTTAGCTCTTCGTTAAGAATAAGGTACTCCAAGAACTAGTCCAGAAAATAGTATTAGACAATAAATTACACTTGATGGTGAGGGTGGAGAAGATGAAATCCAAGATGAAGAGGTTGACATTAATCAATAGCGAATAGGTTAGGAAATCAAATGGAGAAGATGAAATCCAAGACGAAGAGGTTGACATTAATCAATAGCGAATAGGTTAAGAAATCATTGAGAGATCTAAGACAAACAAACCAACCAATGGCACACGAAGAGCGCATGCGAGCCTTTAGAGGTCACATTATAATTCAAACACACAACAGACTCGATGGCATTGCTAAGAAAGTTTGTGTTGAGGCTCCTTTGCAAGAAAGATGGATCCACACTTGTTAAACTGGATAGTGGCAGTGGAAGATTTCTTTGACTGGTACCATATGTTAGAAGATCAAAAAGTTTGATTCGCAAAGATGAAGCTAGTTAGACATGTTAAAATTTGATGAAGATCGGTAGAGGATAGACTTCGAAAAATAGGCCAGCCACCAATTGTTGATTAGGAAGAGATGAAGCTGAAGTTATCAAAAAAATATTTACCATTTCATTATCACAAAAATCTCCAAGATCAGCTCAACTCTTAGATAGGGATTATTATTGTAATTGAATACACAAAAATATTTAATGAACTTTTTATTTAATGTGAAGGGATGAAGTCAGAATGACAACTTATATCTTAGTACAAAAATGGCTTAAGGGCAAAAATTTGCTAGGAGTTAATAAGACAGAATTTACAACCTGAAAGATGCATATCACTTAGCTTTAAGAGCAAAACAATAGTTAAGAAGTAACTAAAAAGATTCAAAGTCAAAGTTGAAGAGTTTGACATAAATAGAATTACAACAATGCAAAACTTTAAACTAGCACTCCATGTATTAAAAGTGTACACCACCAAACAACTACAAAACTTCTCGAGGAGTTGAACTTAAAGGCAAAGTTATAGCTGAGGCTGAGATGAAAGGAGGCAGTAGTGACAGGAATTGCTTCTGATATAATATGAGGGGTCACTTTGCTTATGAATGTCCTGATAAAGGTTTTCATATGATGGGAGAAGAACAACAAGAATCTGACAAGTATATGTGTGAGCACGAAGTTGGAGAGGAGTTGGAAGGAGACTATAGTGATAAACCAACTAGTATTACAAATCTTAATGTAGTGAGACACATACTTATAACCCCTAAAGCGGAAGAACAAGATATTTTCTTTACTCAAGTTAAATGCGGAAATAAAGTATGCATGCAAGCTTATCATTGATAGAGGAAGTAGTATGATTGCTTGGGTAGGTGATAGTTCTATACCATTTGATCGAAGGTGCATGGAGTCAAATTAGGAATATATGAGGTCTATATTTGGTATAATGTCATTCCTATGTAAGGATCTCACATTTTACTTAGGCAACCATGACTTTATGATTGAGATGTGCAATACTTTGGAAAAGTTAAAACACCTATCAGTTTATATTTTATGAAAAGATGATAATTTTGAAGCGTATAAAGGTGGACAAGGCAGAAAACCAAGGAGAAAGTAACAAGACAACCATAAATGCCAAGAAAAATCCTTTTAATAATCTTAAAGAGAGAGAATTTGAAGTTATTAGCATGGAAATGGGAATTGTGTCTGCAATGATAGTGAGGAAAGTAATAGAAACAACACCTGAAACACCCTTTACCTTACCAAAAGAAGTAGGAAAATTGTTAGTTGATTTTTCAGACCTTACACTGGATAATTTAACAGGTGAATTACCTCATTTACAAGATTGACTTGGTAGCTAAATCTACTCTACCAAGCCTTCCAAGCTATTGCTTGAATCTTACTCTTTAAGAGTTGAAGAGACAAGTTAAGGAGTTATTAAAAAAAGTTTTATTTAAGAAAATCTTAATCCATGTGTAGTTCTAGCACTATTGACTCTTAAAAAGGATGGAAGTTGGTGAATGCGTATTGATTGTCAGGTAATAAATAAGGTTATAATAAGGTATAGATTTCCAATACCTTGCCTTGATGACATATTAAATATGTTTATTAGAGCTACTATCTTTACCAAGATAGACTTACAAAGTGGGTAGCATGAAATTAAAGTCAAACCTGTAGATAAATGGAAAACGACTTTTAAGACTAAAGAGGGATTTTATGAATGGTTGGTGATGTTTTGGACTTTCCAATGCACCTAGCGGTTTTATAAGAGTGATGAACCAAGTTTACAAGTTATTTTTAGAGAACTTTATAAAAGACATTGAGCACTAAGCTTCAGTTTTTAAGTTCTTTCTATCCTCAAACCAATGGACAAACAAAGGTGGTGAATAGAGGCTTGAGGGACTTATTAGGATGTTTGGTTGGAGACAATGTGAAAAATTGAGACCTAATTTTTCCTATGGCAGAATATGTGTCTACTAGTAAGAGCCTTTTTGAGATAGTTTCAGGAATTGATCCAAAGAAGCTTATTGATTTGGTTCATTTACCACAAACAACATGAGTTAATGTTGAAACTGAAGGTTTTGCATAAAACATGAGAAACATCGTTGATGAGATACGACAAAAGATAATAACTAGCAATTTGTCATATAAAGAACATGTTGATCAACATCGTTACTTGGGGGAATTCAATGTAGGGGATATGGTGATGGTTGGGATTCGTCCAGAGTGTCTTTAAAAAAAGGAATATAAGAAACTTTATTCACAAAACGTTAGACCTTGTAAGATCATTAAGAAGATAAGTGTTAATGCTTATATTTTAGAATTACCAAGTGACATTTAATTTTGCATACTTAACTATTTATCATGGACAAGATGAGCAGTCCCCTATTGTAATTGTAAGAATTTCAACCACTCCTCATCTTAAAGAGGAAATAAAGGATGTACTTGATGAACAAATTGTAACCACAAAAGATGAAGGATATCAACAATTTCTTCTCTAGTGGAAAGAAAGACAATTTTTTACAATACTTGGATTCTAGAATTAGAGTTTCAAAAGTTGAGTCTAGACTTGTATGATCAGTACTTGTCACATTTTACGTAGAGGATGACTTCAGATAAGTCAGGGAGAATTAATGTAAAAGAGCTTAAAGTATGTAAATTAGTCAACTACAAGTCTTAATTTGTTAGAGTGAGGATTAAGAATTAAGTTTACATCAAAGATAATGGCTGAAATTTAGATTGTATTGGGATTCCTTATTAGATAGAAAGTACTAATAAGTTAAATATGTTATTCTATTTTAGATATATTATCTGAGTTGTTTAAGACTTATAAAATTTCTATTATAATGGGATTTCAATTGGGAACACTTTTCCTACTATAATAAGGGTTCTAAAAAATATATATGTGTGTATTCAATTCTTCATCAAGAATAAGCAATATGAAAATTTTCTATTAACTTGAGTTTTCAATTAAAAGGTATAATGCTTTCTTCTAAGAGCGATTCTTAGACCTTAGGAATGATTCTTAGTTTCTTACATTCTATTCTTTGTGTTCAGCACAAAATTTTAGCAACCAAAATCTTAACTTTCAACATATTAAACCCTTAAATCATAAGCCTAAATTTTGAGTGATCAAATCTTTAATTTTCAACTATATAAAATTTGAAATTTCAGCGTTCTTTGCCAAAAATCTAACTTTGAAACTTGATATTCCTGCGGCCAATATCATTCATATTACCTAATTTTATGATTTTAGCTACTAGTTAATGATTCTTTTATTTGTCCTATGTCAAGAAAAATTTGATGATAGACCCAACCTTAGATTTTTCTTTCTTAAGAAATAGTTATAAGATTCTACTACGTACGTCGGTAAAAGAAACAAACCATTTATAACTAAAGATAGATTTGTCTTTAAAAGGACTTCAAACAACATTGATTGTTATTATAAATGGTTTTGACAATATATGATTATAAGAAGGAAATAAGTTACTAAGATGTTAAAATATTGACATAATTCATATTAAAATTGTGATAAGTTTCTTTAGTGAGCAATAAAGGAAACGGAAGTTGGTAGCATGGCCTAATCTCAAATGCCACAACATGATTGTACTTTCATTAAGTGATTTGGAAAATGACCCCATATTAAATTGACTTGGCAGAGCTGATAAAGCCTTATATATTCTTAGCATTGATAATCATCTTCTCCATGCTAAAATCCTGAACTTCACAATGTGGGAAAAATATATATCAACCAAATTTTGATCACGAGTTAATTTACTAATAAAGGATAAGTTTGGCATATATAAGACAAATTTTAGGGTCAATTCATGTGTTGTTTTTACCAAACCAATTTTGATTAATGTTGAAAGTGTTCCATCAGCTGTGGACCTAAATGTTTTTCGAATAAGTCATATAAGTTCAAAAGAGACATGCATCTCTTATCATATGATCAAATGCTTTAAAATCTAAAATCCAAGGATTGATTTCAAGGATTTTAGAATTTAGAGCTATGAAATATTTACCCTTTTGGATTGTCATTAGATTGGCTAATCAATTGTTGGATTAATTTAGTATATTCTTTGGTGAATGGACCAATTTAACATGTTGCTCAACCAATTTTCATGTTTATTTACTACATAACTTTTAACAAATTAGCTTTAGATATGCTAGTTTTCCATTTATTTTCTAGTATGTGTTTTTTCTATGTCCAGGTTTCTTTTAATGATCCCACTATGATCTTTTTTTTCTTTCAACATTTACATGTTGGCTAGTTGGTAGAGAAGTAACTCCTCTAGCAAAACGTGACGAACTCTCAATTTTAGAATATAGATTCTAAGTTCTTTATATTATTTTTTCCCCAAATTTCTTCTCTTTGAATCTTTAAAAAAAACTTCTTAAATATTTGAAAGAGGCTTATTGCTTAGAATCCTCCTATTTACTTCGTCCATATTTTTATTTAAGCCCAATAAAAATTTGAATATTTTCTTACTATCTTTAGAACATTCCCCCTTAAGTTCTTCAGGGAGATCCAATTACTACTAGTACAATGTGAGATCATTGTAGTATTAAGTGAAATATTTCTTCTCGTCGTAGGTTATAAAGAACTCCTTTGATCTTAAATAACTCTACTATTTTGTTATTATTTAAGTGTTTCTTTTTAGATGCATCTTATATCTCTTTTCAAATCAACAATACGAATTTTATTCAATTTATTTTTATGGTATTTATTAGCTAGGACATAACTATATTATATTTGTCTAGTCATATTATAAAATTTGGTCATCCTTTTTTGGTGGTTATGTCTGAGAGGTAAGTGCCTTTTTCCTATGCCATATATGAACATCATCATAGATTGGTCTTATTGCAATAAATTTTAGCTAGTTAACATATAACCTATAGTTGAAAGAATAAATGCTTCTAAGTTGTCATTGTTATTGGAAATTTATACCTCAAGTCTCAAGTTAAGCTTCAATGTTGAAATTTCGATCAGGTGTCATTTAGTATTTCATCATGCATGATTTTTTTTTCTTTTATTTAGAGGGTAGATGGCTTTGATACCATTTATTATATTCTATTTTTTAGAATCTAAATTTGATGAAAATATAATTATAGATTTAAATCTCTAAATTTTATTTTTATTATATCTAACTAGCTTATATGATAAACTAAAAAAATCCTTATCCAAATAAAGAAATCCTAACTACTGAAACAAATTAGCAACAAATATAATTAAGATAGTCAATAATAATGTTATAGAGATGAATAGGTGCAAAAGATTGAACTTTAGTGATAATCGAGTGTTGTACAAATGGATGACATAGAATAGTTGGTAGTGAGGATGATATCATTGACAAGAGGATAATAAGTTGAATTAAAAATATAATTAATAGTCAATAGTGGTAAGAGTACAATGGAGATGGAATATTTTGAGAAGATTACAACGAGAGAACTTACACTCTTGTTTACGTTATTAAATATAAAATGTAAGAACATGTTAAATCAAGAAGCTTATAATTTATATTTTGATGATAATAAAATTTTTAATTAGTTTCTAAATAAAGTTAAAATAAACATTATTAAAATATTTAAAACTCAAATCAATTTAGTTTTATTATTACAATCTATTTATAGTGAACACATTCAAGCATTTGTGAAGTCCCAATGAAATTATTGAAAGAGTTAGAATGATCAATTTGGTTAAGGAAAAAGTGTGGTTGGTAATTTGATGGAATGTCAATAGTAGCTATTAATCTTCTAAATAATATAAAAAATTTATATTAACATAATTTCTAAAAACTAAAAGTTTAATTACTTAATAATGATTACTGCTAATGATTATTAATTGCAAATCATTTTGGTTCCTTTAGTTAAATAGTTTTTTGAGAGATAAATACAAAAAAAAGGAGCTTAGGGTAGTGACTACATTAGAATCCAATCAATCAATCCTTCGAAATATTGATAGATGTGATAACTGTTACTAATTTCAATTTTTTTTTTATATTTTGACGTTAACTTTTTACGTTTAGACTAGGTAAATCATAAATATGAATAATTATAGATAAAAATAAAAAAGAGAAATAAGTAATAAGATTTAGGAGTCGTCATTAGATTGATTGAATTAATATATACCTTCTTATAAAAATGATAATTAAACTTATTTAATAATTTTCGAGGGTTAGTTATGTGAATTATTTGTGATGTCTTATAAAATTATTATAGTAGTTAGATCTCCACTTATTAGAAGGAAAATAGAGAGTGGACTCAACTTTTCTAAAAGAATGTTTAAAAGAGATCATTCATTATAAAGTTCAAGCTCTCTTCTATCCCTTCCTTTATTAAATTTATTTTAAGATATATTAATTAACAATTATTGTTTAATGTCTCTATTGTACATATTTGAGGTATTATTCTTTAATAATTGATTGAATTAACTTTTCATTTCAATGTAACAAGGATAGAGTAATTTAAAATTGAAATTACGTATTGTTATAAGAATGTGAATATCATTGTTAAATTAAAAAATTGATATTGGTAATAACAAGGGATAACAAATTCGTTAATGTCAAACCTTTTAAGATTTTTTTCATTTCAATGTCAAACCTTTTAAAATTTTCAATTAAGTGATTAACTTTTCAAAATTTGTTACACTCAAGTTGAAACATTAACTTTATCAAATTTTTGGTAATATAGTTAACAAAGTCACTTTTAAATTGACATTTGGATATCTATATGGCAATATATTAGACAAGTGGACACCATGTAGATGACACATAATTTAGCTTAACTCTTAACCCATAACTCATAACCTATAATTTATAACCCATGATCCACTTTCCCAAAATTTAAAATCATCACTTTGGAGTCAAACTATCATTGTCGATTTGCCATGCACCTTTAGCTCCTTTATTTAGCTTAATAATATTCTTAGATGAGTAGAATATTGATTTTCTTGAATTTTTAGGAGATGTTTAAAGATTACTATTAGTCAAACTAACTCTAAGCTTATATGATGGCTCAGTATAGCTTGGAAATCTAATCCAATTTCAATATAACAATCATACACTTCTAATAGACCAACCCAAAAACACTGGTTTTAAAACGCTCTGTGCAATCTACTACTAATTTCTCTTTAAAATTTGAAATTAACCAAAACTTAAGGTTGTCTATAGAGTTTTCAAACATTTAGGCAGTGGACAGTTTAACTAAGGTGAAAGATGATGCAACAACATTAGTAGATTAGATTATGGGGAAAGAGGGTTATGAGTTATGGTTTATGGGTTAAGCTAAGTTATGAGTCAGTCTATATGATATCCACTTGTTTAATATATTGCCACATAGATGTCCAAATGACAACTTAAAAGTGACTTTGTTAACCACATCACTTCACAAAGTTAATTTTTTGACTTGAATAGAACGAGTTTTGAAAAGTTAATCACTTAATTTAAAAAAAGGTTTAGCGCTGAAAAGAAACAATCCTGAAAATTTTGACACTAATAAATCTATTCTCCCTGATAACAACAATATTGCTTATTTGATTAAATCTATAGCCTAGTGTGAGTATCTATGACTATATACCTCTTGCACACTATTTGTTTATGTAAAAGTAAATACTAATTAAAAGTTTTGCAAAGCAAGTATAAAGCAATATATGCGATGAAGCAATATAGAAAATGTAGTTAAGCAAAATACTAAAAGAGATAGGACAGGTATAACACTATTATTTATATTAGATAAACCTTGTCTTTTGCAAGCAAAATATAATTCAATACAATTTAATTTTTTTCTTTTTAAGTGAATAACAACTCCTACGATTGATTTTTTAATGGAGGACATCTTCTGTAATAAGTGTTCTACTCTTAAATCAAGTTAATACTTATGGAAAAAAAAAAGGTTTAGTACCTCATAACACAAGATTGTTCAACTTGTATATGTGGATCATAGCTCAACACAATCACGCAACATAAATCTCAATGGTTTTCTCAAATAATCAATATATAGTTCTAAACATTCTTTCGGTACTTAATCCCTCTTTCTTTATGTTTTTTCTTTGCCTTGGAAGTCTTATTTCTAATCTTTTGTACTAAGTTCATTGTTGGTGAAAACATATAACTATTGAACCTTATGTTGAAGTGAATATTGGCGTGTTAATTTGTTATAGTTGGCTAGCCTTATGTATTTGTGCTAATTTAAATGTTTAACTACTTCGTATCCATAGACAACTTCTTAAGCAATTTGTCTTTCAAGTATCAGATAATTTCAACTTAATTGAATCTTCATATCTAAGCACAATAGTTAAGTTGATGACAAAATATTATATTTTCTTACAAAAATTTACATAAAATAAGAAAAGGAGTAAGCTATGGGGCCGTTTGGTTTCACTTCTGTTTTTCTGTTGTTGTTTTTGGTTTCTGTTTCCTGTTTTTGGTTTTTGTTTTTTTCTTAAAAAAACGAAAACCTGTTTGGTTGATATTTGTAATATAAAAACTGAAAACAAAAACCTGTTTGGTTGAAATTAAAAAAAAGCTGAAAACAAAAACATGTTTATTTTTATTATCATGTTTCTATTCTTTTGAAATTATACTATTATGTATAATAATTATAATATAATACATTATATTTTTAAATTAATTAATTATCATTATATTTTTATTCATATTGTTCAAGCTTTCCATAACTAAATATAATAACATATAAACAACGTCAATTACAATAACATTTACAAAGTATTAAATGCTAAATATATATTAAAATAAACATGTGATAATGTATTATAATCCACGTTTTAAAAATCATCGGTTCTTTACATTAAAAAGAAGTATTACAAATCATCTGACATCATTAAAAATATGAACTTTGCAAACGCATTTAATATTTCATCTTTGCATTTAATGCATGAATACACGTTGCATGAAAAGCATTTAATGTTTCAACAGTGCATTTAATATATGGCCACTATTTTATTTTAAAGATGAAGCTTTTTAGTGAATAAAAAACGATAGAAGCCATGAATACACGTTGCAAAAAGGCATTTAATGTTTCAACATGAATAGATGCATCGAATGAATGCAAGGCACGTAAATAGATGCATTTAATGCATGAAAGGCAACATAAAAGGCTTATTAGCCCGCAGTTCCTATCTATCTAGGTTCTCTCATTTTTATCTTTCTCTGCTTCTTTCAATATAGTTCGACACCTCGGTATTAACCTCCATAGATGGGTGCTGTTTAGATGGGTGCTGAGAGAACCAATCATCGTCATCTGCAGAGAGTGTATGGGAACATGGAACCTGTTCAGATGGGTGTTGACAGAACCAAGAACGTGTTGATCCTTACGAGTGATACAGGTGGTGGTCATCGTGTTTAAGCTCGAGTTTGGTGATGAGTATAGGGTGATTGTCAAGGATGTTTGGAAAGAGTGCACAGGTTGGCCTTTGAATGATATGAAAATATACACACTAACAAGATGCTGGATGAAGATGAGGCGCAGAGAGTATGAAGATGAGGCGCAGAGAGGATGAAGATGCAGCATAGAGAGAAAAGGGTGCAGAGAAAAAAGAACAGGTTTTGAAAACGTGATATTTTTTGTTGTGAAATATCACGAAAACATGAATTTTTCTTTTTCGTAAAAGAGTTGCGGTTTTTTTTATTTTTTAAAACAACAAAATAAAACAATATCAACCAAACGTGATTTATGCGAAAGTTTCAATTTTTATACAAACCGCAACAGGAAACGAGAAAAAAAAAACGAAAAAAAACGGGGCCTATACATTTAAGAGTAATAACAAGGAATAAATCAAAGTTACATTGTTATTGACATATGGTGTAAGTCTTAAAAGTCAAATAAAACTTTTTAATTAAAATTTTAAGTTAAATAAATGCAATTGTCCTTAGTGATATGTGATGCCCAAAAAAGTAGACTAGAAAAAGAGAATATGTGTTAGTTCAAACAATTTAATAATAGCTGGATTTTATACACAGAAGCAAATGAGTAATTTCATGTAATTTGGTTTTGTTTCAAAGGTTTTTATAGTTTTTACTTGATTTTACCTTTAATCCTTTACTTAACGTTAAATAATATTTAACTTAGCTATAAATTGTATATAACATTTCCAATAAAACATTGAGTAATCCTATTATAAAAAAACAATTTAATAAGTTTCACAGAGAAGTTATATATTATTTATAAAGTGTTTATATAGCGATAAGTATAAATTTATAAAGAATGATAACGAAAAGATGATATTATCAAGTTTACCACCAAATTATTATTGAATTTGATAGTTTGAAAGATTTATTAATTTATAAAAGAGAAAAGTTTACAAATTGATGAAAATTAAAGTTAATACTAAACAAAAATTTTAAAGATGGCTTTACATAGATTATTTAAGTATCAATTAGTTGGCTTATTTCACGTTGGTTAGTTTACATGGTCCTTAAAATATAGACAAAAGGGTATATGGACTTTTTTGCCATAAATTTTATATTTATTTTGATTAACTTTATATTTAGTTTGAGTGGTTAAAAGTACATTTTAAATCTTAATATTACACTATAATACAACTTGAACCCTAACGTTTCAAAGCATTTAATTTAAACTCTAATATTTTCAAAATGTACAAAGCAGACGGATAGAACATTTAAAGAAGTTAATTTTATGTTAGTTAAATGATAATTTTCTGTCAGTTAAATGACATTACATTTTTTATTCTTTTAATTTTAGATAATGGGCCCATTGTCATATGGCATTGTGGACCCATTATCTAGAAAATCCAATCTTTTTAAAGAAGATATGCTCTGTTTAAACAGAGATGAAGTTGTTGCAATCTACTTTTGAGTTATCTTAAAGAACATAGTAGTTGTAACAACAAAAGGGACTAATCGATTGGTAGCTTGGAGGAGGACAACAAGACTGGACAACTGGTATATAAAGAGTTATAGTCGAAACAAATTTAGCAAAAATGGATATGGAAGTAATTGACAAAAAAAACTTGTTAACAGAGGAATAATCAATCTCCAATGGAAGAGAAATTAGGCAATGGTTGGGTGATTGGCAATTTGTGATTGACAACGTCTTGGAGAAGCTAGATAGCTGTGTAATAGAGGTATTGTAACACCCCACTACTATAGATTACATAACGGAAAGCATTCCAGTATATAACTTATAATAATGGCATTTTAGAGCAAACACATATCCAACTTAATAATGGCATCAATTAGTTATCGAACTTAATTCAGTTGAGAGCTCTGAATGTGGAGTTAAGTCTAAAGTAGGATGAGGCATTAATAGCCACATTGAAACTGAGGTCAATGTTACATGATAGAATAAGAAGGGTGTTGGTCTCCTTACTGGTAACGAGAAGCCATAGATAAACAGATGACCCACAGACAAGATATAGAACCATTGACTACATAGATGATTCATTGAAAAAAAGCATTTGGACTCGAACTCTATACTATTGTGCAAAGAACCATAGAAAGAATTTACATTAAGTGAATTTCTTATTCCCAAATTAACATAAAGTCTTTACATTTATATAACTTTTAGTTTAAAAGTCATTACTATAATTAGGTTTTGTCCTTTATCTAATAATCTTTTCTTCTTTAGCAAGGACAAAAAAGCTTGTGTGTAATGACCTACCTGTCCTTTTATTTGACAGAAACTCTTCTCCTCCTATTTGTTATTAATATGAATAGATCCAACTCAAAAGTCATAAACATGTTGTAAGGCTTTCTTTCTCGCTCTTTCAGAAGTTAGGCTCATCCTTCCACTGCCATACACTCTCAGATCCTTTAAGATCAACACAACCTAGGTACACATCTTTTCATCTCTTATTTTGATTTGTTTTTTCCTTCAATATCAAATCTACCCATTAGCGGATAGCAAGGAAAAAGTTTCTTCCTTTTCATCATCATCTTCCATTTCTTCTGCATATAAGTTAAACAGAGTAATGTTCCATTACATTAATAGCTTGTGATTTGATGAGCATAATTTAAGGCAATGAAGAGATTGTATTTTTAAGATAGTGGTTCACACAATACCACGTGGTAGTAGTGGAGCCCCACTATCTAAAATTAAAAGATAATAAACAACGTCATATCAGTGTGCATGATATTTAATTGACAGGAAGTTAACCATGTCAAATTTTCTATCCAGTTAGGATCCATTTTGCACTTTTTTAAAACATTATGGTTAAAATTGAATGTTTAAAAAAATTAAAATTTAATTTATTGTAAAGAAACATTGATATTTAAAATGCACTTTTAGCTTTAGTTAGAGTGATTATTTTTTGCGTTTGTTGTTTTCATTTAATAAAATCTTGAATATGCCTATTGGAGGTGATAACAAAGAAGTTGGTTTTCACAGTGTTTTAAAAACTGGGCTGAACTGGCCGGTCGGATCGAAAAATCAGTGATCCGGAGTATAAAACGGTCTGGTCTAACCTTTATTTTTTGTGAGTGGTTGGCCCGTTTATTTTACGGTTGGACTAGTAAAAACCTGTGAACCGGTATAAGAGAAAATCGTTCGGTTCACATAAAATACCACTCTCTCACATCTCTCTCTCACGTCTATCGAATAAAAATCAAAAGTACAATAAAAGGAAGACACCGCCGCTCTCTCAAGTCTCATCTTACCCACTACCACAGTTTGCTCTATTCAGGTCTCTCTCTCACGTCTCTCTCTGTCTCTTAACAAATTTGAGCCTTTTATTTTTCCTTTTGGGGATGGTGTAACCTATTGGTGTGGGTATCCAGAGGCCACGTGTCATATCATTGAGGTAGCGAAATTGGGAGCTTGCGAGGTGGGGAATGGTGGTAGTGCTTCTCTTCCTGTTGAGAAGCTTCTGTTAGTTCACACAGTTTGGCTCTTCTTGCTCGGTTTTTCTTTACTTTTTGGATTTTTTTAGACTTAAAAATAGAGGAACTAAAGGTTATTATATGTGAAATTATTAGTTTACATGATTCCGTATAAAACAAAAGGTTAAAGTGAATGGGACTTTTGCAGTACTTGTTAAAGCAAATCCTTGCTAAAAGAAGAGTCAATGTAGTGGCCCACCATAAGAAAGACCTTAGCTTCTTTTTTTTTTGTTAAAAGACCTTAGCTTTATTATACTTACATAAGTACTTTTAACGGATCAAAAACTTCCAAGGTTGCTTATCTAAGAGGGACTGTCGTACTTTGCTTCAAATTGTCAAGTGTATTTGCAAAGGTTCTTACATTACTGTGAGGTAAAACAAACATAACTACTTCTTCCTAAGTTATTTTGTTCTGTTTACTGTGCTTCCCCATAACATCTCTAAACTTTATTGCATCTATTTCTATATTCAAGCTTTGAATTTCATTAATAATTCTTAAAAATATCTTTCATTTCTCTTTTGACTTAACTTTTCAGTCTTCACTATTATTATAGTCTTTTTATCTACTAGACTAGTCTTGTCAAACTTGTGTTGTGCAGGCTGCAGAGTCCCTTTCCTACGTGCAAAGTGCAAACATCAACATTATAGGAAGTTCAGAATTTAGAAACAGGGATATTCCTAATGAGATTAGTTATCCAAATGATTTGAATACTCCTAATCCCAACACACAATCATCCGGACAACAATCCACAACAAACTCAGTTAATCCACATTGTCGAAAAATCGATCCTGCATGGGAGCATTTTTCTTTGCATAAAGAGGGTGCTACTAATATATTTACTTTTCTATATTGCTCATTGGTTTTTAGAGGAGGTGGCATAAATAGGATGAAACAACATCTTGCTGGTATACCTGGTCAAATAAGTTCTTGTAAAAAGGTTAGTCATGATGTTCGTCAAAAAATGTTTGAGTCATTAAGACAAGTGCAACAAAAGAAGCGAAATGAGGATTTGAATGAAGCATATGGTGATCAACCTGAATCTCA
>JANZXV010000006.1:5827735-5841246 GCA_027576455.1 Erythroxylum roigii
TTACAATTAGATAAATAATTAAATAGTATGTTTAAAAATTATCTTATATATAATATATATAAAATAAAAATTTATATTTATTACTTATTAGTCACCGGTTCAACCACGGTTGAATTTCGGTTGAATCATTAACCCTTGAATCAGTTGCTTCTCCGGTTCAGTTATCGGTCCAGTTTTTAAAACATTGAGTTTTCTTCAATGAGAAATAGAAAGATAATAAAGAGTTAGAAAATGAGCTTATTTTTATTTTTATTAAATTATAGACTTTAAGATTAAATTATATTATAGGGAATTGTGTCAATGATAAAAATATGTATATTTATTGTATTCACTAACTTAGATAATAAATTTAAGCAAGTGAAATTAGCATCAATCCATTAATTTTGTATAGTTTGTTTATGTCAAAATGTTCTTTATTATGTTGGGAAGTATTCTATTGTAACAAGCTGAAGAAGAATGGAAACTCTCTAAGCCTAAACTTATAAAGAGAAAGAGAAGCGCCTATCATAGAATAAGGTTTATAGTATCTAAAGTATGTTACAGTAATGCTATGGCTCAAGGTCGTAGATTTAGATGTAGTGTAATATGAGTTTTTAAATGATCACAATTCTATATGCAACTAAATAAAACAATTAATAATGTTATGAAATTATAATTAGACTACAGATACTATCCTATGGTGAGACTCGTTTTTATTAAATGGTGGGTAGAACATGAAGTATAATCTATTAAGCAGTTCATGTGGGGTTGATGATTAATGATTTCCTCTTTGCCTTTAAAATATGTGGAGGCCTCAAATCACAATAATGCAAATTCTCAAAAAATTTTAAAATTGACTAATATATTTAAACCTAGACTTGTACCATAGATTATTTAATATATAAATTTATGAATCTAAATTAATGTTACATGAACTGTTTCGATGAGAAACGTATGTAATTCATAGCAGTCTTATTCACTAGAATAATCTCATTTTCCACTAAGTAGGTTCATTTTGACAGCATCTTTTAGCTTAGAAACTGAAACTATAGTGAACCAAGGTAACCAATTCTTTCGCAAGAAAATAAAGCACCAAAACAACACTTTAATGTCGAGTACTTCTACGCAACAAAAAGTTCCATGTCAACCGTCTGAATGATGTCAGTGATAATTTAAATAACATATTGCTTTTTTAAAATATTGCATAACATGAGCATTGACTAGGGTAAAACTGATTCAGCTTTAAACCTCCTATCCTATATGAAATCACAACCTTTAAGGCAAGGGCTTATTGTTCTCTCTTGATGTTCATCCCCTCCTAATATTCTTTAACCGTGATGATGAATTTGTTTTTTGAGATTGACCACGAACTTGGGGGCTTTGGTAATCTAAACGATACTTTTGACATTACTCTCGAATTTTATGTCTAGTTGGCGTATATAAGCTCTTTTCATATGTAACAAAATTGCTCAATTATCTAACAGTTAGTAGCTTTTGGGTAACACTGGTTTTAATAGGTCAGCCACAAATTTTGTGTTAAGTCGCCAAGTCATCTTACCAATATTATCAGAGACCGTAGTATATATGTCGCTAAGTCGTTTTACTAATGAGATTAGTTCACTAATAGTTATTTGCTTAGGAAGCAATTTTATGTACCATGTCCTCTCAATGAACTCCAAGGATCTACTGACTGCCAATTTGTGGGCAGAAGCAATCCTTTGAAAACCTCAATTAGAAAATCAAGGTTTGAAACTTAAAAGCTAATAAAATATAGTAAAAAACTAAAATAATAATACTCAGAATTAATAAATTACGTAGTTGAGCTCATATTACAAGTTCTCGGTTCAATAAAAAACATGGCCAAGAACAATATATTTTACCCTTATATTTAGCAGTTTTAAAAATAACAAAAGGTAGTAAGATTAAATTATAAGAATAATTATGGTATCACTAATAACTAGATACTGAGAATAGACTGATTAAGAACTCCCACAGTTTTAATGTTTTCAAAGAATAATAACTCATTTCAATTTAGCCAAAGATTCGTGTGATTTGATATTAATTTGTCATTTCCTAAAAACATGTATCCATAATTAAACTAATTTTGATTATTTTTGTCAAAATAGGATTAGATGAAGTTAAGAATTTTAGCGATGTTAAGAATTCCTACTAAAATATATTATATATCTATAGTTTTACAAAGTTTTATATTAAAAAAAGAAAGAAAAGAAAACGATCTATAAATACTAATAACGAAATTATAGTAATTTCTTAACTAAATTCGAAGTGTAGGAGATCTTTTAGAAACAACAAATCAATAGAGGCTTCAGTAATATGATTTTTTCTTTGCTTTTGGGTTAAAGTTTGAATCGAGTAATTGAATTTGTTGTACGCTACCTAATATAATCGACCGGAAACCAGCTACCATGTACTGTAAAGTTAAAATCCCTGATCCCTTGGCTAGTTAACAAAAAAATGGTGCTAGTTATTTCAGTGTGACCCAATGAGAAACTAATCATTAGAGTCGTTGACACAGAAGTCAGGCTTCTAAATGTCTATATTCCCGCTAACTCATTCAAGAAAAACAAAGAACAGAAAACTAAAAGTAGAAACATAAAAAATCAATAAACGTATTCCAACATATAAGAACGCATGAGTTGCGAAGTAGGCCATTTAAACACAATTGCATGATAACATCTTGTCACCATTAAAAGAAGCACCAACAACGATAAAACCATCCACTAATCTGCATACTATCGAAAGGTTTAAAAGAAAGGAAGAAATTAAAGAGCTAAATTTGGAACACCCTCAATACAAGGAGGAAAGTTCGCGAGTGGATCTGAATGGTCATAAGCCAAGTCAGTAAACTCGATTAACAAATGTGAGATTTCAAACTAATTATAGATAATCTACGCAGATATAATACGTATATATAGCCCGCATGACGATGGCCACGTAGGTTCCTAGTTCACAGACCACTTGCATAAACTGGTAGCGTTGTGTTCGTCCCACAACTTTAGATACTTTTACACTAAACTTGATCAACGTCATCATTCGAACGTTCATAATGCTAGTTTTTTTTGGGTATGGGAAAGCTGTGATGCTATTAAAATAAGAAAAACAGATGATTCTAGCGCCAACTAAAACCATTATCCATCTTAATTAATGATCATTGGATAAGGCTAACTTCGAAGGTACAGTGAACAGTGCATTCACCCTTTTCAATAGTATAAAGTGAGCTCTATATCAGAATTAGAGGATTGGGATTCTATTATTATCTAGCTTATGGATAAGTTTCGTTTATATTTTAAGGCATCCAAAAAGTTGAAAGATGGCTTTATCATATCGTTCTTTTTATTAGAGCAGCATTCTTGGAAGGGATACAAATGCACGTGGTTTGAAAACAAAAACCCTCTCCCGACGCTCCACGAAAAGGATATGATCATGATGGAGATAGCCAATAATTCCCTCCTGACAACAGTTGCTACACTCTTACAAGTTAATGGAACATGACTGACATAATTAACGACCCAAAAGTCTCGAGCAGGATTAATGGACACCTAATCTTTCCTATTGTTGATTTTCAAGTTAAATCATAATGTCATTGAAGCTTTATCCTTCTCAAACTCTACGTACATGTCAATGTCTTATTTTACGTCCAAAATATTTAAGTCATTTAGTATGATCATAAGTATGTATTACAAAGAAAAACTTTATAGGTTATTAGTGGCTTTATGTTAATCGACCAGGCTTATAGAAACCTTGATAAATATACTAACACATTAATGATTCTAATAATAGGTTAGGTTTTTCTTCTTATGTTCAATGGTAAAATTGTAAGTTAATTAGCTTATCAAAATACGTTATTTCCATGCATTAACTCTTAGCTATCACTTAGCAAATATAGATTACTAATTGCATGCTAACAACAATAACTTCCATGGTCCTACCATTTTAAGCACGCATCTACTTGCTATAGAAGTTGACAAATACATGGCAAGTGATGGAGCCAGGACAATTAAAGTGTGATTCAGTTTTACACTCTAGCAATAGATCCTAAGTTCTTTAGTCGTTTTCCAGAAAGAGACAGTTGAATAGAATACTTTTGCCTATAATGTGATAATAACTGATGGCGATAATCAATGACTTCCCGCTAAAAGTTTAACGACACTGATGGTAATACATTATTGGAATTATAGCATTCCCTAAGAATTGATAGCACTGGCAAAATATAAAGTGTTGTGCGAGGGCCATGATGACTGCTATTTTATTGGTGTGCTGATTGGAAATGATTATGAAAGTGAATTACAACACCAAGTCTATTTTGAAGTTGAAGGATCAGAACAAAATCAGGTTATGACCTAGATGAAGGATGTTATCCAATGAACAAATGTTTGGAGAGAACTGTGCAACAGACGGTATTCACGGGGGAATTGGTCACAACTCACAATTGTCAGGAATGTTGCAATAAACGTCACCTTGCCAATGTGATCGTGAAAGAAGTGGCATTTTTAATAAAATTTACCATTTTCTGGTTTATTGATTTCTGTGTCATCCGTAAAGATTTCAAGTCACAGCAAAGGAATCAAGCCCTGGATAAAATTGCACAGTACTACTTTGGACATAAGGTGGAGAATTATGCCCTACTTTTCTTTTTCCGGTAGAAACTTAACTCTAGTAAAACATGATTTTGTTAAGACATTATCTACATGATTAAATTTGTTAGTCTTGTCAGCTACGGTTGTAATTCATGGTTGAAGAAGAACAATCACATCACAATATGAACAAAGCTACGTGTCTTATCTTTTTTGGGTTAATCTTTAACCAATCAAACAGCACCTTTGGTTATCATACAATAGTAGTTAGTAACCACTTTCTGTTTTACTGAGAACCACCGCCAGAATCAAATGCTTGTCCTTCCACTACCCGAATTATGTGCAGGATTTAGATTCTAAGAGACCAAATCATCCAATCCTCCAACCTAAGAATCACTGTCAAGTAGTGCCAACAGTCAATATAATTCCATTTGCCACCTCTCCGCATCATGAGACTCATCACAAAATTACATTTTAGATTTGGTTGGCAACAGACATATTGTATATTTCTTTGAAGGTCCAGCAAAGCACGAAGTCAGTCATCTACAGCTAATGTTGAAATTCGCAGTTCTTTGAACCATGTCAACCCCAAATAAATAAACCAAGACCAGAAGGTGGAGTTCCGAAAATTGAGTACAAAGGCTAAAGTTGCTAGCCTTATAAACTATTTGTTCTAGAGGACTCGAAAGAACTTATTTTGAGTCTTTCAATAGCCAAAATGTCCTTAATTTTGTTGCATCTTCCTGTATGATGTAGAATATTTACCTTTCTTTCTCTTTTCTTCCCCTTTATCATTTAATGTTTGACCCTTGGCCCGATGATAGGGAGGTAAGAATACCTTTAAGGTTCAACCCTTGGTAGGTGCAAGGGTGAAGGGTGTTTGCTGTTATTTCTAAGTCCAACGTACTAAAAGATAAATCCATAGATCCCAATCAAGGTTATGGATATACATTCTTTGCGAGGAATAATCATCTCCCTTGTACTTTATCGTTAGGAAATAGCCAACTTGAAAATCTAACCGCATGAAAAGATGGACAAGAACAGACCACTTAATATAATTGCCTTTGCTCTCGTATAATCAAGTGTGCAAGAGTTTAAGTACGAGTGTGTGAATCTTTCTTTTTACATGTTAACCGTATGGGTATGAAATGTGTGTCTGTTCAATGACATAGTGGATGGTATACTCTGAAGCTCAATTACTTTTGAGATGGTCTCTTACGCTATTCGAGGGATATTTGGTGCCTACAACAAAACAAATGGCTGACCCCTCGAGGAACCTACATACTTCCAACATTGTAAATGCTAAGTAGATATTCCAAGAAGCATTCTTTCACCAGATCACAAAGAGGCATATAACGCGGTATGAATTACCCAATGACTCCAAGTCTCCAATCATGAAGAGAACTGAGCTTTTAGAAAATAGAACTAAAACTTTCGCTCTTAAGCATCATGCTTAAGTTAACTCAAAATTATAGTCCTTATAGGAACTCCAGATCACATTTTGAGCTTCTTTATTGCACAGGAAATTTAAATTTTGGTTTAAAGGAGCATCTTACGCCCTGAAATTTCTAAAACGCACCTAAGTAGCATTCTAATATGCTCTTTCTGGGAAACCGATGGAGAGACTAGAACAACTTCGAAGAACTAACAATGTGATAATGCCACCTCTAGAACTGGCAAACCACCACAACTCTATCATCCTAATCACTTACCCTTAATCCTTCCTAATAGCAATAAAAGCTACTCGATCATAATTGCTCTTCAAGAATCTCACGATCAGTATACCGTTTCCGTTCCTCATTTCCAAATATGAATACATATACGTTTACACTTATACGTACAGATGTGTATGGATATATATGCAAATATAGTAATTCCTCGAGAAACATATCACCATCAGTATAGCACTCCGTTCCTCGTCCCTAATTTACATACATTTATATTTCCTCACATATAACACCAACACAAGGTCGGATATACGTATACATGTGTATACATATATATACATTATCTTGAGTGACCGCTGAATTTACAGTTTACCATAAACGTAAACTAATTATGAGTTATCCCTAAATTCATGACAAAAGGAGGACAAGAAAACCAAATGAAGAAAAAGGGAAGGAAATCAAACGCTTTTATGTAATCCTAGCAAGCAATACTTAACCCCCTTAACAACATAAGCAGCACTACTGCACGCTCATTGTAAATTCATGATCGTAAATGACTAATATGCAGGTGAAAACACTATCAGATGATCCTACCTTTTATCCAATGACAAAATAAGTACTTTACTGATCTTAAACGATCGATCACAAAACAATCCAAACAAAGCAACTTATATTCGCCAGAAATGTTCAAAAAAATCATTCACTTCTACTGGACAGAGATATAGTATTATCGGGAGTAGAAGAACTAAAAGTGAATGGACACGAATAGAAAGTGAAGAGGAAGTGTGACCTGGTGCTAGAGAAATCGTAGAGCTTGCCAGTGCTAGAGAAGATGATGACTCCGACTTCAGCATCGCAAAGGATCGCAAGTTCTTTCGCCTTCTTCAACAGTCCATTTCTTCGCTTCGAGAACGTCACTTGCCTGCTCGTCGAATTATCTATCCTCCTTATCACTATCTTACCTCTCCCCATTTTTCACTCAAAATTCCTGCTAAATCCTTCTGCTCAAACAATATTGTGCAAAAACCGTTATCGATCGATCGATATCCTCATATGTAGTTCATTCAAATCGCCAAACACAAAGTCGAGAAGAGATAGAAGAAGAGAGTAAAACGATTTGAAAATGGAAAGAAAACAAAAGGATGAAGAAAAAGAAAAGAAAAGGGAAGCTTACGTGGTGGTATTAATGGAGACAAATCGATGAGGTCTCAGAAATGTCGTTTTGACGGGAGGGTGGTATACATCAGCCAAGAAGCTATATAAGGAAAGCCCTCCCAAAATGCTTGCGAGTACCCAACTGGGGAAGCTAAAAACCGCCCTTTACAAAATTACTTCTTTATTTTACCAGTTCTGGAAAACCGCTCCTGGTTTTCCCTGCTTTTTATGTCACGTGGTCCAGTAAGATGTTTCTTTTTTTATTATTTATTATTTATAATTGCTTCGTCACCGGTTATTACAAAAACAATTTAGTATCCGTACACCAGCCCTATAGATCATTGACACTTGGAGATTACGAATTCGGAATCCGTATTTTGCATTTATAGGAATTTGTTGTTTTTAAATTTTTCCTCAATTATGGAAAGAGGACTACAAATGGAATTAAAATTTGGAGGCAAGCCCTGCGATGGCCCAAATTGGTATTCGTTTAGGTTTCAGGAGCGGACGTTAAAGTGATAGGAGCCGTCTTTGTCAAAAAAACGACGACCAACTCACTGCCAGGTTTTGACTTCCCCGGTAAAGCACGGGAACAAGGAAACTTTTTTTTTATGTTTAAAATAATTCCTAGTGGATATTAAAAATGTCATTTATGTTTGTTTCGGTCCATATTACTGTACTCTTAGTGTAATATAGAATTATTTTTTAAGAACCTTAATATTTTCATTAAGTTTTAATCTAGGACACTGCGGTAGACTTAAATAGAGAAGTACATCAGGAATTTACGAGATATGAAAATACCACTAAAGTCTAAAAAGAAATTCTATTATTTAGTGATTAGGCTGACCATATTCTATGGGACGGAGAGTTGGCCATCAAATAGCTATATAATAATAAGCTATTGGGGGGGAGGGTATGAAAATACTCCATTAAATGTGCAATTTTACTTGAAGAGATAAAGTCAATAATGTGATAGTAAAATACAAATTAAAGGTCACTAATATTAATGAAAAATTAAGAGAAATAAGGCTTGGGTAGTTCGAATATATTATGAGGAGACATCTAGAGACTTCAGTGAGAAGATACAAAAAAATTATACTTAAAGATTGTAAGAAGAAAAAAAGAAATCTTAAGAAGAATTAAGAAGAGTTGATCAAGAATGATATGATTCTACTGAAATTTACCGAGAACATGACCCTTAATAAAAAACTTTGAGATACTATGACACATATAAAGATGTCAAATTGAGAGATCCTCATAGTTCTCATAGGTTTTTTTTAATATTTTCTTCTTGTATTTAACTTAAACTTTTAAATAAGTGGACGTTCCTTTTAGTAATTTATTTTTATTTCATTATTATTATTATCTTTTATGACTTTTATTTTATTTTCATTTATTATTTTTTAATTAGTATTATTTTAATAAGTCCTTTCGTCATGTGAGTCTATCGAAAATAGTCTCTCTACTAATTAAAGGTAAAGTTATGTACTACCTCACATATTAGCGAAAATCTCAATGGATTGTTGTTATTGTTTTAATTTAAGAAGGGAGGATCTTTAAACATCTTGAGCTGCTAAACAACAGGTTGACAGTTTGGTGCATGATAATAAGAGACATCTCATGCGTCCCATTAATATGTGTTAATTAAAACATAAATTACATTAATATTGGAGAGATATCATGTGCAACAAACATCAAATTGAAAAGAATTATCTGAATACTGAAACAATCGTTCTAGTCCGTGTCCGTTGTTCGATATTATATTTTTGGAGTTCAGATCCTCTGTTCAATATTATAGTATCTTATTGTGTCTAATAAATCTCGGCCATTTATTTATATGGGTCCCGCATGAGATTCTCGTGGGCCCCGCAAAATAAATGGTTGAGATTCTATAAGATAGTAATATTGGACAGAAGATCTGGACTCATATTTTTGTATCTCTTAGGGACTTGACACAGCATTGGAATTAGTGAACTATAATCTATCGAAGGACAGTATAAAATGAATTGAGCAAACTGCCCAGCAAAATGGTACAGAACTTACCAATTCTTATTTGTTACCTGAGCTGCAAACTAAAGAAAGTAATTCCAACACCCATCGGGTGCCACTTGATTCTCCTCGAGGATTTATCGGGCCTCTGTTGCCCCCGTTTTGTTACTTAAGTTGTTTTTGTCCTTTCCCCGTTATGCAAAAAAAAAGAAAAGAAAGAAAGAAAGAAAGTAATTCCAAAGTAGGGTACTCTTTCTTTTCTTTACATCAAATGATACTTCGATATCTACTCACTTAATTATGGAAAAGGAGATATAATATGCTTCTTCATTGGAATGGGGTCTTTTTTTTTTATTATATTGACGAAGGATCTTTTTTGTGATTGGATGAGAACTCCCAAAAATTTCCAAACACTAGTCGCATATGATGCTTGAAGGTTAAGTGTGCGATTTCCAAAAAGTTTAGGTCTTCAAGCAATTACTTAAATTTAATTAATTCCTCACTTAACTTTAAATCAATAATTCGTCAATTAATTTATTTAAAATATATAACTTATAAAATATTACTTGTATTTAATGTACACTCAGCAATAAATACAACTTTCAAGAGGAAGCGCGATTGAAATGACAATTTTCACCTGAATTCCGTCCAAAGGATTTGGTTCCAACTACTAAGGAGAGCAACTTCACCATTCACCTCAAGATCTTAAAGTTGTTGGGGTAAGGAGAGAATGGCACGTTAAGCCTATCGATATCCATTAGATCAATCATATCATTTACTCTTTAATTCATTAACTCATCGATTAGTTTATCTTAAATATGTAATTCACATGCTATCATTTACATCAATGTCCAATTTTACCACACATTTTGGCTGCTGAAAACAACCCAGGATGTCGATTTACAACTAGTTGACCGTGTAATGTAAGAACAGTCTTTTAAGAATATAGGTTTGACAAAAATAAAGCAAATTGTAAGTTTTCTTGTTGAACTAATCGTGGAATCTGCTCACTACCAATCTATTAACGATCCGGAAAACCTTAAAAGTTACTACGAAAGTTGCAATTATACAATCCGAAGGTACAGATAGGTCTCATCGAGGATCAAACATACATTTGTCCTTTTTAATGTTCCAAACATTGGATTTCTAATATGAAAAGTACTGCAACCTAGCTACATATACGACTTTAAAAATGTAGGGTCGAGGAGAGAGAACTCTGAGCAATCTTATATGAGATGAATCCATGAGACAGTAGCTGAAGAATACGACTGTTGTTATTTTATGTTTATATATTATATAACGTCGGTAGAACGAAAGAAAAGAAAATGTGTATCTATACTTGTTTATTTGTATCTTGCCTTTCTGAATGGGCTGTTATGAGAGTCATTAGATTAGAATAAATCACATCAAACCCACTTATTAAAGCGCAGTATCGAATCATAAGCACGATGGCACTTCACAGGATTAGGATACACTTATAATTATATAATTGTGGTTGTCATGTCCACGTCCAGCCTTTGTTAAGTGGTAGTGTACATATCAGGATAGGAAAGGAAATGAACATGCTATTAATTTAAGTAAAATGTGCATTTTTTTATTCTTTGAGGTTGTTTAAAAAGTTGGGCATTAATAGTATACTGCATAGGGTTCGGGACATAATTGTCAATAAAGAAACGATGCACGGCTGTGTCTGGGACTTCATCGAAGAGAGATTCAGTGGGAGACCGCGTGTCGATTGATGATGTGGAGAGCGGAAAGTGAAATAACGAAGAATAAAGACCGACGGATAGAATTTGCTTCTTTATTTTGAGTTATTAAGGTTTCCGAATTAGGAAATTGGGGACGGGAAAACTTCGGACTTCGATGTAATTATTTGATGTTGCCAAGGTTAGCTGATCACTCTTTTCTTGGAAAGGACTACGTGATGAGATTTGGCGATACTGTGCGTTTATCGGCTTTTGCGTTTTTGTTTGGCTCCTATGTTCTGACAAAGCAAGTTCCAAGTTGGGCAACTGTATTCCAGTCCCACCAAAACATTTTTTCGTGCTTTGTGAGTGCCTGCTCTGGCCTCTCTTTCAAGTTCCGCACAAAACACTTAAAAAAAAAAGAAGAAAAACTTTCAAGTGGATACGTATTTTTAATAATAATAATAATATAAGGGGCCGTTTGGTTCACTTCTATTTTTTTGTTGTTGTTTTTTATTTTTGTTTCCTGTTTTTGATTTCTGTTTTTTTCCTTAAAAAAACGAAAACTTGTTTGATTGAAATTTGTAATATAAAAACTGAAAACAAAAACATGTTTGGTTGAGATTTCTAATAAAAAATATTTATGATTCTATTTTATTGTTTTAAATTATACTAATAATTATAATATAATACATTATATTTTTAAATGAATTAATTATTATTATTATTATTAAAATTAAATATACGTAATACGTAAATAATATTTTATTTACGTATATTTAATTTTAATAATAATATTATTTACTCAAATTTTCTTATTCAATTTTATTTAAAAGGGGAAGGAAATAGCCTTTTTAATTTTTCAGATATGGTGTAAATCATTTATCCATTAAAGAAATATAAATAATTGATTTCTAAGAAGATAGTTAATAAAATATTAATAAAGTAATACGAGCACTAAATTTCTGTGGAACAAAATCGAGTTTGTGGGATTGACACCAAGTAGCCACTGTACTGTATTGCTCAGAGTGATTTGACCTCTAGTAATTAGGTAGCCCGTAGCCCACTCTATCGGTAAGAGAACAGTGTAGATAATTAAGACATGGTGTCGGTCTAGTAACTATGGATGTAGAAACTGTCAACTCACTAAGAGAGGAGAAGTACCATCTGAGGCTGAGCATTGAAATAGTATCTTCTTTTATTAAGGATGTTTTCAAGCGGCAGACTTTACCATCTGAGCATTGAAATAATATCTTCCTTTATTAAGGTTGTTTTCAAGCTGCAGACTTTTCTAATGCCCGCAGCATCTCGGCTAAAAGTAACACTCCCGTGCTATCTCCCCAAACCTCTCCGGCAATAAGTCCGGTGACTCCCTTTTCTTCTCCCACACCAACAACCACCTTTCCGCCGACGACTTTGCCTCCAAAATTGCCTGGTGGGCCACCACCGTTTCTGTCTCCGACGAAAAGCATTGCTCCTGTGCTATCTCCAAAAACCTCTCGGGCACTTACTCCACAGGTCGCTTCTCCCACACCAACAAACACCCTCCCGTCGACGGCGTTGCCTCCTCATTCGGCCTCTAGCACGTCTCCTAATGGCTCACCGTCAGTTTTGCCTCCGGTGACTCTTTCCATTCCTACGGCAAGTCCAGTGATTGCTCCTGTTGCGTCCAAGAGCCCCACTGGCGCTGTTGCCACGCTGATGGCATTCCCAAACATTCCTTCTAATTCTGCAACTCCGGCAAGAACTCCATTGGTCTTCCCGTTAAGTAGCAGCCCACCAACTTCATCTCCGACGAACTCAGCACCGGAGACGGCAGAGAGTCCAGTCAATGATGAGTCAAATGCGTCTACGAGTTCAGTAGAAGAAGACGGAGAAAAAGAAGGTGGAGTACAAATCTGAACAACAAATGAGCACAGAAATATGCACACAACTAGGTTAACATGGTGTAGGAAGCAGAAATGCATCGCTTGGTTAGATGAGAGTCTCGTTAGCAGAAGCTGCAAAACATAAATGCATCGCTCGGTTTTCATTACGAAAACGTGTTTTCAAAATTCACGAAAACGTTATTTTTACGTTTTCGTAAATCGGTTGTTGTTTTTTTATTTTTTACAACCAAATAAATAAACGTGATTGACCAAACATGATTTTAAGATTTGATTTTTAATTTATGAAAACCACAACCAAAAACTGAAAAAAAAAACGCAAACAAACAGGCCCTAAGCTTATTAATTGATTTGAAAAATCTATCCGAAAAAGCTATTTGAGAAGTTCCAAAATTGAGCTTCTTAAAAAGTTATATTTTGGTTGTCAAAAAAATCATATCTATTAAAGAAGTACTTTTTTATTTTACAGTTAAACACCCATTTTTTAAAAAAGGCTTTTGTGATGAAAAAAAAAGTATTTATCGACCTCCCAAAAGCTCGTCAAAACAGGTAGTT
>JANZXV010000006.1:5872341-5883992 GCA_027576455.1 Erythroxylum roigii
GAGCTCAATTTGAGTCATGAGCCTCCGAATTCTTCAAATTTTAGCCCAAACCTAGATTTGAATATAAAAGAGAAAGTTTGGTCCATTATAATACCAACCTTCATTAAATACTTATTTTTTATTAAAAGATAAAGTTACAAATATTGCATGACACTTTTTAAGGGATTAGACCAAATTATGTTATATTTTTGTTACATGATAAGAAATTCAATTTGTAATCTATTTAGGAATAATATGTTTAAAATTGTCTGACCTTTAAAGATTTTTTTCAATTTAATTTTTTTGAAGTTTCAATTAAGTGATAATCCTTTTAAATCTTAACCATTCACTTTTAAAAAATTATTTTTAATAATGCGACATTTTTATTAAATATTATATGAAAATTTATATCTATATTATTATTACTACTACTACTATTGCGACTATCACCACCACCAATCGCCGTTGTCACCACAACAATAACAACAACAATTATTATTATTATTATTATTATCGTCATTATTATTATTGTTGTTATTGTTATTAATATTTGCATTATTAATAATGTCATTATCAACTCTCTCCTTCTTCGACTTTTTCTTATTACTATTATTATTATTATTATTATTATTTATTCTCCTCCTCACTCTTTCTCTCCCTAGGTCTCTCTCTCTCTTTCTTTCTCTATTACTTTTTATGTGAGTCATTTGGAAATAGTTTTTTTTACTAATTAGAGATAAAGCTATGTACTATTAGACCTTTCCTGATCTTACGAAATTTATAGTGTGTTGTTGTTGTTCAAATCATATATTTTATTTAATTAATAATTTTAATATTTAAAATAAAAAAACTTAAGAATTCTCCGAAAAATTTTATAAGTCTCCATATCCAATAACTCTAATATTTAGAATTCACACATTTTAAAAAATTTATGAAACTAAAAAATTCAAAATTTTGGACATTTTATTTTACGAAGTTTATTCGATATTTTAATATTTAAAAGGTTTATAGAAATTTTTCTACTTATTTGATTACTTTTATCCACATAAAATATTAAAATTTTATTTATTTTTTAATAATATTAATGTAACTGAAATGATATACATAATTCACCGAATTATAGAAATTGTCTTATAATAAGAATGGTATTAATAGGTTAGGCTTGTATTCACCAAGACCCATATTCATCATGAAAATTTATGTTTGGGCTCATAGTAAGCTCAAAACTTGATCGATCTCAAGACTTGTAGCTTGAACTCAGGTGTGATTGGACTTGGATGGTCCAAAACTTGATTTAATTCAGTTAAATGTAATTAACTTTTTATTTAATTTTTTTAAAAATAATATTATTTTATTAAAAATTTTGAACTGAAATATGCAAACTCGAATTTAAATCTAATTCAATGTTTAAAACATAAAAGAAAAACTTAAACTTGACTCGAAATTCAATCAACTCGAATCAAGCCCGTTAAATGTTAAATTGTCATCTCTAGCAATGCTAACCATAACTAAATAAAAACTACTTAATGTAATAAATGAGAGGGGAAAAAAAGAGAAATATTAGAAAAATGCAAGGAAGCAAAAGTTTCACAGAAGGCATAACTTTACTGATATTAATATAATAAGAAAATAAAAGAATATTATCAGACACCTCATTTCTGATAAATAACAAATAATTTTTTAAGCATAAAAAATAAACTATTTAAAGAAGAATCACAAGTCCTCTTTCTCCTCCACCTTACTGGTTATTGCCTAATCAAGGCCTCCTCTTAGCCAACAAGCTCTCTTCTCATGTGACAATTGCACCTAATCCACAACCAAGCATTTTGTATTTACAGTATCAATGAACTCTTAAGCATACATGCTGCTCATATCTAGTCGGCCTTCTTCGAGTTGTCAATTTCTGCAAGAAATTTGTAACATGAATTGTTGCTTCAGTATCTAACCACCAAATATTTAAGGGTACATCAATAACATTTGACTCTAAACAAACTATCACAAGACAATTACCTTTCTTCTCTAAATGAGTTTTGAGTTTTCGACAATCAACTTTCTTGTGCCCAAAACTCTTACAAAAGTTGCACTTCCCTTTAAAAAACTTGTTCTTCTGACTAACAGAAGATGTATCCGCCTGTCCACTTTCTTTAGCACCAACAACTTTCTTCTTGACAAGCTTCTGATCACCTGAGATATTAGGAGTGAACTTTCTCTTTTGATAATTGCTATGGTTCGTCGTAATAGATATGCTTCTTACCCTTCCCTTTTTCATATCATTCTCTTCTTTGGCAAGAATAGTAGTCATCTCCTCAACAGTCCATTGCTCTTTCTGAGCATTATAACTCGATCTAATTGAATCAAAGTTAGAGGGAAGAGCCCTCATCACAAACCATACCATGTAGTCCTCACCAAGGTCTATATCCATAGCCTTAAGCTTATAGTAACATCCCATGAGCTTGTCGATGTGGGCCCTAATATCACTTGCACCATCATATATGATGTGATGAAGCATATTTAAGTATTCATTCTTCTCATTCTTTGAGAACTTCATGTACTTCTTCTTAATAGCAGCAAGAAAATCTTTTGCATTGTCAGCCTCGGGAATACTATCACGAATGGACTCATCCATGTGATATCTCATAATCATCAAACAACATCGATTAGAATACTCCCACTCCTCATAAGATTTCCTTTCCTTCTCAGTAGCATCACCAGCAGGTTTTTGTGGTGGATCAATTCTCAAGGCCAAATCCATTCGCATGATGGTTAAATTCATCAAGAGAGATTCAATCCACTGCTTGTAGTTCGTTCTATTCAACGTCAGGATAGCAGAGACTCTCAGTTTACTCAAAGCTGAATGAGAACCAAGAGCAATAACTATGATATGCATGTTAAAACATAATCATGCAATTCATGCTATTTTCTCAAGATTAACTATATCATTTATGCTAAAGCTCCTTAAATAAATATAGAACTCATTCACACGTAAGAACAATTTATTAAAATATCACAACCAAATTATCAATATATTATTGAAATGATAGAAAAATTATGCGGTTCATAATATTTTAATAAAATTTCTTCACTATATTAAGCATCCTACTAAGCAATAATCATCGACAGGATAATTAATTACCCGTATAGACCTTAACGTTATTTTAGAGAAAAATACAAATTTTAAATATACGTTAATATTTAAAAAATTCCTCATCATAAATAGTTTCACATGTCCAATTCTACGATAGGTAAAAATAAGCATTAACTATTGTTAACAAAAAAACGTGTTTATGCTATAATAAGATTAAAACAATTAGAATCATCAAATAAAAATTACTAATTAATCTTATGCATAAACATATGGGAAAAATTAGAAATAAAATTTGGAGCAAAAGACAGGAAAAGGAACCAGAAATGAGTCTGCATGCGCCCCCGTGCGTGTGCAAAATATTTTTTTTAAATCAATAAATAAAAATTTAAAATTAAAAGATTCGGGTAGGGCGCGCGCGGGTCGGGCCCTCGCACAGTAGCTGGCGGGACGACGCATCAACCAACCAGGTCAACGGGTCGACTCGCAGGTCCGACCCGCTTGGAACTCCCTCTCTCGACCTCCATTTTCGACTATTTTTGAGACGTTTTCTTCCATTTTTCACGCTCTATGGATTTTTCATATCCATTTCAACTAAAAGTACTCCAAAATCTGAAAACATCAAACTCATTTCGGCCATGGAAGAAAACATGAATTTTTTAAAAAAAACTCATCCAAAAAACCGTGGTTCTTTGTTCAAAACAGAGATGAAACGCAACAACAACCAACAATCTTTTCTAAACCAATAACTCATCATTTCGAAGTTGTTTAGATGAAAACGATTTGAACCGAAAACGTTTTGAACAACCAAAAAAAATCGAGCCCTAAAATCAAATGACCTGGCTCTGATACCAATTGCTATAATAAATGCAATAATTAACTACATTCAACAACTAAGAACACATTTTATTTAGAGCATAACAAGAAAATGAAATCATACCTTCAACACTTGGCATGTAGTCTTGAACGCTCTCCATTTTGTCAACCAACACCTATCAAAGAAAAACCAAAACCTTGTGCAAGAGAGTGTAATGGTAGAAAACCCAACCTTATCTTTTACACACCCACATACACTATATATATGCAACAATCTCACCTTATGTCATATATTATGACACGTTTTACCCTAAAGGGTATAATAGGCTAATTGTATCATTTTAATGAATGATGTAAACTATAGTTTAATGGGTCAATATATAATTATTAAGGTACTATTATATGCCTCAAATGTAATTAGTAAATTAATCATCCCATTATAATTATTAAATATACATTAAGCAATTCAATTGTAGTTAGGCAAATGAATTAATGTTGTGATTATATTAGTCCACATATATTTCTAACATCTAAATCTTTTACCTCTCTTTCCGAACCGATCTCGGTTGATACATCACCGTCATTAGCTGCTTCCCCAATCGAATTACCTCCACCCCCATCTGCAGAGTCTCGTATACAAACACTATAAACGTAAGTATCAGAACCCGTAACCCCAACCATTATATCAGCACCATTACAAGACCCCCTGTCCACTACCACAACCTCTTCTTCTGTAGACTCCTCAACTTGACCTTGCTCCTGCACATCATTGGAAATCAACACATTAAGTCGGGTTTTCTCACCAGCAACAACCTCATCAACATCTTCCCTAACCTTCTCTGTCTTGGACTCTTTCGAAGTATCACTAACAGAAATACCGTTCTCTTTGTGTTCATCCATCTTAAACCCTATCTGGGTCGATCTCAAAATCCACAAAAGATTGCTCCTTCATCACGAACAAGAAAATAAACGACATCAAGAGAATGATAAACCCTAACAACAACCCAAAGAAGAAAGATTAAAAAAACTGAAATTTTTACAGCTACAATCAAGAAGATGCTTTAGACAAATAAAAGAAGCACTTCTGAAAGTTGAATTCAAAGAAAAGGCTGTGTTATAAGTGAAAGATCGTTCGTGTACCTGTTCCTCTAGATCTTAGTATCAGTGGTGAAACTACTAATAAGTCATTGCAAAGTGTTGTGTACTTTAGGGGGTCTAAACCGGGTCGACATAAATGTTTCTTTCTGTCTTTTTCCACCCTTTTGCTGATTGGTCAAGACTTCCTCGCCAGTTCTTCTCAGTTTCTTCAATAGCGATTAGTTGTTTGTGAAATTTTACAAGTGTCACCTTTCAGGGGGGATTTACTTTCTTAAAGTTAGGGTTTCCAATGTTAAATTGAGTTTCAAATACTGAATTAAGCAAGCTTAAGCTAACCATTATTAATTTAATTTAATTTTAAATTATTTATTTATTAAATAATTCATTCAAATAACATGAAAAAATGTAATTAAAATTAAATAATAAATATTTGACATTTGGACTTAGCGCCGTTGATCTAATTCGAGTTGAAGCCACATTTTGACCCTTTTTTATCAATTTTTGGGCTTTAAATTCGGGTCGATTAACTCAAACTTGATAAATCTTAATTTAAAGTTTTAAAATTTTTTAATAAAAACGATGTTATTTTTAAATTTTAGACTAAAAATAATCAAAATTTAGCCAAATTTAATCGAGCTCAATTTAAGTCATGAGCCTTTGAATTGTTCAAATTTTAGCCCGAACCTAGATTTAAATATAATGGACTAAGTGCCTATTTGATTAAGCTTTTGGGAGGTAAATAAATATTTTTCACCGCAAAATTTTTTTTTAAGAAAAATGAGTATGTTGATGTAAAAAAAATACTTTTTTTAGTAGATATAACTTTTTTTACAGTTAAAACACAGCTTTTTAAGAAGCTCAAATTGGAGCTTTGAAAAAAAACACTTGATTTTAGTTTTTTCGGATAGACATTTTTTTTATGTCTACATTTATATCGCAAGCTATTTGTTTTGCAAAAGTGACCACTGCATAACGGATCCTCTTCTCAAGGAGACCGCATAAACTCATCTTCTCAAGGACACCGCAGAACGGATCAACCCACAGCTATGCTTTTTCTGGGATTTCTGGGATGTTATTTCTTGTTTTTTTCCTCCTCGTCACTTTTTTGTCCCCCTCCATTCACGATGACTTTGTGTGGGTGCATCGAGTGATGGTGTTTTGTGTTGTGTCGGCTGATGGGGTATATGCGTCGGCTGAGTGTCGAAGGATGTAGGGATGGTGTATATTGTTGTGAGGAAACGTGAATAAATTTGGAGTGAAAATAAAATAACAACAAGAAACACCAAGATTTTTATACTGGTTCGGCAATGCCTACGTCCAGTTTGGATACGACTGAGTATTTCACTATAACAATGAGAGCATACAACAGTGTTTATCACTCAATTTCTCAAGAGACCCAAAATAACCCAAGCTCCTACTAGAAAAGAGAAAACAAAACAATATAAATAAATTTTCTTTTCTCTCTCCCTTTTACTATGCTTCTCTCTCTTTTCTCTCGAAATTTTGCTCTCTCTCACTGGCACTCTTCTGCCCTCCTCTCACAACAGAAACGTTGTGCTCTCCTTGTGCTCTCTCTCCTCCTCCTTTGTTTGCTTCTTTTTTTATAGAGAATGTCATGGATGAATGTCAACATTAGCTGCACCAACCTCCAATTAAGCCACCATCACCATTGTTGATCAACAATAACTGCACCAATCTCCAATCAAGCCACTATTGTTGATTACCGAAAGCATCAATTTCTGACTACTTTGCAAGTTTCCATTTGACTTTGAGAAGTTGAGACAATATTCAACATATATTAGGGATTGTTTAAGTAAATTAGGGATTGTTGTCACTGGAAGTTTGTATGAATATGGGTTCAGTATGTGAGGTTTTTATAGAATGGGTCTCAGATAATTCTAATTGAGTAGGAGCGCAGCAGACTGGAGCGTTTGAACGCAGACGTTTGCATTCACGTCTGTGTTTAACTCATGCGTTTTACTTAAAACGTATAAGAAGGGAGCAGATGGGGGAAGCAAAGAGGTTTTGAGAGTGGACCAAAAACCCCCAAACTAAATCGTCACATCATGAAATAGTGAGAAGCAACAATGGCGTGAAAGAGCAGTGAGGGGAGGTGGCAGAAGAGTTTACATAATTAATTATCTATGATTTCATATTTTCTGAATGTTTCTCTTTATTGTCATTCTTCAGTGTTTCCTCTACTATAACAAACGTGTATCTTATAAGAAGATTGGATACTTTTTTCATAGTATTATGTTGCTATTTCATGAAGATTTCTATTTTTGAATTTCAGTGAGTAAAGATTTCATGTACAACTGAAACCAGTTCTTTCTAATAGAACTTTCTCCCACATGCGTTTTAGGATTGGAGGTTTATGCTTTGGTTTAGAAGATTTTCAGTTCCAAACATCATATTTTGCTCAATTTGTGTGCTATGATATCTTTATTCTCATTACTCTCATGAATATCAAATTTCAACCTACAAATTCATGTTGTTATTGCTCTCTAGGAAGTTTAATCACTCAATGTTTTAAGACCATTTGAGCAATCATTTCTGGTGTATGGTTATCACTAGAGAGTAATTTCTGTTAGAGACCCCAGTTTTCTATGATTTCATATTTCTCTTAATTGTCATTTCTGAATGCCTCTGCTGTAGTCATCAAAATCTGTTTATTTAGCCAAATAAATGAAATAGATGGATGATTCAAAATACAGTACCAATCAGAGTAAAGGAGATAGGGCGGTTTGGGTTCATACAAAAATGAAGAGACCATACTTTTTTATTTTGGATGTGAATCATGGAGTTGTGGGCATATAGATCCTATTTTTACTCGTCTTTTGTTTCATTCCTTTTTCTTGTAATTACTTTTAACTGATCAAACTAGATATAACTGCCCTTTTAAAACTTATGTGTTTGTCTCTTTTTTTCGACCCTTTTCTTATACTTGCTTAATTCATTGTTATATGCAGTGGGGATTTTGTTGTTGATAGGAAATGTCAAATCCAAGTGAAAATATTCAAGGTGGGAATAAATTGAAAAAAAAAAGGGGTTAGAGTGGAGTGGAATGATAGAACTCTTGAAATTGTAATCGAAATTTTTGTGGAAGAGACATTAGCTGGAAATCGACCAAATAGTCACTTTAACAAGATTAGATGGAAAAATATAGTTTCAAAGTTTGCTCATGAAACTAAGAAGAATTATGAATAAATGGGATGGATTAAAAAAGGATTGACAGCTTTAGACAAATTTAGTAGGTAAGGAACTGGACTAGCATGGGATCCTACTAATCAAACTATTGATGCAAGTGGCGAATGGTGGGAAAAGAAATTGAAGGTAAGCATTTAAGCTTTAGATTTATAATGTTCTAATGTTTCTTAATAGTTTAATAACTTAAACAATATTATTGTAGGAAAATCCCGAGGCTCCAAATTCTGAACTATATTGAACAACTAAATATTTTATTTAAAGATGTTGCAGCTATAGGGGAAGGAGCTTAGGCACTTTCTTCAGGTTTTGAACTAAATGATGCTTATGTGCCGTCTGGAGAAAGCCTAGTTGATACCGATCTTGATGATAACTTTTTTGAAGACCTTACTCTCAATCAAGAAATTGAAAATATTAATAATGAGATTGGTTCATCAACTCCAACTCTAGAAACTTCTACGAAAGGAAAGGGAGAAAAAGAAAGAATCATGATACTAGAACAGGGGCAACAAAAAGGTTATGTAAACATTTGGACCATATATGTGATGTAGTAGAGAGTAGAACTTCAGTAACCTCTATTAAAAGAGAAGAACTTGGTTGTAGAATTTCTGAGGTGATGGACATCTGACAAAGTATAAATGAAATAGAAATGGTAGGTAAGTTGTTTATGTTAGCTACCAAATTAGTTTTGAAGAAGGAAAACAGAGAGATGTTTGTTGCGCTTAAAGATGTTGATCTTCAAATCGAATGGCCTAAGAAAATGAAATGATTGTGATTTTTGTAATGAATTAGACATGTATTTGGTTACTAACAGTGGACTACTTGTAATGTATTGTATTGGAATTCGTTACTTGTAATGTGTTGTATTAGATTTCTATTTGGTTAATTTTGTTGTAATGAATTAAATTGTACTTAATTATTATTGTGTTATGATTATTGCTATATTACTTTGTCATACAGTAAGCTTATTATTTATTTTTATATATATTTTGATACAGATGTCATCTTCTGATAATAATTCTGACAATGTTCATAAATATAATGAAGAGATTGAAGAAGAAATTTTGCATATGGTTCAAACTGGAGTAGCACTAACTATAGACCATTATATTAAATATTATATTAAAAACCATGTAGAACATCCTCTCACACTGGATGGATGTTTGTAATTGAGATGCTTAATGGCCACAAAGATAGATGTCATCAATAATTTAGAATGGAAAAGGATGTTTTTATCAAATTATATAAATTGTTGAATGAGCCATATGGATTAAAGAAAGGTATAGAAGTAACAATAGAAGAAGTTGTAGCTATGTTTTTTATCACTTTAGGTTATGGACTTTGCAATAGAATGGTTCAAGAAAGATTTCAACATTATGGTGAGACAATTTCTAGATAGCTTGAAATAATATTAGAAGTTATTTCACGTATGTCGATTGATTTCATAAAACTAAAAGATCTAACTTTTAGAGAAATTCCAAGCAAAATTAAAGATGATAGAAGATATTGACCTTATTTTAAAGACTGCATTGGGGCAATTGATGGAACACATATACCAGTTGTAGTTCTAAGGTCCAATCAAATAAATATATTGGGAGAAAAGACATTCCTACGTAAAATGTAATGATTGTACGTGATTTTGATGTGTGCTTTATTTTGCTTAGGCTGATTGGGAAGGCACAATACATGATGCTCAAATTTTTATGGAGGCTTTGCGTAATGATATATTACACTTCCCTCATCCACCTAGAGGTTTGTGACGGATAACTTTATACATTTTTTATTTATTCTTAATAATTCAATATTTATTTATTTATTTTAATCTGGAATCTAGAAAAATATTATTTGGTAGATGTAGGATATCCTTATAAAAATATTATTTGGTAGATGCAGGATATCCTTATATGCAAAGTTATTTAGGACCATACAAAGATGGGAGGTATCATCTTCCTGATTTTCAACATACTGGTCTTCCAAGAGGGAAGAAAGAAATATTCAGTCATGCACATTCTTCTTTAAGATGTACAATCAAAAGAACATTTGGCGTTTGGAAAAATAGGTAGAAATTTTTACGTCAAATGCCCAGTTTTCCTTTTCCAAGACAAGTTAAATTATAATTGCTTCAATGGTCATTCATAATTTCATAAGGTTAAAGCTCAAAAGAATGAAGAGTTTTCTCCCTTTGATGAAGATGATGAACTACTTCCTACAAATGAAAAAATCAATGAAAATAAAGACGTTGAAGAAAGTCATTTAGATAAGCCACAAAATAACGAAACGAATGATGCGATGAAACATATTGCAAATCTTATGGTATTACAATAAAATGCATAATTTATTATGTATTTAACTATTTACTGAACTTGAATATTTATTTTGAGATTATAATATTATTTTGCTTTTTTATATTTTTTAATATTTATTTTTGATATTAGTTTTATTTCCTACAAGAAAATGAGACATCTTTTTAAATAATTTCCTACAAGATAGTTATCTAAAATTTCCTAAAAGGTGCTTATCTAATAAATGGGTAACCGTAAGGTGTAAATGAGACATCTATTGTAGTGGTGTAAACCTCAAAGTCTACAGCAGTGTCTGCATGATACATGTATCAATTTGAAGTCATTCAAAGCATGAAATTATTGATGTCACGATTTAAATGGAAGTAAATTTGTCAAACAATTGTAAAGTAAATGTAAACCCATTCCATTCATGAGAGACCTAATAGTAGTTGAATTTTTTCAAATCAAATGTAAACCTAATATATTGTGCTTTGCATATTGTTTAATATACTTTAAATATTATTCATATGCATAAATAATTTTATTACAAAATAAAATATAGTTAAAATTAATAAAAATGCTTTTTATTTTTATGTTGCCAAACAATCTACTGTGTGAAGCTCTTAAAAAACTATTTTTTTTAATTGACAACCAAACAGTCAACTGATTTCTTAGAAAAGCTTTTCTTATAAAAGCTCTACCGACAAAAGCTCTATTGATATAAGTTCATCCAAACAGACACTTTTGGGAGGTCAATAAGCAATTTTATCCACCACAAAAGCCTTTTTTAAGAAAAATGAGTGTTTGGCTATAAAATAAAAAAGTAAAATTTGAATAGATATGGCTTATTTGATAGCCAAAATAAAGCTTTAAGAAGCTCAAATTTGGAGCTTCTCAAAAAAGTCATTCAAATGGCTTTTTAGTCCTTTTTGTCCTTATATTTTACACATAATTTTCACAATACCTACAAACCTATCTTCACATTTACTAAACTTGATATTTGTTTTGGGATTTATATAATATTATTTGACTTTTTTATATATTTTAATATTTATTTTTATATTAGTTTCACTTATTTTATAATCCATATAAAATATTTGATTAGATATATTTTCATTTATGGCTCATATAGTTTAAAATTATATAATAATTAATATATTGTACTTTGTGTATTGTTTAATATCATTTAA
>JANZXV010000006.1:5884092-5910615 GCA_027576455.1 Erythroxylum roigii
TCAACCAAACAGCTCTCTGTCTCCAGTTTCTGTTCCGTCCCGTCCTGTTCCGTCTCGTCCCGTTCCGTCTCCAGCTATCAGAGACGCTAACCAAACGCAGCGTAACATTACGTGTTAAGCTAGTACTTCCTTTACCCCCATCTTATTATGTCTAATCTTCTTAACCAGCATACAGTAAGGAGTATCTCAAATAAAAACAACTCAAGCACATGACCCTTATTCACTGCAAAGGAGTATGAGCTTTGCTCATACTACTACAAAGTCAAGAATAGAAAAGTAAGTTTCCAAGTCGCAATGCCAAAAGGGAAGAAAGAAACTAGCATTTATGTAGATGCAGGTGCTATCGCCAGCAAACGTGTTCATGGACTACAAAAAAGATTTCAGGGATCAATTGCTAATGCTATGGAAATCAAAAATGGGATTGGGACTTGAGAGGCTTCGGTCAACTTGGCAATCAAGTTTGTTGATTTAATTTGTGTTGCAAGAGCTTTAAACTACAACCTCCATCAACTTTGGGCAGTCTCACTTTTAGTATGTCTACAACCTCCATGCTATTTTGGACACTCTCACTTGTAGGATGTCAAAATTGTAATATGATATGCCCTATCAACAAGAAGCAAATTTTACTTTTCGTCCAATAGATGAATGATGAATCAAACCCATCATGTTTCTCCCTGCATGTTTCTCCAACTAGTTCTATATGATTTAGTGTTCAGGCTACTCCCATCACATTGTCATTCACATAATGACTTGCTCAACATATCCCAAATTACAACTTGATGCTCAAATCTCAAGACAATTAATTATTTTACACATGATAAGAATTAAAAGCAGAAACGAGAACAGAAGACGTTAACCTCACTGTCAATCAAAACTACTTTAATTGTACATCGTCCAGCCACTTAAGGGCGGGTAGAACCTTAACCAGAAACTGTGAAAATCTTTCATCAGCTATACGATTCCCCACCACATCCAGTTGGGTCAATTTCAAGCCTTTTAAAACAAGAAATGCTTCCCAGAAACTTGTCACACAGTCACCGTCAATCAGACTATCATCCTGATTCCACTCGCTAGCAAGTGAATGAGACAAAGGAGTAGGGCACAAGTACCTTGTTGTGTCAACAGAGTGGTTGCCTATCTCATTATATGAAATATCCAGAACTTGTAGCAATTTCAGCTGTTGCAAAGGTCCTAGAGCCGTAAAACTACCAATTTTATTCTTACTCAAATTCAAGCATGCAAGAAGTTGCATAGCCTCCAGTCCTGTCACAAATTAAATACATAATAGTTTAAAAGCATATGATGGAACATTTGTAGTTATGAACTGGCAATTATTAAATAATTCAAAAACTTCAATCTATGCCCTAGATGTTGCATTCTTAAGGAAACTAAGAACCTATGTCAATGAAGAATTGATATACTGCGAACATGGATATGAATTCAAGAAAAATGTACAAGCAGCAGCTGTTCAGACTGAAGAAATCCTTTTAAGATTATTGAACTAGTGAAATCAATCTACCTTCAATTGATCGAAGTTCATTCTGGCTGAGGTCTAACATCTGGACCCACAACAATCTCTCAAAAGATCCCATCCGTGATAATGAAAACTTATGGAGTCGAAGGCAAATTGGATGGTGATCGTCCAATGAACTTAAGCCCATATACTTAACACAGCGACACAACAGAGATTCCCTATCAGAAGTTACCTGCAGAAGCATTAAAAAATGAGAATCTGCTCACCTATTAAGGTGTCAGGAACACCAATTATTTGTTTAGTTGACATCTGTAAGTATCAATCTAGATCTGCAAATATAAGGAGCACGCCAGGTGCATAAATGAAATTTACCATGAAAAGAAAATATGCAGTAAACAAAAAATTATGACGATTTTGGGGGGAAAAATTGATTCATAGACTGATTTACATACTTTATTGCAATAGTTCATCCAGGTAACCAACCAGAAAAGGAAGATTTGGACACCAAGAAGTACAAACTTTCAGATTGATAAATTGTTTAAACATTCAGATTTGAATCTGATGATTACTTAGCACAATCTGAATCTAAAAAAGCATGGTTTCTTGGCTTTTAAGAAGCTGATGTTTAAGCAGATCACCTGTCTCAATAAAGCCAAACTGTATTCATCCTTGTAGTATTGAGAATGTGATGGATCCAACTTCATCAAGTCACTATATATTTTAAGAACTTCTTCAGAATGTGCTAATTTGTAAGAAGATGTCAGTGCATCATAAGCTGTCAACAGCCTCGCAAGTGTAAGTTTCCCAATTTTACTACAAAAACATGATAAAGAAGATATAGCATTAGTAATGATCCTAAAATTCAAACTTCCAACCAAATAAAACAACTTTACCAGTCCGACAATTCACGGAAGTTTTTTATCTCCTCATCTAAGATTTCTTTTTGCCATGTTGAAGCTTTTGGATCCTGTTCACTATTGATGCTTAAGAGATCAATAGGAGGCATGAGATTTGGTTCCACACAGCAAGGCTCAAAAGCATGAAAGTTTTCATCTCTCCAAACTATCTTCCCTGAAACTGATCCTTCAGTATGTTCTTTTCTGGGAGGCTGTAGACACACTGAAAATGCAAGTCGGGTAGCATAATTATAGCTAAAACCACCTACAGAAGTGATTCCTCGAGATTGACCAATGGTTACTTCAAAAGGATAAGCTTCCGAAGATTGGAGCTGTGTACTTGGGAGATCTATTTGTGCAACCCAAACGTGGGCAGTCCGAGAATTATTTGATGAAAGAGGTTTCCAGGTAAGATCCTTATCTTTGTTCAATTTAGATGAAACTGTAACTGTGGATGAATTTACACCTTCTACAGCCTCATTAAAATAAACAACGAGAGGAAATCTTTTAGAATTAAATTGCAACACATTGAATGAGGATGAAGCAAAGCCATCGGTGCAACTCTCTCTCAATACAGCAACATCAGAACCATGAGCAGGCCATGAAGCAACCAGCAGAAGAGACTCAACTTTAACAGTTTGATCAAGAAGCCAAAGATGATAAAACCAACCACTTTGATCATCTTCATCAGTAAACAGAGCTTCACGTACTAATTCATATTCTCTAGTCAAAACTTCATCTCTTTGAGAAAATCCTTCACATCTTTTCTTCATCAAATTAGCCAGGAGTACACTGCAAAATTTAGTCAATTAGGTAAAGAACATAATAAATGTCTCTACCCAAACACTAGAGACAATAGTGACACCCTAAAGTCTTATCAGCGAATATCTAATTATAGAGTTCCCACTGAAAGATGTACACTAGCAAGTATGTGTGAAAGAAGTAAGACCATTTAAGAAGGATGGGCTGGGATATAGCAAAATGATGTCTACAATGGAGGCCTTTGAACTGTTGACGTTCTAATCTTGCATGCAATATTAACCAGTAGCATTTACACCAAAACTTGTTTAAACTAAACAGGATCACCAATCATAAGGTTTATTTGTCAACCTACAAGAGACTTGAATCCTAAACAAAGTTTTAAGGATAAAGATAAACTTTCACAGATCCGAAAAGGAAGGTTCATCAAATGTCTACTTTTTATTATCTCAACTAATTCCTGCTCCCCAAAATGATTGGTATGTCTCCCTGTCAATTCTTCCTCAAATTACTTGACAAGAGAAATTCAATGCTTGAATTGAAACAAACCATCTCCCATAATAGAAATGATCCTTATTACCAATTTATCACTGGTGTCACAGCAAGTATAAAAGGAGAAAACTCCTAAGAGTGATTGTAAAATCAACAATCAAGACCATTTTTCATACACTCAATCAACTTCAGACGCTTCCACCTGTAAGAGGAAAATGATCACACCTCCGATTGTGCCATGCAGAATAATTACTGAAATTTTTATCAATCAGACTTTGGGTGTATTTCAATTCATCCTCTTCTGATCTATCCATCAATGATGCCACAAACCTTAAAGCAGGAAAAAGAAGACAAAAGGAACTAAAGTAAGTAAGTTGATATACCCAACGTAGAAATTTACATCACTAATGAAAACTATAACCTTCTGTAGTTCCAAGCATGAAAATTCCGAGAATCAAGACTTTGGAACTTGTCCAAGAGCCGCAACTCCTTCTCTAATGAAGAATGCCCTCTGCTTAGCACCCATTTCCGATGATACCAGGCTCCATATGATTTAAAATTCTGTTTTAATGCATTCTCCACCTATTACAATTAACATCAAATTAATTCCTCAAAACAAATGCAGCACATATAAATAGCAATAATCATAATTCTGTTTTCAAGCTTCAGCTTCTCCTTCCACTTATCAAGTACTTAAGTTCAAACAGAAAGAAAAAAGAAACGGTACCAATCTGAGTTCATCATCAAAAATGGATTTGGCCAAGTCCGGATCTGAAGCGGAGTGAGTCAAATTATATTCAACAGCAAGTTTTCTGTAGTTCCAAGCTGTGTAAGATTCCGGATTGATCTCGAGAAGCTCGGCGCTTAGCTCTACAGCTTCCTGCGTATAACTACAACAGAAAAGAATAAAAATAAAGAAAACCACCAACACTTATTAGGTTTGATTAGTTGAACCATGTCTGGAGGGAATAAGAATATTTAGGCAATACTTTTTGTGGTGATGATTGGAGAGGAATTGAGATTGGAGGGCTCTCAGTTTCTGGGCTTTAGCAACGGATGCTGGTTCGTCCTCCGGCTTAAAAGGTTTGCGAGGCCGACCGTGCATTTTCGCAGCCGAGAAGAACACCACACAAAGTTCAAAACTTTGGAGACAAGAGATAGTCTCTGTAAAATAACCGAGCATAGTGAAGCAAGAAATCAATTAAAAGGATCAAAACCCATGAGCAGAAACAGTAGAATGAAAGTCAATCTTTATTTGTTTTGATTCGTTACCAATCACAAGCAATGGTTTTGACAGAGAGAGCTTAAAGGTCTGAATTGAGAGAGACGATGCAACGTGCAAGATTTTGCGGTTTAGGGGAAACTAAGACACCATAACCACTGTTGGAAGAACTCCATCAAACTTAACCCGACCCGAACCAGCCGAACCGCAACACAATAAGATTACTTGACCCGAAAGCCTGGAAAATTTCGCCATTAATATCAGTGATACAGATTGAAGGAAGGATGGACAAGTCTACAAACAAAACTTCTCTTTGGCATTTGAAGTAAGCTTCTCAGGAACAAATTCTCTCTACACCCAACCTAAAAGTCTTTTATTATAAAAAATGTAATTTTATTTAATAATTAAAATAATATATTTAATATAATTAAACTAAACTCAAACCAGCTCGAATATAATTATAAATAAAAACTTAACCAAAATTTTGATCAATTTAGATGGATTTTATTAATTTTGGATTGAATTGGATATGGTCAGACTGGACACAAACTATTTTATCATTCTGGAGATAGAAATTTACTTTTATATTCTTCTGCTGAAAAGATTTATACTACATTCCAAAAAAAAATGCTCAGGGGAAAATGTAAATTTCCCTCCCTGTGAACCAGAACTTGTTTTGGTGATGGCAAATGGTGTCCATAGACGAGAGCAAAGAACAGAGACGGAATATCTTAGGCATTGCTAGACAATTAGTATCTCCACAACTTCAAATTAGAGGAGGTCGTCTTGACACAAAATAGTATCTCCATAACTCAGGAGCATGATCATGAAATATTAAACACTAAATATCAGATGTGTCTACTGAATCCAGCAAACAATAATGTGGTTATGTTTCTGAATGCTTCACAAGAAGTCTGCTTGCATGTTTAACAATGAAGCTGACGGATCTCACTTTTCAGTTTTTTAGCTATTCTGCATACCAAAGTCGAATCTATCATGTAATGAATGAGCATTATGTACTTGTTATCCTATCACTTAGTGTTATCCGAGAACCAGGAAATAGACCTGCGTGGAGGACTCATCTTTAACTTGCTTCGAGGATGAAACAAGATGAAGCCAAATCTTTTGAATAATTAATGCCACAACCTAATGCAAAATCCATGCTGAGGGACTGGTTTTTGCTCACAGCAGATCACTTCATTGAAGGTATCAATAAGCTGTTCAGCCAAGCTTGGCGGGTCATCGATCAAGATATCCACAAAAACATTAACTGCCCTTCTCTCCTGCATTGTTGCTTTCAGGCTGAACCACGTCAGAAATTTCACTCTGAAGTCCTCGTCTATATGTCCTTCATGCTCTAACCATTTGACCACTCTCACGGAATATTCATAAGAACTCTCCTCTAATTGCCTTTTGCAAGTCACGCCAGCCACTTCCGGAGTTCCATTAGATTTACATGGGGTAGGAGGAGAAAGTGATCCACAGCTTATCAATGAAACAGCTTCCACCAAGGGACGATGTAAACAAACTCCTTCATCCTTGTTCTTGCTAATCCGCTTCACTGATTTCAGTTGTGTTGAGTGCTCTTGAACGGGTAATTTGATGTTGCTGTGCTTGGCTGATTTCACACGAGAATGAACTTCAGCAACTACTCTATTGCCTTTGCTCATATCATCTGATTCTGTAGCAAGGCTTACACTAGAGGAAGGAGTTATCCATTTAGCTTCACAAACAGCCAAAGTTGCTCTCTTGCTAAAAAACAAAATCTTGCAGAAATACTCAGTAGAGGGAATTAGGTCAGTTATCTGGAATCTTTTCTCTGGTTTCAGTAAAACGAGAGTAGGCTGGGCAGGATAATCCTTCTTTCCTGACTTACGATGCCAAATTGTGCAACCTATCAAGTCCTCAAACATATCATATATACATTCGAGAGTAACAATAACTGAGGTTGGGGTAGATTCTTCAAATCGAATTCTACAAGCTGAAATCAATTTGACAAGAATCATCAGTAGGTGAAGTAACACTGCCACAAATCAAACTGGAAACTCTATAAATTATCCTTGGGCTATAATTTCGTTGACTATCTGCCAATTAACTACAAATTTAGAATCATGAAAGAAGTCCAAACCAGTACAGAAAGGATCAGAACTTACAAGCTGGCTTTTTCTTTTTTCCAAAATCAGGATGGTTGTCAGACGACATTGAATCAAAAGCTTCCAAGGCCCCAACACACAAGTTTTGAACTTCAGCACCACAAGAGAGCCTGTTAACTATACCCCGTGCCATCTTTGCACACACTAGATCTAGAGGTCCCAATTCATCCTTCAGCATTTGTAAGGCAGTATCCAAGTGCTCCTGCATTTCCTTGTATTTCTCTGTCCCTGTAAGAATTCTATGGCCCAAAAGAACACGTAGGCACAATGCATCAACTCTTCTAGCCTCCTTGGCAACCACCAACTGTTTTCTCCAAGATCTACGAATGAAAATCTTTAAATTAGTCAGCTGTCCCCTTGGGAGTTATGAGTTGATGTTACAGTTGATAAAACCAAGAGACATAATCCACCATAATGAGTCAGTATTGCATGAAACGCTTGTTGCACCAAAATTTGCTACTCACTCATATTTCCCAAAACCTGGTCTTCCATGAAATAAGATTAAACCTTAACAAGCACATACTTATCCACAAACAAAACAGTAGATATTTATACACAAACGATGCATATATGTAAAAATATATTTAGCCTACAAGAAGATATGCGCACCCTAATCTTTCAGTCTTAAGATACTCTAAATTAGATTGGGTAAGACTTGGCTGGCAGCCAAGACTAATTACATAGAAATCAGTTGTTGTACACAAAGATAAAGCATGGGCTACATAACTTATGTAGCTAACAGCTAACTGATCATGCATGTGCCATAAATAATAGAACCGAAAAAGAAGGCTACCTCATTAAGTCGTTAATTTTTCCACAAGAAATACAGTAGAAACTGCCATCCAACTTTGAACAACTGCCAATCTTCATTATTCCAGTCCTTTCATCCTTCAAAGCACATATCAGATGGCATGTTAGTCCACAAGAGTACTCACAGGAAGCATCAGAACTGCAGGTTAACCACAAACTAGGATCCTTATTATCATCATAGTAATGACAGATGCAGCAAGTGCATCTCTTGCAGAAATCATCATTCGGAGATACAGTTGCCCTGCATGCCACATTCTGGCAGAGTATTTTATCATTTCCTTCATTTTCATTCTCAGGTGAAATAGGATTTAGATCCGTCGATAATTGAAGGTGGGTTTCCTTTTGTCTTCGTCTTTTTATACCAGTTTTAGGTCTAGTAGGACATAATGCGGTAACACTGACAGTATGGATCCTTTTCGACTTTTGTGAAACCAGCTTTAAAAGGTGCTCTATCATTTGGATCTTTGAATATCCCGAGTATTTTCTTTCTTTACCCATCTCAGCACAGATCATTTCAAGTAGCTCCCTGCGGGTAAATGAACTAAGAACCTCTGGACCATGTTTCGACCCTTGGGCAATCTCCTGAACAAGTTGCATTTTCTCTCCCAAGCTTAGCCGACTGCATCGTGCAGGGTCAAGCACAAAATCTGAAAAGCAGCAATGGAACTAATTATATTAGACACAACCATCAACCAAAAGATCGAGGAGCAACTGCTGAAAATTCTCCTTTTGCATCCGAAATTCAGCTAAGGGGAAAAGAGAATCAACGCTAAAAAAGACAATAACGAACTAACAAGACAATCCACCCCGCGAAAACGATCTCAAAGAGATGCAGCCACGTATATCCAAAGCAGTATTCCGATTTCACATGGTATAATTAGAACACCAATACTGTTTCTTTTTCTGGATCCAAGGCGGGGAGAAATATGCTGTCCAGCATGGACGTCCTATGAAGTGAAAAAAAGATAACTTTGCTGCTCATAAACTGACCCAGATTGCAATTCTATTCTTACAAAGTAGGGACAAAAGAAGTTTCAAACTCTAATGTACACGAACGAGTCAATCACCGACGTCTCCTCTCAACTTAATGCAGCTAATAAGCACTTCTCTGAGATTATGATTAGAAGAATGAAACAGAACGGTGAAGCAACATGCAGTACCATGATCAATTACAAAAGGTAAAGCTTTTACAACAGACAGCCAACCAAGCAGAGATACTATCATTAAAATCTAGACATTTGCAGCTGGCATAACTAGTAAAAGCAAACTACCAAACAATGTAGCTTACAAAACCAAAATATCAAAAATAGAAACTAAACAACTGAAAAATACTAAATAGGCTCGCCATCTCACAATAAAGAAGAAGACTAAACCTGGAAAAATATCCAACGGATTTCAACAATCACACATCGTACATTACATGAAAATGAAGAGAGAGAAAAGAAAAGCCAGACAAAAAGAGAAAAGGAAAATGCTTTCAGCAACACAAGGAGAGAGAGAAACCAACATGAAGCAAAACACATCTGCAAAAAGATTGCTATAAAGAACACATTGTCAAAGCGAAAGCCAAAGAGACGATAAAAGACAACCACATTGACTCCACGAGTCTCTACCCACCAAAAAGGACGTAAAGAGAAAAAAGAACACACACAAACCAACCACAAGGACGAGGAAAACATGAGAGGCGAACCTGGGAACCCACCTGCGTTCATCTCCAGAAAGCCTCTACTTTAGCTTCTCACTACACACACAAAAACAAGAAGGAATCAGCTAACTTGTAGGAGTGCTGTATCTGTGGAGAGAATGGAAGTAAAAAGTGCATGAGAGAGAGAGTGTGTTTTAGTTTTTGGCGTAACAATCAATTAAAGAAAAGGTGATAACAGCCATAAATGGGAGATTTGGTATGAAAATACGATTCAGAGGCCAATCAAAAGGCACCAGCTTTGGGCTCAGACCTCAGGCTGAGAGAGAGAGAGCGAACTTATGTAAGTGCAGGACTCATGGCTCACGTGAGAGTATCGGCGCGTGTATTCAGGACTTTCCATTTCCGTCTCTCTTATCTCTCGTCGAAACCAGACGTGACTCAAGTGGGCGCAAACTTTATGTTGATGAAACTTTTATAATGTGTGTGCTTGCTCTCTTCATATCGGTAGGGCCAGTTATCACGGCCGTCCAGTGTGGGTAAGATTATAACTGTCGTGTTTGAAATATCGAGGCTCAAAGGATTATGTTGGGCTTGGTTCATCAGTAATGGGTTTCTTTTTACGAATGGACTTGTCTTTGTAGGTTTTCCTATCTCATCTTTGCCTTATTCTTGTTAATTTTTTCATTGTAAAGTACATTTAAATTTTCGTCCCGGCTTGAGCAGAAATTAATTTAAATATAAATTATTTAAAAGTGTCTTCTTATAATTGAGACCCTCTTAAAATATCTCATGGGTAACTAAAAAAAATCTTCATATTTTAAATTTTATTAATAAAATCATTAAATATATTTTAAAATACCGATTAGTCTTTTTATTTCAATAAGGTGTGTGTACAAATTAAGGAGTACATTTAGCTCTAATTTATAAATTCGTTAATTTATTTGATGAAATTTAAAAATTGAAGGATTAAGTGAATTCTTAGTAAAAATTAAGGAATTTAATTAATTGATTCTTTTCTCAATTTTATGTTTTATAAATTGCAACATAAAATAATACGAAATTAGCTACTGCTTATAATGAATCTTAACACCAAGTTCCTTATATTATACTAAATCGTTAACAATAACATCTCAATAGAACTCCTACTGATAAGCAAAGTCTAGAGAGGTTCAAAAGTATGCAGTCTTATCCTTAACTAATAAAGAGATTTTTCAATTAACCTATATAAAAAAAATAAAAGTGAACAATGCATATTAAAATAACAAAGTAATAATAATTAAAAATAAAAATAAAATATACATAAAGATAATAATAACAATAAAAATACATAAATGTAAATAAATAACTATGTACAAATAAAAATATAAAAATAAGTAATAATAATTTATTATATTATATTAATTAATAATATTAATTTTAAGTTTGATTGTCGAAATGAGCTTAGGATGGTATGATGCTATTATTCCATGTTTAATTAGGTAATATTTGTTGTTCTTTTCATCAAGTTAATATTCTAAAAAATACATACTAGTTCATTCTCGTACGTAAATAAAATTTAAGTTTCCCATCACATCAAATTTTAAGTTTGAGGTTGAAGGTTTTTTTTGTTGGGTACAAGAGAAAAAGAAACTACATGAAAAAGCTAATTAACGCAATGTCTGCGATACAAAAGCCCGTGTTGATCACGGAGCAGGAGAACTCTGACTAGTGTCGGAGGCTCTTGGAGAAAATGGAGGTCGGGACTGGCCGACGCGGCAAGGGCGGCCAGACAATCTGCGCTCTGGTTGCCTTCTCTGTAGACATGCTGAAATTTCACCTCTCAAGTGTGTTGCAGAAGACCCTGAATACTTGTCATTAAAAAAGTGTAGTCAGTTCCAGGAAGGCGGGACGATGATAGAATATTTATCACCTCTAAAAAGTCGGCTTCAAAGACAATCCGTCGATAACCAAGAGCCCAATCCAGCCGCAACCCCGAATAGACGCCCCAAAGTTCGGCCTCTAACGACGAGCCCCGCCCTATGTGATGGAGAAAACCACCACACCACTGTCTATGACAATCTCTAATCAAGTTTTCTTATTAAAGTTTAAAAATTAATAACGAATTGGTTTACACGTATAATATATCTTAAATCTTAATTTATCATATCATATTGAATAATAATAGTAATTTTTGTATATATATAAATATTAAATATTTATAAATTAACAAAAAAATTAAAAAATATTAAAAAAAAAGTTAAATTTCATAAATATTGTTAAAATTATATCCATGTTAATTTTCTTGTTTAAAAATTACTCTCACTAAAATCTAGATATTTTGTATATATAAATTTGATTTTTTATCAAAATTGAATTCTATAAGATAAGATGCGATTGACTGACGTCCTCCCAAAATTCTAAATCTAATCTTATCATGAATAAAATCTTTAAACCTTCAAAGTTTGAGATGAGGGATTGTTTTGATTTTTCCAAACAAAAAAAAGGAAAAGTTGTTACCAACAAAATATGGTTTTCATACTCATACTTTTTTTATTGGATTGAGATATTGGGTTAATAGGAATAAGCGATAAAGTGTGATGAAACAAAACCACAGTAACCATAGTTTTAGATTACTTATAACATAAAATTTGTGCTAAAACTTGTAAAATTGGAGTTCTTAAAATGAATGAGTTCGAAAATTTCTTTAATCACGTAGGTTTAGAGGCTCAGAGAAAAAACAAGCCTTTCTAATTCTAGCTTAACAACAAAGCTAATTTTCCTTTACAATATTGTGAGAACTGAGAAGACAATCTTGTACGCCACAGATTCCAGTTCATGGTTGGAATGTTCATAAACTATTTGTTTTTCTAGAAATTAAAATTAAATTAATGAATAAAAAGAAAGGTATAAGACTACTGGAGAATAGAATTACTCTCCAGTAGTTAAGAAGCATAGTTGGAGATACTGCATCAAAAAACAAGTGAAAACACGACACCATTTGGACACACTGAATAAGCTACACACAAAAACGACAAAAACTGTTTACTCGTTCCAAAGCAGTAAATGAACGCAACCCATCCTCTAAGCTTTTTGAGATGTTCCAAATTAATGGATGTTCTAATCAATCTGCGATTCAAATCGCACCGATCCGGTAAGAATCTTCCCATTCATCATGTCTAGAGCTTCATTCGAATATGGTTATTTTACCCATCTTCCATTATTTTTGCAGTGATCATGGAGACCATGGAGAAGCTAATGAACTCGCCCATTAACTTGCGGTATCTAACTTCCTTAGGTAAGATCTGACTTCCAATCCTTTGTCTAGTGATCTAGTTCCATTGCCTAGCATGAATATTGTTTCTCCATTTATGTATGATTGAATGTAACACTAAATGAGTTGATCATTCCATGTTTTGGAACTTTCGATGATTTCTTTCTTTCCATATCTCTTGGGTAGATATTGAAGTAAATCACTTATTAATATAGAAATCACGTAAAGTATATAGAATACACAAGAAGGAGGGTTGAATTGTGTAAGATCTTCGAAGATATTAATCTTTAAAAAATTTGTTGGATTTCTTTGCAATTTCAGATGATTACAAAACAATTCTCTTAAGTCGATGAGCAATGCAATCACAAAAATTATTATCTACTCTTCTAACAACAAGAAAATTAAAAGATAAGGGTTAGAGAATAGACACCGCGATTTTATATTGGTTTACCCTTAACCTTAGGCTACGTTCAGTCCTCAAAGTTTGTTTGAGAATTCACTATACTCTTCAACTTTACAAGTATTCTTTCTACACTTGCAGAGCCTCTTCAGGTCTCTCTAACAAAGTATTCTTTATCTGTTTTCTTAGCCTCTCCAGGGTCTAGTCTATCTTTCTCTTGTAAATATATTGTTTGAGCTTCACGTTATAGATGTATTTGCTCTCTTTCTTTCGCACTTGAATACAGAGTTTCTCTAAGTATTGTACAATCATATTTTCTTTCTTGTATTGTATGTAGTTTTATAAAACATTATCTCTTTTGTTTACGACTATACCTAGTATTTATAGCCTAAAACTTTAATTGTCTTTTTGAGAAAACTACTTCTTGAATGTTCTAGAAACCGTTATTAGTTGAGTCCTGTAACTAACTCCAACTAAGTAACTGACTGACGTTCTAGAATCTTTTTCATTTCCATCGTCTGGTACAATGCTTCTTCTGATATTGCGCTTCGTCTGGTGTCGCGCTTTCTTCTGGTGTCACACTTTATCGTAATCAACTTTTAAGTATCTTCTTGAGTTGACCTTCTGTATCTTTTTATGTTGACCTTCTGTATCTAGTAGGGTTGACTATGTATCATCTTAAGTTGACGATTTGTATCACTTACATTTTTCTGCGCACTTAACAAACTTATCAAAACAGTTCACATATTTCTAATATTATTATTATTTGATTGTCATTAAAATTAATAGTGAAGTGAAGTCTTCTTGACTTAACAATCTCTCATTTTTTGATGATAACAAATAATTATAATATTTAGAAGATAAAACAATATTCAAACGAAAAATAATATTCAGACGAATAAACCGGTAATGTACAAAATTCTCCACTTTTCTCTTTTCTCCTCTTCTCCCCCTATTTGTTATTAATTAAAAAGATAATTCATTTTAGACGCTTCAAAATTTTAGAATACATGTGTTCAATATCATTACGAATCGTCTTGAGGTCTTGTTCAATAGAAACACGTAGAAGTGCTATGTCCTCATGAAGATCACCCATTGAATCACCCCGTTCATCAAACTTAGTATGAATTTCCTCAATATTTTTTGCTAAGGCTTCTTGAACTTCCTTCTGCTTGTGACCAGCTTTAGTTCAATTGATGAAATGCTTCAAGAACTCTGAATTAACACTAGGATCTTATTGTATTTCACTACGTGGATGAAGGTGTTCAACAACAGATGGTTGTCTAGGTGAATCGTCTAATTCTATGATTTTGATTGAGCGTAGTTTGAAGGTTTGTTTTCCTTCTGGGAGATCAAGATCATCAAGTCTGGGTGTTTTGAGAATTGGTTGCCCAAGAAGGTGAAACACATTTTTTATTGAAGGTACGAAATTTAAGGGTCTGAAATGTACGATTAAATGCACAAAGGTTTCTAAATTGAAATTGATACCTTTTACTGTGATACTGTTGTACCTTCCTTCTGTCACAGTGCCAACTACCTTGAAACTTTTATCTTTGGTAAAAACTCCAAATTGACTCCCTGATGCTCTTGATATGTGATGTGATACATAGACACCTATAAGTTGAGTTGCATAACATGCATCGTCTATGCTCTTCACAGCCACTTGAATCTGTTTTGCTGTGAGATCATCTTCATTAAGGAAACATCTTCTTCTTCCCTTTTTCTTCGTTTATTACGAGGGTTGAACATCTTGGTTATACATTTGATACAATCTTTATTGTTGTTTTGCTTGTTATCGGATAGATAGTATAAGATCTTTTGAAATCTTCATTAGATATGGTTCTGACTTCTCATCTCGCAGAATACCATATAGTCTTCCTTCTTTATGACTGAGAAGATGTATTGGCTGATCGTTTACTGGTATAGACTCGACTTGTACCTTGACTATCTGCTTAGAAGGTTCTTTGATAATAACTAAACTTCTGTTTCGATCAGCTACTGATTCTTCTATAACCTTCATTTTCAATTCCTTTTTCTTTATTTGTTCAGAAGGATTGTAAGGTACTAACTGGTGTTCAACTGTCTATGCCTTCTGTGGAACATCAGATGAAGAAACCTTTTTTTGAGTAATCTTCATCTTCTTTTGTTCTTCTACTGGTTTGGAATAGAGTTGTTGTTGAGGCTTTTTCTTCTCAAATACTAACTTTCTCTTTATCTCTGTCTCTCCAGATGATTGTGCTGATTGACTTTGCAGTATAGAGACAATTGATTTGGTAGGCTGCTGTCGTTGCTCTTACTTCTCAGAATCTCCACCAAGAATCAGAACTTTCTGCTTCTTATGTTCTTGTTGTCGTAAGGTCAATAATCTTGGTGACCTTCTTGACTGTTTGGGCTTTTTGATTGGAGCGTCTTAGCCTTCCTTTTCAAAGACACTTGATTTATTGATTATTGAACCTTGCTTTCCTCCCTCTATAGAATTGTCTTGTCTTGTATTGACACATCAGACGATTGTTCAGCCTTTTCTTATGCTGATATTCTTCCTGTCGATTGAGGTTTTGTTTGTCTTTCAGACGGAGCATGTTTACTCCTGCTTTGGCTTATTATAAGCTCCCCCTCAGACTTTGCTTTCAATGTAGAACCTATATCCGCTTTAGCTTCAATCTTGATTCACATTTTGTGAATAGTAGCGGCATTAATAACACTCTTAATATTCATCTTGAGTCTGTTTCCTGTATCAAGTAGGATTCCAGATTCTCTAAAGAATCTTGTTAACAACATACTGTAAGGTAAAGAGCCATATTAATCTCCCTTAGACTTTATCATGTTCTTCAAAATCAAGAACAGAAGATTAATGGGTTGGTAAGTAAGTAGATGAAACAAACAATGTTCATCATTTATTGTCACCAAGTCCTTTGAGCCTACTCTTGGTAGAATACAGTGGATAAGAAGTGAATGAAGAACCCTAGCCTTCGGAACGAGGGTTTAAGCCTTCTTACCTCTTGGATTATTACATCCATATAGTTGTCGATCGATGTAAGCTTTGTCTACACAACCTTGAGTGATCCATTTTGTATTGTTAAATAGTTTTGCTCCAATACTTGGACACCCAATATCCTTCTCAATATAATCTTGTGTGACTATAACTGACAACCCATCTATTATTGATACTAATGTGTTGTCCACCACCTTTGCATTTTTCCAGAACTCATATATTTCATTCAAATAGATCGTCTCACGAATGTTGAAGAAAATTTTCCAACCAACTGCTTCAATTTCTGGTTCGATGTCCATATGATTTTTCTTCAAGGAATTGAAATCAACGTGTCTCCCATAGATAAGAGATTTCTCCATTTTTGATCTATAAAAAAAAACACTAAACATACAAATGTATTTCGCTTAATGTATCGAGGTTAGTATCAAAGATAAGAATATGAATGAGAAGAACTTGAGGTTTAGAGCAGAGTATTGAGTCGTCTTTGTTGAGAGCACTAGACAAGTCGGTTTCTCAAGAAAATTCTAGAGTATAAGGTATTTTAGAATCTTGAGAAGATTTCCTTCTTATACATACTCTTGAAAAGTTACCGTTTGCAACTTACCATTACTATTTACTTGAAAACTTACGACTTTTTATCTTCTACTTGTATAAATCATCTGGGCTACGACATGTTAGACGAATGATCATTCAATATTACCATATTCAAGTTTCGTCTGATTTCCTTGAATCTATCTTCACTTAAAGGTTTAGTGAATATATACGCCCATTGTTGATTCATCTTAACAAATTGTAGATTGATGATCCCTCTCTGTACACAGTCTCGTATAAAATGATGTCTAACTTCAATATGCTTTGCCCTTGAGTGTTGTATTGGATTCTTTGAGAGATTAATAGCACTTGTGTTACCACAAAAGATTGGAATCTGATCTTCTTGGATAGAATAATCCTCTAACTGATACTTAATCCATAACAACTGTGAACAACAACTTGTAACTGACATGTATTCAGCCTCTGTAATAGATAGAGCAATTGAACTTTGCCTCTTACTTGACCAAGAAATTAGATTATGACTAAGAAAGTGATAGCCTCCACTTGTACTCTTTCTGTTTTGTCAATCCCTATTTTGCCCTGTTGGTTGTCTCCAAAAGTTACTAATCCTCCTTGCTTATGTTGGAAGTCTAGGAATATAGACCTTCTGTCTGTCATGTGTCGCGAGCAGCCACTGTCCAAGTACCATTGGTGGTGGATGCTTCTTCCGAGAAAGGAGATCTACAGTGTCTATTATATCCTTCTTAGGTACCCATATTTTCTTGGGTCCTTTGGGGTTAGTCTTACAATTTTTCTTTGAATAATAAGAAGAATATTGTTTCTTTTTCCTTTTATTAGGTACAAAATTCCTATTATGAAGAACATTAGTATTATGAATAGTATTTCTATCATTAAAGCCTAAATCGCTTTTATCATTTGGATGTCTATAATTTCCAATCATATCATTGATCCTTTTTGTACTTTCTGTAAATTTCGATAAATCTGCTGAAAGACTATTAATCCTTTGTTTTAGTTGATTAATTTCCTCAGATCTATCTACATTTACTTTTTTTTCATATCATCTACTTAAGGCAGACGTTTTCTTCTTCTAAGAGTTTTGTGTTCTTCAAATTTTTAACAAATTTCTTTTTCAATAACCTATATTGTTTTAAGATAACACATGAATCTTCTAGCAATTTTAAATAGGCATCCTGAAGACCATCAAAGTTAGAAATTATCTCATCATCACATTCCCTTTCAGCTACTAAGCATATATTTGCTTGTTCTGATGTTTCTGAGTCGGATTCAGATTCAGACGAATCCAGATCTTCCCATATTACCATCATGCTCTTTTTGTTTTCTTGACTTTTCTTTTGTTGTCTTTTGAGCAATGGACATTCAGACTTGTAATGTCCTAGTTTATTACACTCATAGCAGACGATAAAACTTTTCTCATTCTTCGAATCGTCTTTGCTATTCTTTTTAAAAGAGAAGTCTTTATTTCCCCTTGATTTCTTTTTCCACATCCTTCTAATCTTTCTTGAAATGTAGGATAATTCATCTTCATCTTCACTTGAGTCTTGATCATATTCACTAACATCATCATTCTTAATTTCTTCAATCTTTAATGCTTTTGAAGATATGCTTCCATTTTTCTGCATTTTCTGATTCTTCTAACCAACCTTCAATGCAATAGATTTATCTATTCTAGGTTTGTCTTCTGCATCAAGCTCTACTTCATGGATTTTCAGTGAACCAAGTAATTTGTCTAGCTTCAACTTGCTTAAATCCTTGGCCTCTTGTATTGTTGTTACTTTGGATCTCCATCTTTTTAGAAGACTTCTAAGAATCTTTTTGACATGATCTTGACTATCGTATATTCTCCCCAGGGCTTTAAGTCCATTAATAATTGTTTGGAATTGTCCAAACATCTGATCAATAGTCTCATCATCTTCATCTTGAACAACTCATACTAATGAAAAAGAATACTAATCTTTGATTCTTTCACCTGGTTTGTGCCTTCATGTGCAATGGCTAATGTATCCCACATTTCCTTTGCAGATTTGCATCCATGAACCTTATCATATTCACTTCTTCTTAGAGCATAACTTAGGAAGAACTTGGCCTTTGAATTTAATTGAAATCGAGCTTTCTGATCAACCAACCATTGGTCACGAGAGATGATACCCCCTTCGTTGTCTGTTGGAAAATATGGTCCATTTTCAATGATATCTCAAAGATCAATATGTGTGGCTTTTATAAAGAGCCGCATCTTGTCCTTCTAATAATGATAGTCTTCACCATTGAATGTAGGGGGTCTTGAGTCCGAGGCACCTTCTGCTATAAAAACATGTGATTCAGCCATAGATCTTTGTCCTCACTTTGTAACAATGTTTATTAGAAACCTGCTCTGATACCAACTAAAGTAAATCACTTGTTAGTATAGAAATCACGTATAATATGTAAAATACACAACAAGGGGGGTTGAATTGTGTTAAATCGTTTAAGATATTAATCTTTAAAATCTTTTTGATTTTCTTTACAAATTTAGACGATTACAAAAACAATTCACTTAATTTGGTGAGTAATGCAACAGTGAAAATTAGTATCTATTCTTCTAATAACAAGAAAATTAAAGAGATAAGAGTTAGAGAATATGACATTGCGATTTATCCTAGTTCACCTTTAACCTTGGGCTACGTTCAGTCCTTAGAATTCATCTGAGATTCCACTATATCCTTCAATGTTACAAGTATTATTTCTACACTTGTAGAGCCTCTTCAGGTCTCTTTCACAAAGTATTCTTTATCTGCTTTCTTAGCCTCTTCAGTTCACTCGAAAAGATATTGTTTGAGCTTTACGTTACAGATGTATTTGTTCTCTTTCTTTCTTTCTTTTCTCTCTTTTCTCAGAGTATTTTTTTCACTACGTGAGCACCTGAGCACAGAATTTCTCTAAGTATGATTTTGTACAATCAGAATTCTTTTCTCTTTTTGTATCGTATCTATTTTGTTTACGACTATAACTAATATTTATATCCTAAATCTTCAACGGTCTTCTTGAGAATTCTGCTTGTCGAATCATCTAAAAATTGTTATTAGTTGAGTCCTGTAGCCAACTCCAACTAACTGACATTCTAGTACATTCTTCAATTACATCGTCTTGCATAGATTCATATGCTTCGTTTGGTATCTTAGACTAAGCACTTCTTCTGATCCGTCTTATTCAGCTTTTACTTAAGTATCGCCTTGATTTGATGATTTGTGGCACTTACATTTATCTGCGAACTTAATAAATTCATCAAAATAGTTCACACACTTCCATGATTATTATTATTTGACTTTCATCAAAATTAATAGAAGAAGTGAAGTCTTCTTGACTTAACAACATCGACAAGATTGTAAAGCACAAACGACTCGTCAATGACATGAGGAAAGGTGATATTGACAATTCCATCTCAGGTTTAAGAGAATCAAAAGTTTGCAATTAGTTAACAATTTCACCTCTTATTTCACATGCGGGGGTTGTTTCTTTAATTCATAAAATACATCATTCTATAACTATGTATCAGACTAAATCAAAGGTTTTGACAAATCCCAACCTAACACTCTTTTTTCAATTTTAATCAACAAATCATGGTGTGTTAAACGTGACAGATACCCTAAATTTGCTTTCGTTTTAACCCAAGACAATATGGTATTCTTGTATAAATAGTTTGATAGATATCCAAAATACAAGAACAAATATTTCTACATCACTGGTGAAAGCTATGTAGGTACCTTCTAGTTTAATCAATATAATTTCATATATATATTAGTTGGAAATAGAAGAAGTCCACAATTTCTTATAAGCTTAACACGTGCCGTTGAACTTTTTATTTTCTTTACAGATCATTATGCTCCACAAGTTGCACAACTCATTCTTCATTCAGGATTAAAGTTTAATATGAAAGGCATTGCTACTAGTACAATTTAAAAGCATAACATTACTTTTTTATTCATACACTTATTGAACATCAAATTCTTCCTTTTATTCTATTATTGAAGTCTTAATCATTCATACTTTTTGACTAATATTACTTTTTCCAAGAATCTCAAATTTACATATAATTATAAAATTTTCCTCACCCTTCATATATGATTTGATTGGTGAATTGTGGTGCTTTATGCTAGAATTTTGTAATGAAACCAAATTGGGGTTTATATTTGTAGTCATTACAAAGTGCCTTTAACTGTTGATTTGTATGTCATTTTCTGCAAACCAATTCTCTAGAGTTGTTCCTCACGAACTTGGGAAATTAATCAACTTGTATACATTGTATGCCATGGTTCCTCTTTTCTTTTTTCTTTAAAGAGTTGAGTTTTATTATGAAATTTATGATATTTTCATAATATTAAAAATGAAAAAACTTATTTCATAATTTTCTATTTTTGTAATGTTGTTCCCAAGATGTTATCTTCTAGTTAATTGACTAGAAACCTGCCAGCTTCATTGCAAGGCTTAGTGAATTGTAGGTTTTGTAACATTCTTCTTTAGTATAGGAATTTATTTACTTGTTTCTGAGACTAATAAGTTTTTGTCCATTACAGTATGATACTGATGAAAAGAAGAAAAAAAATTATATTGTTATGTTCATATGTTAGACGGTGTTCACTTTCAAACATTTTAAGCTATATGTTTTATAGTTAACTAAACTTTATACTATGTTTCTACAAAAAGAATGCAATCACATCCCAGATATGAAACAAACCATAATATTTGATCATTTATTGTTGTGTTCAGTTGTATTCATTCTACTGTATGACTGTACATGAACATGTAACTTTCCCTCTCTTTGTTATAGTCTTTAAGACAACAACAACATCACTGTTCGACACATCAACATCATAAATAGCCCTCAGTGGCATCTAAAATTTGACAACTTTGAAGGGATCAAAGTTGATAATATTACCATTTCTTCGCCAGAGAGTAGCCCGAGTATAGATGGTATTCACCTACAAAATGCAAAAGATTTAGAGATTCAACATTTTAACTTGGTTGCGGTAAGTTTTCATGATAAAATGCTGGAACCCTAGTGGCATATGAAACTTTCCTTTATAAAAAGAAAGATCAAGAATCCTATACATGAGTCAAAACGTTTAAGTGGTTCCTAGACTTCAAGAGACTCAAGTTTTAAGGAGATAATATGTTTAAGGTTCTAGTTTAAGTAAAATTTATGATTTAATTTTGAGTGTTTCTTTATTGATATTAATAAAGAAATGTTCATATATATCGCTTTTGGTTAGTTCTTATTTTTAGTCTAAGTTGGGATGAATGTTACAATAGTTAAATAAAAGAAGAGAGCACTTTTGGTTATGAATTGTATAGTTAAAAGTGTGAGGCTTTCCTATCTAAGAATGAGTAGGAATGATATCAAGAAACTAGTTATGATTCTTAGTTCTTTACGAACCATGGACGTGATTTCTATAGGTTGCTATTATGAAGCTTGCAACCTTTAAATAATTTGAATTTGGATTTGCATTCTTCATTAATACTAATAAAGGTTCAACCCCAAAAAGCACCAAAATTAAATTTTCAATAAATAGTTGATATAAAAAAGTGGTATGCTCTGTCGTTTTCGTCTCTTCTTTGAGGAGGTAAACCCTACATCCCTACAACCCTACTACACACTCAAATCACCATCATTCTTCAATCATGAACGACTATAGAGGTACGGTGGATAAGATGACTGCTGTTTCGGAGGAAGGGGTGCTTCCTGTATCGACTGAGGATGAGGATATTGAACGCATTATTTATGGCGTCAATGATCTTGCCGTTGATTCCTTTGAAAATCCTCCTTTCTGTTTGGTTGGCCGATTCCTCAATGATTGTATAATCAACTACAATGCTATGGTCCATACATTGGCCTCTTTGTGGCGACCCATTAGGGGGGTTCAATCCCAAAAATTATCAGGTGATCGTTATCTATTCTAGTTTTTTCATGAGGTGGATGTTCATCGTGTCTTAGATATGTCACCATAGTCCTTTGATAATCAACTGCTCATCTTAGATAAGCTTGGGACTACGCAGAATCCTTTGGAGATTCCTTTATTCTTTATTCCAGTTTGGGTCCAGATCCATGGTCTTCACTCCGGATTTCGATCGGAGAGGGTGGCATCTGATGTTGGAAAGGCTATGGGGAAGTTTATGCATGTCGATCCTGATAATTTTAGTGATCTGTGGAACTCTTATTTGAGGGTGCGAGTGCAATTGGATGTTCGGAAACCGATTAAGGACTCGATGCGTTTGAAAAAAGAAGGTGGTGCATGGTGTACCGTGACATTTGTCTATGAGCAATTACCTATGTTTTGTTTGATATGTGGTTTTATGGGACATATAGATAGGTTTTGTCCTCGACTCATTGATTTTCCTCTGGAAAGGCAGTTTGGAAATGTTCACAGCCATCGTTTGGCTCCAAATGGCTATGTTCGGCCCATCCAGCTGGGGTAGATTGGAATTCAAGCTCCAAGGATTTTGGAGAATCTTCAAGCGATTTGAATGCTTCCCAATATGTCAAGAATATGGTAATCCCGACGGTTATGGTAGATGGAGATTCAGTGCAATATGGGAGTCATCATGCTGTTCCATCTTCAAGAAATCACGGGGTGGATGTTGAAACAATTAATGTGTATGATTCGAAAAGAAAGAGATTGGGCTTGGATCATTCGCAGAAGGCTTAGGATGTTGCTACTCACGAGAGCATGTCCATTGATCCCAAAACATTAACGGTGACGTCTAGTTCCCAGACGCGCTGACATCAATGAGTTGTTTGAGCTAGAATTGTCATGGACTGGGCAATCCACGAGCAATTCAAAATCTTTAGTTTATTTTCCAACAAAAAGACCTATGTTTATTTTTTTTATTGAAACTGTCATTGTCTTGAATTTTTTTTAAAATAAAGACTCTTTTGGGTTACGATGATTTTATAACGATAGATTGTATTGGTCATAGTGGTGGCCTTGCTTTAATTTGGCGTGTTGTTTCTTCTGTTTCTGTTTTGAATTTATCTTTGCGGTGTATTAATGTGGAAGTCCTGGTTAAGGATGTCAGTAATTGGAGAATCACAGGTTTTTATGGGCATCCTAATCGGGGCCGGCATAAGGAATCTTGGAAACTTCTTCGTAATCTAGCTGACTGTAGTAGTTTGCCTTAGGTTTGCATTGACGATTTTAATGATATTTTAGCATTGCATGAGAAACGAGGGGGTAGGAGTCAACCTCACCATCTCATAGAGGGCTTTCGGAAGGCTATTCGTGATGCTGGACTTTTTGATTTTCCCATGGGTGGTTATCAATTCACTTGGGGTCACAGACGGAATATTGATAATTGGATAGAAGAAAAATTGGACCGCGTATTGGTGTCTGAGGTGTGGAGTTCTTTATTTCCTTATGCACAAGCTCCCTCTCTGGAAACCTTAACCTCGGATCATCTTTTGATACTACTTGAGATGCGCACCTTTGTTTTACGTACACGAGCTAGCCTTTTTCGTTATGAGAATAGCTGGTCTAAGGAGTCCAATTGCCGCGCGGTAGTACAGAGTAGTTGGGATTCTTCGATTGGGGAGGAGGTTCAGGATCGATTATCTCTTTGTGGTCAAGCTTTATATAGGTGGGGTCTGGACTTGCGGGACTTTAAGAAATGAGAGTTGGAAGACAGTCTTCGGCTTATTAAGAAATTCTGAGGTTCACGTGTCCTATAGGATTCAGAACAGTTTCATGCAGCTAATCGTAAGTTCTTTCAGATTTTGCATGAGCGAGAAGTCCAGTGAAAGCAACGATTGAAGGTCTTTTGGCTTAAGGATGGTGATTCTAACACGCGGTTTTTCCATTCTATGGCAACACATCCTCAGAAGAAAAATTCTTTCTGTCAGCTTAAGGATGTTTCAGGTAGGTGGATTGATAGCGTGCTGGGTTTGGAGTCTCTGATCTCTTTATACTTCACTGATTTGTTTACAGCTAATCCCGGTGATCTTGAGCATGTGGTTGATTTAATCCCTCCTTGTGTTACTCCTCAAATGAACGAACTGTTACATGCTCCTTATACTTCGGATGAGGTGAAGACAACGATCTTTAGTATGCATCCTGATAAATCCCCAAGTAGTGATGGCTTTAATCCGAGTTTTTATCAGACCCATTGGGATACAGTTGGTCCGGCAATTACGAACGCATGTATTGATACTTTGACAAGGGGACGATACTAGCTCGGTTGAACGAGACAATTCTTGTTCTTATTCCTAAAAAATCTACACTTGAGACTATGGGGGATCTCCTCCCCATAGCACTTTGTAATGTGTTATATAAGGTTATTAGTAAGGTTATTGCTAATCGGTTGAAGGTTATACTGCCTGACATTGTGTCTCCATCTCAAAGTGCTTTTGTTTCCGGTAGACAAATCCAAGATAATAGTATTGTTGCGTTTGAGTTGATGCATTGTTTCCAGAAAAAGAGTCGTGGTAATGAGGGGTATGCTGCATTTAAAATGGATATTAGTAAGGCTTATGATCGTATAGAGTGGAGTTATATTTCTGCGATTCTGGCTTAATTTGGTTTTTCACAGCATTGGATTAAGTTGGTAATGGAGTGCGTAACCACAGTTAAGTATTCGGTCCTGCATAAGGGGAAATTGCTAGGTCCTATCCATCCTTCACGTAGGTTACGTCAAGGGGATCCTCTTTCGCCATATATTTTCGTCCTGTGTGCTGAAGGTTTATCGAGATTAATTTCAAATGCGATTTTGTAGAATGTGTTGCATGGTTGTTTGATTTGTCGAGGTGCTCCTAGTATATCCCGTTTATTTTTTGCGGATGATAGTTTATTGATTTTTAAGGCTATTGGCGAAGAGGCATCAGTGATTAAGAATTTGATGAAGTTGTATGAGGTGGCTTCAGGTCAGTTGATTAATTTCTCTAAGTCATCTGTCTGCTTCTCTAAGAACGTGGCTTCTCATTATCGGCAGAATGTATGCTCCCTTCTAGGTGTGTCTGAAAGTGATGATTTGAGTACCTATTTAGGTCTTCCGACGTGAGTTGGTATCAATAAAAGACAAAATTTCAAATTCCTCAAGGATCGTATGTGGCACAAGCTTCATTCTTGGAAAAAACGATTCTTGTCTCATCCTGGAAAGTTAGTTTTGTTGAAATTAGTGTTTCAATCTCTTCCTAGTTATGTGATGAGTTTATTTTTAATTCCCAAAACACTTTGTTATGAGCTTCAACAGATTATGGCATCATTCTGGTGGGGTAAAGGTCGGAATCAGGATCGTAGAATCCATTGGATTTCCTAGGGGAGAATGGCTAGACCGAGAGCATGTGGCGGTCTCGGGTTTAGGAAACTCCATGAGTATAACTTGGCAATGATAGGAAGACAGGCGTGGAATCTCTTCACTAAGCCAACTACATTAGCAGCCCGGCTTTTTAAGGCCAAATATTTCCCCACGTCCTCTTTTTTGGAAGCTCCTTTGGGAAATAATCCGAGTTACCTTTGGCGGAGTCTGTGGGAGTGTCAGCAGCTTATTCGAAATGGAGCAGCTATTCATGTTGGGTCCAGAAATTCAGTATCGGTGTGGTCGGATCCATGGGTGCCTACCTTGCCCAACAAACGAATATTATCTCCACGACCAGTTGTAACGGATGTTCTATGGGTTTCAGATCTGATCTTGCAGGGTCGTTGGGATATGTACAAGATTTCTTCGGTTTTTTTAGAATAGGAGTATGAGGCAATTCGGTCTATTCCCCTATCAGCTCGGGTCTTTGAGGATTTATGGTTTTGGGTAAACGATTCAAATGGTCGATATAGTGTGAAGAGTGCTTACAAAATGCTAACTTCTTTGCCTTCTGAAGTTTTTCAGTCTAAGGCTGCTTG
>JANZXV010000006.1:5933135-5948037 GCA_027576455.1 Erythroxylum roigii
GCAGGAGGATTTGCGTCCAGGGGGCGCTGGGAATTAGGGTGCGAATTAGCCTCGGCGTTGTCCTCCAGGGCTACGCTCTGTTCTTCTTGATCTTGGTTCTGAAGTTGTGGTGGATCATTCGGATGCGAAGATTGAGTGCGGGACTCGTGATGTGGTGGTGGGAGAGCGACGGGTAATTGCAAACCCATCCGTTGTTGCGCAAGGGCCGTGACGGCGGCTATATCAGGATTGGCTGCTGCCACCTGACTGACCTGTGTGTTTCTGGACGTGGTGCCCTGATGTCGCGCCCTACGGTGGGAGCCATCTGGTTTTGCCTGAGCTTGATGAGACTGGACGTTGCTGCTTGGATCCATGAGAATAACTTTGGCTAAAGGACACTTGCAAAATAAATAAGGCACGCCGGAGGTTGACTACCGACAGGCCCCTCCGACGCTCAAGTTAGTCTTTTTGAGAGGGATTTGGTTGCTAAGAACAGAGAAGATTAGGGTTGTAATCTCGTACCTGTATCATGGTGAAATAGTACTTTATATACAGAATAGGTGCTAAGTTTAGGTCTTTACGTATGCATGGGAGATTACCAACTATGAATGGGCTGTCGATGCATGGGCTTTAGACCGATCCTAGCATGACCAACCTAACCAATTAGAGGGTTGTACTTTTTCAAGAGTGAAGCAGTAAAGGGTCTCACAATCTCTGACTTGAAGATGCCTATGTTCCCATGGTTGTCTCTATACTTCACAACGGCAGGGAGGATTCGTAGGTCGGAAGCAGGCAGGCATTTTATTAAATGTAACGACTGTGGTGTTCGGATCATCGAAGCTCAACGCGAGAAAACCATCGACAAGTGGTTTACAAGGGATGATCGTCATTTACTTGATAACCATCTTGTTTTCGATGGAGTTCTTGGCCCTGATTTAGGATTCGCTCCATTAGTCTATATCCAGGTACATAACAGCTTATCTATGTCTCCTTACATATTTAACGTGACATTCTACTCCATATTCTAACTGACAATTAGACATGGACGCTTCCAGTGATGTGTTCTTCTTTCAACTAAACATATCACTTTATCGTGAGACTGGCATTGGCCTAATAAGCTATAATTTAACCTCCTTATTCCAGGCTTAACGGTAATCACCTCTTATCAGCCTTGTAAATTCGGGTTCGCTTACTTATTGTATTACACTAGTTGATTCTGCGCTATATGCCCTGAGCAAATGAGATTGCGGAGGCATTAAACTAAGAACCACCCCGTCTGTGCTAGCCCGCTCAGGCGGCTGTGATATTAATCCATGTTAATGATGCTGCAAAAATTGTTGGATTGCTAACCAAATATAGGTACAGAATTTCTTACTTTTATAGAATATTTCTCCATTGACTGCGTGCTTATCTTCTTAGGATGTTCCATTCCATGTGAGCCGCACCGAAATTCCAAGCAAGTAATCAGGAAGGGGCCATGCGCCGAACTAACTAGTTGGAATTTGGTTATTGCTTTATTTCATTTGCAACTTGATCTTTGAGCTCTCACCTATTTTTAGTACGTGCGGTGCATTGAACAAGTTTATGAAATGCATACAAAAGCTTATGAAATGGAACTTTAAACGCATGAAAGTGGCAAGATTGAAAAAGTTTATGAAATGGAACTTTAAAGGGATAACTAATTTAAAATTTCTGAATTTTTTTTAAAAGTTAAGTTATAATTTTTAATGGTTTCAGATAAGTTTAAGTCGATTAAAATTTCTATATGTTTTATAAGTAAATAAAGTTTTATAATATTTCCATATGCGTTTTATATAAATTTAGGAATGAATAGTAAATTATATATAAATATAAATGTTTAATAATTTTTAATTTGTTATTTTAAAAGAATTCATAAATTAATTAATATATTCTTAAATAGATATTTTTTAAAAAATTAGAACTAAATAAAGATTTTTGTAAAATTCAAAAATTTTTATTCTTCCATGGAATTCTATACACATTTTATAGATTGGAACAATTTAGATTGAAAAATATTAAAATTAATGACTATAAAGTCTTAAATCTTTGTTATTTCATATTTCGAATGCATATATTGTAATTAGTTTTTAATTAATCCTAAATTTATTAAAAATATATCAAAATAATATAGAATATTTGTTAAATGTTAACATAAAATGATAAGTTTAAAATCTCACATTCATTGGAATACATTTAGAGCTTGATTGCACAAATAAAAAAGTACAGAGTTGAAATGAAAAAAGGGAGCAAAGATTAGAACACAAACTAGTTTTTTTCTATATGTTTTGGTTAAAAGAGTAGGACTGGTCCATGGTCCAAGGTCCAAGGATTGAAACGCCATGAAGTGCTACAACTACCACACTTAACAATGTGTTTTGGTTGGGGAGAGGTTGGATATAGAAATAGTTGGTGATGACATGTCTGCTCAACCTTGGAGCTTCTGTAAGTACACGCCAAACTGATTCAGGCCAGAAAATAAGCTGGAGGATGTTTGTCGGATATTTCGAGCCTTTGAGTTTAGTAATGTTCCAGGGACTGTCACTTTCTACCTATTTTGTTATGCTTTGTCCTTTTTAACAACAATCAGGCACTCCCATTTTGTTTATGAACAGATGGTGAAAGTGTTACTTATATATTCTTACTAAAATTGGCACTGAACCATCTTTCATTCACTTGTCTGGTAAAATTTTCTTCAGTTCACTTGGTTCAAGTGTGGCGGAATGTCAGTGGGTGTCAGTTGGGCTCATGTTCTTGGTGATCCGTTCTCTGTCATAAACTTCATTAACATGTGGGGCCAAATATTACAAGGTCGCAGGCCACCGAAGTCTCTAGACGAACCAAATCCTGGAGAATCACAAAGAAACAATCTTCCCACTCCACCAAGGAAACCATTTTCCCTGAAACAAGTTGACCCAGTTGGTGACCTCTGGCAAGTTACCGACAACTCTGAATTGGAAACACACTCTTTTAATCTCACTCCAAAACACCTCCAGAGTATCCTGTCAAGTGTCTATGGTGCAGCCCGCCGTCCGGCCAACATGTCTCTTTTCAACCTTATAACGGCAATAATATGGAAATATTTGTCCAAAGCAAGGGAAGATTCAGGGCCGAGTATTGTGACAGTTTGTACAAGAAGTAACGACAAGAGCACAACTAAAACTGAAGTTCCTGGCAATAACATGAGGTTTAACGTTGTTCAGGCAGATTTCTCGGTGGCAAATGTCGACGTAAGCGAATTGGCGGAACTGATAGCAGAGAAACAGGAGGAAGAAAATGGCTTAATCTCTGAAACTGTCGAGGCTCACCAGGGTAACTTGGACTGCATACTGTACGGAGCAAATTTGACATTTGTAAACTTGGAGGAAGCAGGTGTTTATGACCTGGAATTGAAGGAACAAAAGCCTGTTTTTGCGAATTATACAATCAGAGGGGTTGGTGATGAAGGGATTGTTCTAGTACTTCCAAGCAGGTCCGATTTTGTGACGGAAAAAGATGTTGGAAGGACAGTAACTGTGATTTTTCCTAGAGATCAACTTACGGAACTAAAGAGAGTGCTCAGACAGGATTTGAATGTTATCTGAATTCAAAGAAAGGTACGAGAATAGCTAATAAAAAACTCTATTTTTACTTTCCTTAATATCGTGTAACCTGTGGTTTACACATGCAAATGACTTCCTTGCTAATAATGAAATCTTTTTTTGTGTTAGAGAAATAAGAGAGCAGAGAAAGAAGAATGAAAATAAAATTTTCATTCTTTTATTTACAAAAAGACTATAAATAAAAATATAAATGACTAATATAATACTAAAAGACTTTTGTAATTATACAAAAACTCTTAAATTGATTACTTTCAATACCACACAATCATAAACGTCATATTTTAAAAATTTTAGATTACTATTTTCACCGTACCTCTTTAATTAAAATTTTTCTTTATTATATCAAGTCTTGCTCTTAATCTTTGAAATCTTCAAACTTTAATGTCTTTGTGAAAATAGTTGCAACTTGATATTGAGTTTTCACACACTTGAATTCTACTTTCTTGTTGGTTATACATTCTCTCGTGAAATGATTTATTGTATCTATATGCTTGCTTCGATCATAAAATACTTAATTCTTTTTTTGAGAAATTAAAATACTTAATTCTTGGCAAGTGCATATGTAGACTTATTATCAATGCAAATATTTGTAACTTCTTCTCATGGCAAGTGAATTTTCTTCAACAATTTTCTAAGCCAAATAACATGATAAGCCCATAAAGTTGCCACCACATATTCACATTTACATGTTGAAAGTTTAACAATATATTGCTTCTTTGAACTCCATGGGATAGTGTAATTACCCATTAAAAAAAACAACCGTCTTCTTTCTATCATCAATATCTCCCATAAAATCACTATCACAAAGTTCTACAAGTTTGAAATTACTAAAAGAGGAATAAAATAATCCAAAGTCAAGAGTACCTTTTAAATAGTAAAGAATTCTCTTAGCAACTTTCATACAGGGAGAGATGGGAGTTTCTATAAACCAATTAACTATTCCATCCAAATAAAGGATGTTGGACCTTATACATGTTAAATATCTCAATCTTCCCATAAAACTTTTAAAATAGTGGAATTTTAGTCTAATTTTCACATATGTGTTTACATAATTACAATCAAATATTTTGAACTTCTTCGAGACCTCTTTTGCATAATCTTCTTGAGAAATGAATATTCTTTCCTCCATTTTCCTTACCTTTAGACCCAATTGATATGACATAAATCGTGTATTGGTCATTTCAAATTCAAGTGAGATAGCCTTCTTAAATTCTTCAAATAAGTTTGAATTTTTATCGGTAAAAATAAGATCATTCACATAAAGATAAGCAAGCAAAATGTCTCCATTGTTATGAATTACTAATTTAAAGGGTATATTTGTAAAGGCAACTAACAAATCGTTCTCATGAAAATATTTGTCGTTGTAGTTATTCTATACCTTTGGTGCTTGCTTCAATCGATACAAAGCTTTCTTCAATCTCAAAACTTTTCTTTTATATTCTTTGACAATATAACCAAAATGGTTGTTGAACATAGATTTTTTCTTCAAGATAGCCATTAAGGAAGGTCGAATTTACATCTAGTTGATAAAAATTTCACTTTATTTGAGATGCTAAAGAAATAAGTAAATAAATAGTCTCCATTAAAGTAACAGGTGGAAAAACATCATTATAATCAACTCCATACTTTTGTTTGTGTCCTTTAACAATAAGCCTTACTTTGTATTTTTCTACCTCCCCATTATCGTTCTTCTTCACCTTATGTACTTATTTGACTCTAATGGCTTCGTTACCCTTAAGAGGAGTTGCTAATTCCTAAGTATTAATCTTTTTAATTTCCTTGATTTCCTCATCCATGGATAATCTCCATCTTTTATCTTATATGATTTCTTCAAAATTTAATGACTCATTATCTACAAGAAGACAATACAATTTTTTATTATAAAAAATAACTTCTGTAGCACTCCACTCCCGCAGGATCCGAACCTGACATCGTGGGTTATATCCGAGTCCGTGACCTGCGAGAGTGGCATGCTAAAGCACTCAGTGAGACAAAATTCAGTATAAATATTTTTTTTAAAATCTGAAACGATCAAAAACTCAGAAACCCATAACCAATTTGGGTCCACTTTCATTCGTAAATATTTTCAGTTGACACATTACAATCATGAGAATTTCAATAGCCAATTGGGGCCCACTATAAATACAAAGCACTATTTTATAGAAATTGAGAAATACAAATTTATACAAGAATAGGATGACACTAATGCAGATATGAACTGATCCCGACCTCCATCTCTGACTTGCAGGCAGTAGGCATACTCCCGTTTGTCTAACGGGGTACTCTTCAAAACCTGAAAAATAATTGCAAATTTTGGGTGAGTTTAGCGAACTCAGTGAGTGACCATCATCGATGGTTCACTCAATTCACATAACACATAATTCATATTATTACACATTTCACACTTCACATTCAATACAATTTATTCACTTATATTATGCATATGCAGTGCACATGAGGCTCACTTTCCATTTGTTATTTTGTTATGGCTGAGTGCCTAAACTGTCCCACAGAGGGCTCATTAAACGTTGAGCCTGAGACTCTGAATCACTTTCGAGCTCGAAGCTCATTTTCACTTGTTGAGCTTTAAGCTCTGATCGTTGGCCGCTCTGGTCACAACTACCATTATATTTCATGCATTCATGATATGGAATGCATCACTCACATTTGTATGAACTCATTCCATCACTTTCCCATATCATCGGACCTTAGTCCAGCATTCACCAATTTACACTTTTATTCATACGCAAATGTACATTCAGAACACATTTAACAATTACATTAAGTACACTTAGTTCATCCAATTCACATTCAAGTAGTACTTCAATATCCACATCAAATATCAGAATCATCGAACCTCCTGTCTGGAACCCAATATAAGCAAACACATTTATATAACCAATCAATAGTCAATCAATACGAAATTTCAAATGAAACAAACAATAAAACGAGACCATCTCGGTCTACTCACCAATAGCTTCCGAGCTAATGCCTGGAAGTCTTGACAACGTCGGTGGGTTGACGTTCCAAACGCGCCTCTATAACGGTCAAAATATATAAACAGGACCAATGCACATGTAGCAATTAAAATGTGTACAATGCATGTTCGTGACATTCTCGGCATTATTCCCAAAATTCTCATCACAAAAATTTTTCTCTAAATTTTAGAAATCCAAAGACACTAAAATCACTCAATTCGGACTTCTATAGGTCCGGATATTGCCAAAACAATGAAGCATATGCAGAAAAAGAACCGTTTCATATTCTTTTACTCAATCCACCCAGTTTGATTCAATCCATCAATTACTATTAAATCTCAAAATTTCACAAATCCACATGGAGAGGTAGATAATTGTCTTATGAATTTGATGCCTCGAGAATCAGGTTAATTGGAGGCCGAACGGATAAGTTATAAGCAAGAGAGTGGAGAGAGGTCGATTTAGGGAAAATACATGTCCTAGTCGACTAGCCGGAGGTTGTAGTTGACTAAGTCGACTACAGTGACCGACTGGAAGCCTTATTCTTTTTTCTTCCAACATCCCAACTTTCACAAGTAATAACTCCTTCCTCCGAACTCCAAATTGTACAAACTTAGTATCAATGAAAAGATAAAAGAAAGCTCTACAATATTCATGAAGAACTCGAAAACTAATTCCACCTCTAAAGATGTCAAAAACCCAATTAAAGTTACTGCCCACATATTTCACCTGAACAGTACTACAATTTTCTAAAAATCATAACTCCTTACCCAAATGTCCAAAAAATCCCTACTTTATATCAATGAAAAGATCAGACAACATACTACAATTCTCATGAAGGACTTAGAAGCAAATTCCACCTCTAATTAGGTCAAATTCTCCCATGAATGTGGCTGCCCTGTTAAAGGTTGTTAACTAACAGATTACCTAAATCAGATCCATTCTTTGAAAGCTAATACATTCCTCTACAACTTTCCATAAGACCATTTGAGCTAATTAAAACCACAACAGTTCAGAATTTGGCTTCAATGTACAATTACCACAAAACCTACACTTAGCACATTTTTCCAGCACCAACCACATTAACATCTAAAAGTTAACAGGTCAGTACTCTCAACCTAGATATCGAAAATTTTCATACTTAGTGGAAATAGAAAGATAACAAGGAAATCTTCAAGTTTCATGAAGACCAAATTAGCAAATTCAATCCAAATCAACTTAGAAAAATTCATCAAAGTTTCAGGTCACAAAATTCGTAGAACTGTTCATGCAGCACCTATAACTCACTTTCAAGGCCAAATTCAAACCCCTTCAAGCTACAATTAAGCATCACTTCCTTCACAAAAATGTAGCCAAACTTCTCAAGTTTAAATCAAGACAAACCTCACCTCATTTGCTCAACTACATAAAGTGTTACGGTAAAAAAATTGAAACATGTACAAATGAAAATTTCCAGCTTTTACGCCTAACTCAAAAACCTATCATTCCAATACCAATTCTATACTAATAAGCATCCAATTTAGTCATTAATTCACCCATACTATAATCAAAACCTCCACTTGAACAATGATCACAAAAATGACAGAAACTCATACTCACTCATTCATCCATTTTCTACATTATTAACATCATTTAATGTAATCCAAACCCTCTCAAATTACATACATCACATATTATCCTTACATGCATCATCCTAGTTCATCAACCATCAATTAACCATTCAAATTTCTTACCCATCTATACCAACACAATTCTCATACTATTAGGTCCACAACCATCACAAAGAATGCATTTAATTACCAATTTAAGAACATAAAACATACTTCTTATCTATAAGCTTCAAATCTTCTCAATCTTCCGACTTATCACAACTTCCTTATTCCTCCTCACCATACACAACATCACCATCAACTTGAGCTTAGGTTTGCCATTTTTTTGTGAACAAAGGAAAACAAAACAAGTAGAATATGAGGGCTTTATGTGGTGGGAATTGGTAACAAAGGAAGAAAACCAACTAAGAAGGAGGGAGAGTGAGAGCTACGAAGATGAGAGGAGAAACTCTAAAAAAATTCACCAAATCCTTTCCAAAGAAGAAGTGTCGAGAATGTAACACAAAGGCAAGAACATTAAATGAATTTAGGAGTGTCATGACATGCATTTAAAGAAAAATACAAGAATCCCATTAATGAATTTTGTTATAATAGAACCCTAATATGAAATCTTTAATCCATCCAATTCCAATGGCTCTAATTACAATCCCAAAATCATGTACCCAATATTCCTGTGCCATTGGACAGTTATTTCCAGTACTAAAAACCAATCAGTCCACCACTTGACGATTTTTTTGGTCCGAAAATTCTCCTCGAAAATTTCCAGAAAAATTCCTAAATTTCCCCAAAAATAGAAAACACGTAACAAGTCACTCCAATTAAATTTTCAAGCACAAAAATACATTTTCCACAATAAAATCACATTTAGGCACTTATACCGAGAAATGTCATGAATATATGTATAGTCATTTTCATGTGCAAATTTTACTATTCACGTGTAAGGTATGCCTGAACATGGCTAAACAATTTTAAGCACTCTTAGCCCTTTCCAAATTACTATTCTACCCTTCCCATCGGGGGTGGGATGTTACAACTATTCACTGATCTGACAATTAAAACATTTGGCCTAAGCTACTGTACACCCTTTAAAAACCTTGTAAACATCTTGGCCTTGAACGCATACCTTGTCTGCATCACGTGGATGTCGTCTGCATGAAATGCGGAGTTAAAAACCTTGCAAATGTCTTTACCTTGAACGCAATCCTTGTATGCATCACAGACGTCGTCTGTGTGAAATGCAGACATTGATTGCATTTCCGTAGGACGTCTACGTGAAATGCAGAATGCGTTTTTCTCTCCATGCTACTGTCGTTTTAGTCTTGAAGTGCTGCTGCTTCCCATCTGCGCTGCTACGTCATTTTGGTCCTCCTTTTGCCTACATGCTGCCGTATTGTTGTAGCTTTCCTTAACGTTTGTTCTTCTTTTCTTCTCCTACTGTGATGCCATTAATTGACATAAATTGCATGTATTCCATACCAGCTTTTCTGCTTCTTTGCCGTAAGCAACTTGGAATTTTCTTATTTGTGTTTTCTTTTTCTTTTTTTCTTCTTGTCTTAATTTTCTTCTTCTTGCTCCATAAAGACAAGTGGAAATTAATCTTCAAAAAAATGGCCCAAATATCATGCTTTTGACTTACTTTAGCTCCATCACTTTCGAATTGTGTCTAAAACCATATATGAACTAAAGTGAGTATCTTAAGCAATTTTATGTTATTAATCGCTAAATGTTATGAAATAATAAAACAATCAATTAAGCACATGTCAGAATTCTAAAATGATGTCTCAGTTCTCCATCTTAGAAACAAAAGATGAATAATGAATAAACTAGCTGCTATCCATCTTTGGTTGCTCACCTTGAAAATCGAAAGAAGATGATGATGAATGGAGTCTAAGTTGCTGTCCACTTTCCTCTCTCGGTTATTCTCCTTATCGAGCTATCTTCTTGCCATCATACATAATCCATCCTTTATATAATAAAAGCTAGGTCAAATGGAGTAGGGAATATGGCAAGAACCGAAGAAAGGAAGCTGCCCCACTCTCTGCATATGACAAGAACCGAAGAGAGGAAGCAGCTCCACTCTTTTTCCTTGTTTTATTTTTAAAGTGTAGAGCCCCTCCCACTCACCTCAGCCGAACCTCCACTCTCTTTTTGCTTCAGTTCCCGTCGACACTTGCTTCCCCTCTTTTATTTATTCAGTAGCTATGTGAAAAACAAGTGAGGTAGCTAGGTTTTGATGTAAAATGGGACAACTGTTACGTTCCCCTCCTTTAGCCACACATCACATACTTTCCTTTATTTTTACTCTCGGTTTTCCATACTTCCTAGTAGCCAACACCTTATCTTATTACTCCACACGTTGTCATATTGCTCCATACTTTGTACAGCCAAAGCTAGGTTAAAATACGTGAGAAATGGGTAGCTAATGAACAACTGGTTCCAATGGACAGTTGTTCATTTGTTTCACGTTGTTGAAAGATGTCTTATGGGTCTGAGTGGTGTCTTACAACCATATATCATCTTGCATAGGCTGAGAGTGTCTCACATTAATTCATTTCATTTTAATTGTTAGACAATCTTAATGGCTGGCTCATCTATCACATGAGTGAGGGATGTCTTATGGAGTGAGTGGTGTCACGCTCACGTGAGACACCTTGCATGGACAGCTAGCATTACATGGCCATCTCACTCTCCATTTTTTATGCTTTATCTTGTCTCATCTTCTTGTAATATTCTTCTTATTATATGAAGACAAGTGGATATTAATCTTTAGAAAATAGCCCAAATATTGTGCTTTTGACTCACTTTAACTTCTTAGCTTCTAAATTGTGCCTAAAATCATACATGAGTCAATGAGAGTATCTACAGTAATTTCATGTCAATAATCGCTAAGTGTTATGGAATAATTTCATAATCAATTAAACACTTATCAATTTCTCCCATACTTAGCTTTTGGTCGTCCTCAGGCAAAACATCAAAATTAAGCTCAAAGACCCAAAATATTTACTTAATTTCCATATTTTCCAAGAATATATAATCATAAGAAAAGATGAATGACTTTCAAAAGTCATAGCAAGAAATCAACATTTCAAGCTTTTTACTCATGATCAATTAACATTTAATACCTTTAAAAAATGAGCAATCTAATGGCAGACTTGGAAAATGTGTTTAAACAAGATATGTTCATGGGCACACTCAACACCATTCATGATCATGGCAATCCACAACTTTACATATCATTTCATTTCTCCTTCACTAAGATTCACATGCAAAATCATGAATCAAAGGACTTTTCAAGGTTGTAATGTGAGTAAAGGTAAGGAGAGATGTATTTGGGTCAAGTAACTTGAAATCCATTAAGCTAGTGAAACATGGCAACACTCAATGTGACATTAAGTGCACAAGTTAACACTTATAAAAAATTAGGTACCGTCAGCTATGATGAATGCAATATTTATATTTCACAACCCAATTCATCTCTTACACACAAACCACATGAAGCATTTACCAATCCGAAGGAATCACTCATACAATTGATGACAATAGATTGAAACCACAAAAGAGTTAACTTTCCAAGTCAACATCTACCTCATATTCAACATACTCTAATAATAAATTCATTACAACTTTAAGATAATGCATTAATCATAAACAACTTTTCAACATATATGCAATTCCTCCTTGATACACTTATTTAAACTTTTTTCTTTTTCTTTTTCTATTCTCTTTTCTTTCTTTCTTTCTTTCGCTTTCTTTTCTTTTCTCTTATAAAAATTAAAATAAACTAAATCAACATGGGAATTTTAATAATAAGACATAAAATAAAATCCCAACATTATAACCAACCCACACATATGCATACCCCCACACTTTAGAATTTTGTACTTCCACAAACTCAAAAATCAACAAATCTTCCACTAGCTTCAAGGCTTAGGAAGGACATTAGGTTAAGTTAAAGCATGTAATGTGGCTAATGCACAAAGAAAAGGCAAATAAAGCTCAAACGGGCTTCTCAAAAAGGGAAAATCATATAATGGGTAGGTTAGTTCGGAAAAGAAAAGAATACCTAATCATATCCATGTTAATGCATGTGATAAAAATGTGGTCTTGAGTAGAAATTCAAGAAAAAAAATCATGATGTACATGTCATAAAGGTCACATATTATCAAAAGACAATGAGACTGATATAAATGTGTCAGTCAAATAAGTCACACTTCTAAAGATAATGCACATTGACCAATCATAAGAACAAAAGTACATGCTAGAGTTGCTATAAAATTTTCTAGTCATTTCGTTCTCTACTCATGATTATATAATCCTAGAAGCAATAGAAAACAAGCAAATATTTGTTTGTTTTATTCTTTCTCTCATTTTATTGAAAACTTAAAACAAGCAAGAAACAAACTAACAACACATATGCATATAAAAACTAAATGCAAAAATTTTAAAGGAAAAAAAAATTACTCCCCTTAGGTTGCCTCCCAAGAAGCGCCTTCGTTTAAGGTCACTAGATCGACTGCACACTTCCCTCTCGTGACAAAATTATGATCTTTTAGTGGTACATGCGGTTCCTCCATGTGAGGTTCTTCCAGATAGGGCCTTGGTTGATAATCATTCCCATTCAGCGTCTTCCCTATCTTTAAACTCTTAATCTTTATTAAGTCCACGCACTCTGGAAAGATCTCAAACGTCTCTTCACCTTTTTCTTCCTTGTTTAATTCCTCTAGCCTGCTAGGTAAAACTAAAGAGTCATTCTTAACAACAAATGGAACTTAGTATTTACCTTCGAGTTGAACGATATAGTTTTTTTTTGCTTTGAGTTCGTCCTCAAAATCTTATTCACACATAATTCCTTGAGTACTGCTCTCAAAATTCTCAAGCTCCTTATCACTCTGTAAGGTTTTCACACTAACGTCTATGGGTATACCTCGAGTTGATATGGTTGCTCCTCTTTTATTTTTGGTTTCAGATGATTGGCATCTCCCCATCAATGCATCTTGCTGGAACCATTTCACATCCTCCTGAAATTGCAAAGTGTTAGTAGTGACATTATCAACTAATTCTTGCAAGGATGTACCTGAGTTTTATTGGCTGTCCCAATTTTGGAAACTATACCAAAATTGCCTTTCATCTGGCTGGAATTGTTGGATATCCTATTAGGTCTATTGTATACTCTCTTGAAGCTGCTATATCCCTGTTTAAATTGAAGATTGTTAGCATTATAGGTCTTGATATAGTAGTCCAAAGATGTACCTAAATCGTGATAAGAAACTTCTAGTCTATACGAGAATTGTTGTGCATCCTGCAAACTATCATGGAAGTAACTTTGTTGGTTATCCCATCCATAACTAACATTAGATTGATCAGTCTAACCTTGGTTATATAATTGAGAGTAAGAGTTAAATAAAATATTACTTCCATCCATGATTTTTTTTAACACACAAACACTAAACAGAAAATGAAAAGATCAAGAAATAAATGCAAAATAAACTAATTACGAACAAATATATATAAAACACCAATTAAAATTACAAACAAAAACTAAAACATCGCACTTCCCGACAACGACCCCAAGATTGACAGTGCGTTGTAACGCTAGTTAAAATAAACTAGACTACTACTATAACAGTGGTGAGTCTAGGTCGATCCCATAGAGAATGTGTGTAAAGTTATTGAAATGAAAATAATAGGTGTTTAGGTTTCAGGGGTTTCAGATTTTTCAAACAAGAAAATAAAATCAAACTAAACTAATAAAAACAAATTAAAGAAAACATGCGAAAAATGATAAAAGTGGAGAATTTGGTAGGGACTCGGTTCTTTGGTTCAATCTCGGCCTACACCCTAATTAAACATATTTCATTGATTTGTTGTTCTCAAACCTCTCCTAGCAACTATTAATTGTGGGTTGAATTTTCCCTTAGGTAGTATTTAATCAAGATACGATCGTTAATTAAACTTAATTACTGAATAACTTATGATACGATCCTTAGATTCAATTGGGTAATAGCATTATGAATTAGGAAAACCAACTAATTAAGGAAAAAATCACATACGATGTGTCATTTAACCTAGGCTATGTTATCCCTAATGATTACGAATTATTAATTGCCTAGCTATGGATTCATACACCAACAGCTGAACTATCTGATAATACGATCATTCATACACAAAACCCAAATCCATATGCATAAGATAACACAATCAATTCATAAAGAGAGTAAGAATAACAAAAATAAATGAAAAATATGCTTAACCAGGTTCGTTGACATCGATGTTACCTCTAAATTAGCGTCAGGATGTCTAACCCTTGATCTTCTTCGTGAGTATCCAAGCATCAGCCAAGAACACCTTTGTTTCCATGGAAAACTGATGAGAAATGAAGAAAATTGCAGGTTTATTGCATCTATCCAACCTTCTCCATTAATCTCCAATAATGCCCTTATTATGTTGATAACAGACCCACCTCCAAGATGATTTGATTATGAATTCCTGAATGCTATCTTGGTTCTCCATCTTGGAAAAAAAGATGAATAATGAATAAACTAGCTACTATCCACCTTTGGTTGCTCACCTTGAAAACCAAAAGAAGATGATGATGAATGGAGTCTAAGTTGTTGTTGTTAGCCCCAAATTTTTTTTTAATGATTATTAAGCATGACTAGTGAATTTAAGACATTAATAAACTTAATTAATGATGATAGAATTAAATGATGGTTAA